>VXBZ01011929.1:0-81155 GCA_013399135.1 Heliornis fulica
TCCTCTGCCTTTCCCTTTGCAGACGTGTAATTGATCCATTTAAACAAATTAGCTGTCCTTTAGACCAAATGCTTTCTGCAAAGGTTAAAGAGCTTGTCGTGTAGGATAGCACTGCATCATCTCTGAGTCAAGCATCAATAAAACTCTTTAAGAGCAAGCAGGAACAGTTCAGCCAGGTATACCAGGGACCAAAGTAGGGCTAATTATTTATCAGAAGCAGATTTTTTTCCTGGCTGTTGCATTCTCTGCTAAAATACAGAAATTATTTGTTGATAGAGCAGCTGTTAATAGAGCCGTGGGGATGGAGGGTGGGAAAGTACAGTGGCTGATGCTACGCACTATGCTTGAAAACTTTTGGGGTTGTCTGTGACTTTGCTGGTAGAATGTGAGTAATATTATTTCTTTCATTTAAATGCTGAGAAAGGAGTAGAGAAGTATATGTTTTACCAGGGAAGACTTTATGCTTTGGCTTCTTGGAAGTATTATGAAAGCAGAAATTAGAGTTGCGTGACAAATGGCTGAACATTTAGAGATCACTTTTATTCTTAAAAGTACTTCCAGGTGCCTTGGTAACCCTACAACTGCAAACTCTGAGCAACTTAAACCACTCACAAAGGTGCATTGAGTGAGTGGTGCAAAGTGCTGCACTTGAGTTCCCATTATATCTTTGCAGTACGGCTGGACCGGTCTCATCCATGCAGCGGGCACTGAGGCTTCCTTCAGCCTACAGAGCCCTGTCTGCCCAAGAGCATGAGTTGATACTGCTTGTGCTAACCGAACTTTTGGGGTTTTCACAAGGCTGTGCAGTTTCAAAGTGTCAGTAGTGACATTTAAGATTGATAACAGCATGTATCCAGGTGTATAGATTTTTGGGGCATTGCGTGATGTTAGTAAATGTCACTCTCCGGTTTCGTTTGCTTTTGCAACACGCTGGTTTAAATGCTCTTTGGACCTTGTTTTTTCTCTGGCTGGAGCTGAAACCCTGGCAAGCAGAGAATTGGTCTTACTCAGGGTGGTTGCATGAGCTGTGTGAAGTTCTGTGGGACAAAAAGTACATACAAAAGAGCAGATAATTTTTCTCCCAACTAGGCAATAAGTCTCAAAGCGGAGAAGCCTGCAAGCAATGAAGTGGAGAAGTGTCTCACTAGTAAGGAGAGAGTATATTCTCATTAGATTTAGCTGAGGAGAAAAGAGCAGCTGTATCTGGTTACCTGTGTGCTACAGATGCTCCTGGAGCTGAGGAGTCCAAGGGGTAGAGTAAGGAAAGTGTAACAAGCAGCAAGCAGGGATGGTGAAATGTCAGTGTGGCATTAGGTGTGTACCTGGGGGCATTGGCATCCTACCCCGCAGAGGGACACAGGGGCTGCTGGAAGCTTTCTGCTTTCACAGAAGACAGCAAGTTTGAATTGGGCATGTGCAAGGAGTATGTGTAAGGTTTGTTGTTTTCAGCACTTCCTTCTTTTTTTCATAACTGAAAGAAGAACTTGCCCTCATTTCGGAATAAAAGGCATCCCCGATGAGCACCGGTTGTGAAAGGGCTGATGGGAATATTATGATGGTAATTTATTTTCTTAGGAATGTTGTAATTTCAGCATTTCTCCAATGATTATAAGCAGATGCAGGAAAGAATGTGGTACTGCTTCAGCATGCATCCCATTAGCAAAACCCAGTGTGCTTAGTAATGTGTCAGGCTTCTGCAAATATATAAATTTCCTGTTAAAAGCATAAACAAACAAACCCACACTGAGGTCTTTGCTTTTACAAGACCAAAGTTTGTAAAGTAAGATTTTTTTTTTTCTTTTTAAAATCTTGTTGCTGAAAGGTGACTCCACTGCTAAAGTTTCTTAGCCTGATTGAGCAAAACATTGCCACTGTACTGTGAAATCTCTAAATAATATTTTCATGCCTCTCACTTAAGTTGCTTATACGTTAAACAGAGAAACCCACTTGATTTACCTGCTCCAATGAGCTGTGGTGTGATTTCTTTCTTTTCTGTTTTTCTTTAAAGAAAACCACAGAGTACACATAGCCTTATGTTGTTGTTTATGGAGGAAGAATCTGAAACATGTTTGGGAAGCTGGATGTATCAGACTGTTGCAGTCCCCTTGCAAAACACAGTCCAGCCTTATTGAAAGCAAAAGTTAAATTACTGGAAAATGTTCCCTGTCCTGTGCATGTAGTAGCTAACATCAAGGCTCCTTGCAAGCTACCCTGTGCCTGTGAGTCTGCAAGCAAAGGGTTGGGGTTGGATCAGCAATTGCTTACAAGTGTGTGAGAGGGGTAAACAGGGGTGAGAGGGGTAAACAGGGATTTTGGAGAGAAACAGTGGGTGAGCCGGGCAGCAGCAACACATCTGCCATCCAAACAGCCTGATCCAGCAAAGGAGCCTCTCACAAAGAGCCATATACCAAGGTATAGATAGAGAAATTGGTGGGTGTCATGTAAGCACGTTGCTCCAAAGCTGCCAAGAGCACTTGTAGGCTTGAGGTGTAGTGACTGCTCCAGCCGCTGTCGCATGAAGCTCCCAGCTGGTCCTTGGCCGGCTGCTTGTGCATCTCACAGGGCACATTCCCTGACCTGTGCTCTGCTTTTATGGATGTATCAATTGGGAAGGAGAGAGGTTTGGGCAGGTGCATACAGCAGGTGGAGTTAACATGAAGTTGTTAGCTTTAAGCTCGGAGGGAGCCTGTAAAAGTTGTTTTTTTAATGAAAGGTTTCTTTAAAGATTGTGTAACATAATCCCTGGTGTTCTTAAACCACTGAGGAGCATAACAGAAGACAGTACTCTCTGTATCCCTTAAATGTGTTATTGCTTGTAATTTGAATCCCTTTATTAGAGTGATAGATACCACTTCAAATTTTCTCTGTCTTAGTTTTGGTAATGTCATTTCTGATTAAACTTACATGGTATAGTATATTGAACCATGAAATAGTTACTTTTTTATGAGCTCAATGAAAATCCTATTGCTTTTGGGTTTCAAAGTATCAATATCCTAGCTGAACAAGTCAGACCTAATTAAGAGAAAGCACTGATGCAAGATCTGCCTGTTTTTACTGCATCCTTTCCATCTCAGAAATGTACATCCATTGAAAGCAAACTATACTTCCAGCTACCAGGCATTGTGACGACAGGGATCCTTTGATTTCTTTAAGCTGTTAAATCCTTAGCTCCAATTTTATGTATTGACTTCAGCAACGTCACACACTTGGCTTTGAACCAATGAATCAGAAGATTTTTGAATGTTCAGCTCAATGCTGCTTAGTTAATAGTTCCAGTGGTGCCACGGACAGTTTTATTGTACAGTAGGAGGCAAGCTATAAATCACAGGTAAGACCTGCCTGTATTTATTGCACAGAAAGCCTTTGTTAGAGGTCTGTTTTACTACAATTAAAAGGTACATATTCTCATGGAACCTATGAAGTAGTTTTGCTTATGAAGCAAGGGGCTGCACCAGGATCAGCCTGGGTTTGAGTAAGGAAAAGCGGTGATTTAACGTTAGAGGAGAGCATCAGAAGGATACCAAAGAAAGTCTTATCTTATGGCAAGATGTAAAATGCAGTGGTGTAGATTTTAAAGGAGATGGCAGAATTTACAGAAGCTGACTATCCCAGGCAGTTGGCAAATGGACTAAAGATGACAAATTTAAGACTTGCCAGAAGGAAACCCTATATCAGGGGATAGAAATTCAAGTGCTCTGCAAAGAAAATGTAAATAAGGCAATAGACGTCTAAGAGGGCTGTGGTCAGATGAAATGCAGAGGAACAGCTTCACGCTGAGGAGAGAGGATGTGTTGGATGTGGAAAAGTACTGAGTGTAAGACCACTGGGAGGAATTTGGGAACAGCTGCCACACAGACTGGTAAGTTACTATATAAGTGATTCTGAAACTCAAATAGTTTATAGTGAGATGTTTAAGTTATAATTGCCTTTAGGTACTTTTGATGCCTAAACATGTCTAAAAAAATCTGTATAAGCTAAAAAATATAATAAAAAGCAGACTCTGTAGTTTTGTAGTAAGTAGTAACACTCACCTTAGGAGGTGTGTGCTGGGATTTGACTGCTGAGACATTGATCTTTGCTATTTTCTGTGCCGGTGTTGGCTGGGTAGGTGTCAGTAGGTGAGAAGAAATGATGTGCACAGCGTGCAGGACACTTTAGGGCATGGTGATGCTCACATGCATATGGGTAAATGCCTTTTGTGACGAGACCTTGTGCTTTAGTCTCCTGGCTGAAGAATCAGAGCAGCGTGTCGAAGAGTTGCAGGCAGTCAGTACAATGTGTTTGCCTGCTGAATGCAAGATTCATACTAGGTAAGGTTAGAAATTAGCTGTGGTAATGATATAACTATTCCCTCTCAGCTCTCCCAGGGAGTCAGATGTGTTGAAGTGTTTGGTGGTTTGGCTTGCTATCATGATGGGTTTGTGGCTGCAGCGTCCCAGAGATGCTGGACAGGCACCTTCTCTGCCCTGTTCCCCATGGGGAAACCTACTCTGTTGTCAGTTTAAGCTTTTTCAGAATGTCTTCCAAGCTTACAGAGTACCAAAACCTTCGAAACAAACTCTGTATATTGCAGCTAAAGTAATACAAGCAAGGGGAAAAGCAAATTGATATTAAAAGTAATGAAACTATATGAGATTCTACTGAACAAATACATTTGAGTGGATGTGTCATGTTGCATTTGTCATAACACATGTTGTAAAAATTACTTTGGTTTTCTGCAGTTTTCATCTTTATGGATTATTGTGTGAAATATGTGCTGAAACTAAAGCACCGACCTTGATTTTCATCAGGAACATAGACTCAAGACTATCTGATATTAAAGCCTTGTAAGATGTCCACAGGACAGAATTTGATGTCCTACTAGATAAAATCTACAGGATTTCCTGATTATTTTTTCTTTTCCCCAAGTAAAACCAGTCACAGTTAATAAAAAGCTGTCTCTTGTCCCACAGCTGTCTGGGAGCATTCACTCACTAGCAGATAGAAATGACATTGGAGGGCAGACAACAGGGTAGTTGCTGAGTTGTGCAAAACCAGTAGCATTGCCCTGCACAAGTACTGGAAATACTGTTGGGCTTTCTCACTTGTGCAGGGCTCAGTCTTTGGGAAGAGCGTGGCAGAAAGCAGAAGTCAAACCACTGAGTGCTCTATATTAAGCGGTGCCAGTACCTTCCAGTGGGTTAAACCGACTTGAACTGGTGTTGCTGAGAGCTGTGGGATTGGGCAGCCCTGGTGTCATAAATGCAGTAAGAGTAGTGGGTGTATTTAAACATGGTTTATCTTCTAAACCTGACAAGTGCACTGATTCATGCACAGAGCTGCTACTCTTGGCTGAAAGGACAGAGGACGTGGCTTGATGAATTGTCATGATACTTTCATGAGTTTTTTTTGTTGTTTAGCCTTTGAACTGTGAAATTCAACATCTGGTCCAGCCTTCCTCACAAGGAAAGATTGGTCTCTAAAAAGATAATTTGAGTTTTTTTTTTTCTTCTCAAAACTGAACTTATAAAAAGACAATAAATATTTGTTAAAGAGCATCAAGCTCCACCCAGTGTTAGCTCTGCCGTGGAAAGGCATTAGACAGAGCTCTGAGGTTTTTATGCAGCTGAAGGGTCAGTTAATGGGCACCAGCTTCAGATACAACTTCTTTTATATCTTACAGACCAGGTTCACCTCTCTCAGTTTTAATAAATATTTCTGGCATTACCTCTGTAACTTTGGCAAGTGGGGCGTGAGAGCCTAATCGGGTCAGATGGCTGGTGAACTTCCCCGCATATAAATTATGGATTTGAGGAGGTCTGATGAAGTTGTGTATCTTTAGCTGTCTCTGTGTGCCTGTACTCACCATCTGCTTTCAGGAGAGGGATGATAGAGGGTCATTAAACCATAATGGTATTTACTGGAGTGGAAGCATCAGAGACAGCCGGGTGACCACATCCCAGACTGAAGAAAGAGGAAATAATTTAAACTCTCTTCAGAGAGGCTGGAAAGTGTAAACACCACGTGAAGCAGCAGATAATGCAGGGCACACTGCAGCTCTCGGGCACAACCTGGGGAAGGCACATAGCTAGGGACCCACAGGAATGAGGAGAATTGGAGTGACACTGTATAAGTATGATAAAGATGATAAAGGTGCTGGAGCACCTTTCCTACGAGGACAGGCTGAGAGAGTTGGGGCTGTTCAGCCTGGAGAAGAGGAGGCTCCGGGGAGACCTTCTAGCGCTCTGCCAGGACCTCAAGGGGGCCTACAAGAAAGATGGGGAGAGGCTGTTCAGTAGGGCCTGTTGTGACAGGACAAGGGGTGATAAAGGGTTTAAAATAGAGGGAGGGAGATTTAGATTGGATATTAGGAAAAAGTTCTTTCCTGTGAGAGTGGTGGAGCACTGGAACAGGTTGCCCAGAGAGGTGGTGGATGCCCCTGGATCCCTGGAGACATTCAAGGCCAGGTTGGATGAGGCCCTGAGCAACTTGATCTAGTTGGGGGTGTCCGTGCTTCTTGCAGGGGGGTTGGACTAGATGACCTCTGGGAGTCCCTTCCAACTCTAATCATTCTATGATTCTACAATTCTAAGTAATTTCTCCTTCCAGGCCTTGAGCTTCTTCTGGGTGAGCAAGACACACATATAGGGTTGGGCCTCTAGCCCGTGCTATTCAAAATGAAAATACACACTGACAGCTTCTTAGTAGCCTAAAAACTCCTGATTATGCTAAATACCTTTCCTAGTATTGAATGGAGGTAGCATTTAAAACTTAAAGATACACACAAGGGGGTTAACAAGGCTTTTTCATTTCCTAGACACACTAACAGTCATCCAGCCTTAAATGTCAATTGATTTAGAATATCTTTTAACCTTACATCAATATTAGGGCTTAGTGTTATTCTCCCACAAGAAATCTCCAGTGTGATCTCAGTGTTTGATATGAGAGCACAGTTATTTTCAGGCCATTATTCACTTAAATGCTGTTTCTTTCCACTTGATGTTACACATGTGAAGCTATGGGTGACCACAATCACACAGTCTTGTCCAGTCTAAAATGGCACTGCTAGCTGAGCCACAGCCAGGACTGCAGAAATTGACTTTTTAGGTAGGCTTTTATTCCAGCATTGCAACCAGAAAGCTGCCTTTCATACCTGTGCATACCATAATGCTCTGCCCTAAGGTTGAGAAGAGTGCTTGAGGATGGGCATCGTGATAGACTTCCAATGGGCTGCTATTTGTCCACCCTTCAAAAGTCAACTTCTTGAAAATTACATCCAGGTAAAGTCCCTAAATGGTGATGGATTAAATTTGGCCCCCATTAACTACTTGGTTTTTTATTCACTATGTCCAATCCTGGAGTCACATGAAAAATCCATCCTGCCTTGGGATGAGCAAAAGCATTGTGCTGAATCTCAAATCTTAAAGGCTTGCTAGCCAGTCTCCTGCAACAGGCAGGCTTGGATGAACAAGAACCAAGAGAAGACAGGAAAGAAAAGGTAATTTAAGGAGCTTTTTGTTTCTTAGGACTTGATAGGCTGTGGTGAAAAAAGTAGATGTGGTTGTGAGGGATGTGTTGCAGAGCTGTGGAAGTTCTCTGATAAATTGTCTTTAACACCTAAATTTGACCAATTCACCTGCACTCTGCTCACTAATCCATCACTTACACTGCTGCCTCCCGTGTCCCAAGATGTGATCAGCTGAAAGCATCTTCTTTTTTATTATACCAGAAACAAAATTCCCTTTCCTCAAAGTGTATCTCTTTCTTATATATTTTTAGAGATGAATTAACAGGATGAAAAGCAAATAAACCAACTGTCTTGGAGACATAGAAAAGATATTTCATCATAAAATCATGTCTGGTTTGAAGTATAATTTCTTACATTCCATCATGGCTAAAGAGATATAATGAATTAAGTTTTTCATCAATATGTTGACTTTTGCACACCCGAGTACAGGTTTGCTGTTTCCCAGGATGTCAGATTTAATGTGCCATGTGTCTTACAGCAGTTCAATACCGTGTAAACACTGTTTATTAGCTCTGCTCTTTCTCCAAAGTTTTATACAGTTTACTTTAGCCACTAAAAAAAGTTGGAGGTTGAATTAGGGAGCTGCAATAAATAGATTTCCCATTTGTGTTTAATCTGCTCACCCCTGCTGAGCTGTTTAACCTCCAGTTTCCAGGTGTGTTGTGCAAAGTATTTTTAGTTTTTCCCTTTAAATCCAGATAGTATTTACCTTTTGTGAACCCACTCTTCCTTCCCTGTGCACCTCCTGCTCCCCAGCCTGCCAGGAGACACCTTTCCAGTTCAGTTTGTCACTAACAAACACGCTCCAGTTTCAGAAAACAAAATTGGCAGCATCGACTTTCTGTCCATGAGGTTTGAGGGCAGGTTTCAGGCAGGAAACAGGTCAATACTCAAAATATTACAGTGAAATAATTTGAGGATGTGATAGTTTTTGGGGGATGTGTTTTTTCTTGGTCCAGAAGAAAGTTGTTTGCCAGTCGATTGGCTCCACGCTGCGTTGCTGTTCCGCGCGTGCGGGCTGACAACTTCTATTCTTCAAAGTCTGTCGATTTTGTGAATGTTTTCTACTTTGTGTGTGGCAGAGCTAATCAATATGATAATTTGAATTCCCAGCCAAGGGTGAAATCCTCACTGTTTATCATATTTAAGGTCATTCCATTGAAAGGAAGGCCAAAGGCAGACATAGGGCAGATGGCCGCTGCGGTTCCTTGCGTGGCTCAAACCCGCCTGTCCCAGCAAGAGCATGATTTGTCCCTGGCAGGACTGGTCAGGGGATTTGGCTTGTGGGGTTGTTAAGACCACAGGGCTGATGGATCTGTAGCTGTCAGGTCTTGCAAGCACCTTGCTCCTGCCAGGGTGGCTCAGGAACCGCTGATGGACCAAGGTGGCAACCAGGAGATGTTTATGAATGCCCATCTAGCACCCCCAGGCTCTCCCTGCCAAATCCACTCCCTGGACTGCCCTGGGGGAGCACTGCAAGTTGTTAAGAGTTGCTAACTGTGAATTCCATGCCTTGGAAGTCATGGGTCATGTGTGAGATGTGTTGATCCCCTTGGTTAGTGATGTGACAGAGTGGTGAGTCCTATCTCTCTCCATGGAGCCTAAACCTCCAGTGGCTGGTGGTCAGCACCCCAGCCCACTCTGCTCCTAACCCACAGCAGCGTTCATCCTGGACTGTGAAACATCTGCAGAGCTGCTTCCAGGCTAAGGAAAATCTTCCTGGTGGTACTTCGTGCAATAAATTAAAAATGTAGGTCAGCATCCATGGAAGTTGCCTGAATTTTTAAATACTTTGAAATTATTCTCTGTGTGATGCTTTTATTGTTTCTCTGAACTTCCTAGTTAGCTGAACAAATGTTTCTCTGAAGGAAAGCATGGAAACAATCAATGATTGTATCTTCATCGTTACAGAAAGTATTAGTTTCACATCTGAGTTTAAAAGCACGCAGAGCTCTGTAGAATTAACTGATCTTTGTCATGGAGTTTAATATTCTTACAACACTAAAAGTCTGGGGGCTGCTGGGCTTGAGAACCTCTGCAGAAGTGAGCAGATGAGCTAAGAGGCATTTAAAACTAGTAACTTTGTAGACTGAAATGAAACATTTTTATATCTCCAAACTCAAAACAATTCAGCCTTGTGATTAGCACTCAATAGCGGTGCCTGCTGTGCTTTTACTGTGATTTTCTTTCTCGTGCATTTAAAAAAAAAAAAAAAAAGACAAAATAGGATTTTTCCTGCTGTGTTTGTAACTATCAGCTTCGCTGCTTTGCCTTCTGCCGTGTGTTTTGAGGGAAGCCACAGCTTCCTTGGCTCCTCCTTCCACTGCGGAGGCTGAGATCAGCATCGCTTCTGGCCTCTGGAAGAGGAGCCCGAGCTCTCTGTGGGCTTATCCCCCGCTGCCCAGCCCCTTGAGTGGGCTCCCACACAAGCATCACTGTGGTGGAAATATTTATCTTTCTCCTGTTGTATCTGTAACTCCTAGAAGACTTTGGGTTTTACGTGGAGTTTCCCTTGATAACGAGGGAGTCGTAAAATACTGGGAAGTCTCATGCGCCTTTAGCTGCCGCTTTAATTAAAGTGAAATAAAGGCTCCTTGCTAGATGCTGGTGGGGGTTTAGAACACATGCAGCTCTTTTTCAATGGGTACCCTATACATAGGACTGGTGTAACTGATTAATTCTATGCTGCAGGTATTTATCACGTGTCAGTATTTCTTCCATCCGATGCCATTTCTGTTATTTCCATTCTGATCCTGCCCAAAGCCCCTTGTGGCTCGTAGGTGTCTGTTAGCATCAGTGGTCTGGTTGTACAAGGGGCTGTTTCTGCTCACTGGTTATAGCTACAAGTCGTTGTTTTAACTGTCTCACCAGGAGATAAATTAACATACTGCTGCTGTAACTTAAATCATAGAATTTAAGTTTTACTACACGCCGTAAATTCCTGTCTCGCTGTTCAAAGATCACTTTAATTACATGGCAGGGGAGAGCCTGACACAGCCTGGGCCTGTCCTCGTGCAAAGCTGGAGGCTCACACCAGCCTCAGGTCCAGCTCTGTTGCTTTTCCAGAGTCTCCAACTGCATATTGGGGTGTCTTTGCCTCTGGATCTGTGGCTCACCCTCCTCTTTCTCCCAAGCATTTTGATCTCCGCGTCTGGTTTCTCTGCTGCTCACAGTTTTCTCTCCTACCATACTACACTTCAGCCTCATGTCCCTATTTCTGCCTGCCAGCAGTATAGTCCTGGGGAGGGTTTCCTTCCTGAGTACCCCCACCAAGACCCCTGATTACAGTGGGTGGCTGCGCACCTCGGAGCCTTGAAGTGCTCTCGGGCTAATGCCAGACTCAGACCCAGCTAAAGCCACACTTTAGGACTGCTCTCCATCCCGTGCTGGAGAACAAAGATCCACCTGCTGTTAAATAACAAAGATCTTACCCTGTTTTCAGCCCTGGCTTTATGAGAGTGATTTAGAAAAGGCTAAACGGGAAAAGCTGCCACCAGCAGCGGAGCTGTCAGGGATCTGGGTCGTCCTTCGGAGTGATTGTGGGAAACGATGAAGGCGACAATTCCAGCATGATCAGATTCCCAATTTAAAGCCTCTGAAGCTGAAGTGGATGCTACTTTTTCTCACCCATCCTTTTCATCCTTTTCTCCCTCTTAGTTGTCTAATTCCATACTCTTTGTTTCCTCTTTTTGGACTCTGTTTTAGCTTCAATTCAAGATGTTATCATTTTTTTTTAAAAGAAGTTGTTCCAGAAATGCCCAGAAATCACGAAGAAGTTTTGCCAAATAGTGAATGTATTAAATTGGAGTTGACAGCTCCATCTATGCAAAATGAAAAGTGGAAAATATTGACTGTGGCTAGAAAAGAGTTGGCATATGGAGATAAGATGCAGATAAAGGTTGAAGAGATGACAATTAGCACTTTAAGAGATATTAACAGAGGGTTTAATAGGCATTAAACAGGAATGCTTAGACTCTGTGCTAGGACACGTGGCTTATTTGTGATTCAGGAGGTGGCTGGTCCTCTTGGCAACTGGCAAGAGATGCTCCTGCTCCCTCTTGGGGCACCAGAATTTGGTCCTGAACTCACCCTGTTTCTGCTCCACCCAGGGAGAAGCATCTGCTGTTCAGGGAAGGCTTAAAAAAAGGGAAAAGCTTGGAAAAAAACCCCACCCTATTCACAGGAGATGGCTTTATGTCAGAGTATTATTGCCTGTACATGGAGACCTGGCCATGGTCCCTCAGGCTCCTTTCATCTCCTCCCATCCCTCCCAGTGTTGCCAAGCTCTCACCTGAGCACTGAGCACAGGAGCTGTGGGTGGTTCAGGAAGGGGGAGCAGCTTGGAGAGGCAGTGGGGAGTGTGGTCTCCTCCTCTGAGCTGCATCCCCAGCCCTGGGGCTCGCCGGAGTGCGGGGTGTGCGTGCTCTGAGGCCAGGGATGACAGTGACACACGCTTCTCTTTGCACCTTTTGAAGCTGCTATACGTAAATCAATGCTGCAGTCAAGTTTGCAAACCTTATTTCCTTTCATCTCTTCCCTGTGACAAGCAAAGCGAGGGCTTAACGTGGGATCTCAATAAATCCTCATGCTGCTGTCCAGCCGTTCCTGAGGTGCCACGTGCCTCGGATCGTTTGACATAGTTATCTGCCCAAGAGCTGGTTCTTGTTTCCTCTGGCCAAGGGGTGGCTTCCTCTGATAATTGATATTCCAGATCAAAACCAAAAGTGTGTGCAGCACCCCTTCTTTTGCCTCCTGCTGCCAGCTGCTCGGCGCTTTCCAGCTTGGCAGCCCCGGGCAATGATGGAGCGCGCAAAATATGGGTTCTTTTACTCCTAGCAGGAGCCAGTGTGTAGTGCAAGGATGTCTCTCAACAAACACCCTGCTCTTATGACAAATGGCAGAGGCAGGAAAAAGCAGTAATATCACATCATCTGCATAGTCAATGTAGGGAAATGCAAGTGTGTTTTCAGCCCCCTAATAGGGTATCGTAAACACGCAGGGCTTTACGGCGTTCAGCTGAAGAATAAAGAAGGTCCCATAAATTACATGCAGAGCAATTTCTTTGTTTTCATCCTGAGGTTTATTTCCTTTTATGCTTAGTAATTAAATCAGAGCAAAAGGATGGCATTATGGAGTGTACCAACAGCAGTGATTACACAGAGGTGTCACAGGAGTCTCTTTGCTGCGCACGCTGCGTGCCGCTGGTTGGCCGGCCGCGCGTCGCACCACCGGGATGGGTCACCTCACTGGAACCAGCAGGGACTCCTGATCCCCCTGATTTTGTTAACTTAGAGTTCAGCTACAGTTCTTAAACCATCTTCTGCAGAGATTTACTGCCCCAGCAGGAGGTACCTCCAAGTTGCTCCTGGGTGCAAAGCTGTGCATGACAATGACTCTCCCACCTTGGGGTGTCCCCAGCCTTTGTGCCCTGCAGACGTGGGTCCCACAGCCATAAACTCCATCTGCATCAGGCAGCCACCTGCTGCCGTCCCCCCTGGCACTCGTTTCCAACTGCAGTCATCTGCAATTTCAGGAAGGTTTTGAAATCACTCACAAAGTTCTTATGTACTACAAGACCAGTATGTTTTCTGTTGCAGCTTACTTATTCCCTGGGTTCCAGCTCACAATATCCCCAAATGATTTTGTTGCCTGAGCAGCAGTGCTCACTTCGTGCTACACACCAAGCCTCAAGGAGTTTGCTTCTCCATCAGAGCTTCTGTTGGGTGGCAGTACCACCATGGCCAACAGGTTCCTTCAACCTTTGGGAACCTTCCCTGAGCTTCTTGGTTGATTTTGGAGGATTTACTTTCCCAGTGGGAGAGGAAGACTTTTTCTTCAATCCAGTCAGCTGGCATCAAGGCTGAATTAGCAAGTTCTGTGAGTCAAGGCAGCACCTCCATTTATTTGCTTTCCTTTTAATTTCTATTTTTTTTAATGGAACTTAACACTTTTAGGTGTCAGAACAGACTGTTTGCTATAAAAACATCAGAAATGGGACCCTGGCTCAGCTATGTGTTCAGATTTGCAATGGAAGCTGTGACATCCTTCCTTCTGCAGTAAGGACAGACCTGAGGATGCCCAAGAGCCATGCTGTGCCTTCACTAATATCCCCCCTGTGATCCCAGCCTCACTGCTGGGAATAGCCTGCTGATGGCAGGGGGAAAAGCAGGTTGGGAGTCTCTAAATTCTTGTATTTCACTGTGTTGTCTCATTGTGTGGGTTCTTTGGTTTCACACAAGCAGCTGAGCCGTTTGGCTTCACACCATAAACTGTGCCACCACAGACTCAGATGTGAGCGTGGTGAGAAATGGAGCACCAAAACCAGGCAGGAGAGCTGCTGATAGCAGCCAAACCAGAAAACTTGAAGGCAAAGGAGTCCATGTGGTCTGGGCTTCTCCCTCCCAAGCAGTTGGCTCAGAAGACAACCTGCCCAGCGAGCGGGAATGTGATCTGGCACCTTGCGTCAAACTTTTGTCAGGGCTCATTTGTCGAAGGGTGTTTAAACAGCCCCAAGATGTTTTGTCTCTTGCAAATCAATTGACAGCCAGAGGCAAGGGCAGAGGGGCCACATCACAGTTTAAATATGCATACAGAGCTTTGCTTTAGGTATGATGTAAGTAAGAGTGCTGCTGGGATGTGCTGAAGGTTGCTGGGGTGATGTAATGCAGGGTTAAGATTGATGTGATCTCATAACCAACGTGAAAAGTGGTGTGGAGCAACCTCAGCTCCAGCTTTGTACCTCTGGGAAACAGATCCAAGCTAGGAGACAGCCTGCAAGCTCAGCTGTGCAAAGTCTTATTTCTCTGTGAAACCTGCAAAGCCTATATACAATTTGTTTATTTATTTTTTCTTTCTCCCCTGCATGGTCCTGGTCTCTTTACCTTGAGTTCTGCTGAAGGAAATTAGTGGAAAGCTTTGGCAAAAAGTTGCCTCAGAGTCTGGGAATAAGCAGCTACTCCCTGGGCATCTCATCCTCTGAGAGCCAGGTCTGGGAGTTGCAGTTCATTATTCGGTGCTACTTAGTGCCAGCAATTAAAACAACAGAGTGTATGTGGGTGTCTTGTATTGCTACTTGGATGAAATAATTGTATAGATAATACTAAACTAGATGGGCCCATTACACATAAATATTTTTTTTAAAGGGTGAAAATTAGGTTTGTCTATGACAAAATTGTGGTAGTGGAACTTTTAGAACTTTAAAGAATTCCCAGCCTGAGGTTAAAATCTATTTTTAATATTTCATACACGGGTAACGAGAAGAGTAAGAAACATTTTCTGCAACTAATTTCTCATAGTTGAAGAACTGAGAGGGTTTGTTAAGAATTCAGCATCCCAGATGAGCAGCAGGGGACTTGTTTACACCAACTTTGGGTTTGTCTTGAATATTTGATATATTTCTTGCTGTGATTATTGGGGGACAAGCCTTTGGGGACATCGCTGTTCCCAGACTGTGTGAATCAAACTTCTCACAGGGATTAAACAACCAAAGGGTTATCAGCTGCATATATATTTAGAAAGTATTTTGCTGTGCCACTTCTTAGGGGACTGAGATTCTTACAGGATACGATCACTGCAGGAAGAGTTTCACTTCTTAATAAATTCAGACATATTAAACTTTTAGTCGTTATTGACCCAGCCCTTAATTCAGACCATGGTACAATTTTGAAAGCTCCCCTAATAGCTAGAATTTAGGTCTTGGTATGCCAGCAAACGCTGAGACAGACATCCACCCTTTCTATTTCTGCTCCCAGCTGCTGTAGGAAGCCTATTTTGGTCAGCAAGAAAAGAAAATATATTGCTCGCTGGGCGCCATTGGTTTGAAAATTCAGGGAGGATTTCTTTTGGTCTGAGAGGAGTAAAACTTTAATGGCATCCCAGCAGAAATCTAAGCTCCTAACCTTGTGTTAGGAGAAGCCAGAAAGTGAAAGCAGCTCCCTTCAAGCACTCAAGTTTCAGGCAAGCTGTTAAAATAAACTTTGAGGGGAAAACAAAGCCTAAATAACAGGGCTATTCAAACGGTTAGTAGTGATGTTTGGTGTTTCTTTTTTTTTTCTTTTTCCCTCCCAAGGCGATCTCTGAATTTAACAAAGCAGTTAAAAGCACTTCTAGGTCCAAGCATCTCAATTATCTGGGTTTGAAACCTTCTGCCGGTAATAGGTGATGAGGGAATTGTTGTTTTGACAGCCTGCGTTCCCAGGAATACGCAGAGTACCAGGCTGGCGTCTTACCAACTTTATTAACTTTGAAAACTAGCTTGTTGTTCTTCCTTCCTAAGTTGGGAAGCATCCTTTCTGGAAGCATCCTTTCTGGAAGCATCCTTTCTGGAAGCATCCAGTGAGTATCTCTGATGGAGGGCGGCACACCGGACAGAAAGCTCTCCGTAGCATGTGTCTCCAGTACGCTTTGTGCTCCCTCAGAGAGACCTCTCCTGTTGTCTTTGAAATAAAATGGATTGCTTTGTAAGCTCCAGAAGTGGAAAGGAAAATGTTGTTAAGATGCTGATCTTAGTGATATCAGCATTTTTGTGTTGTTTTATTTATCTCCTGGACAAGATAGAGCTCTCGGATAATGTGTATTTTGGGAACGGTCCCATTCAAAAGCGAACGATAACTTTGAATGTTACTTATCTGTCTTTGTTCAGAGTGAAACTGTCCCAAGTCATTAACTTGAATCGAGACCTAGGGATAAAAACAACTTTGTTGTCAGGTGGAGTCCCTTGAGCCTTTTTTCTTTGGTGCTGTGGTGAGACAGCACTAAATTAACCCTTATTTCTCCAGGAAATGTATAATCCGAAGTCAGGTGGAGGTTAGTACTCCTCTTGGGCTGACAGGTTATTTTTGTGTCCCAGAGCTGTGTTGTTGGATGGCAAGAGCCTGTTTGGAGACCAGGCTGGGCTGGGTTTGCTTCAGAGCCTGGCAGCTGGTTTGGTTGTGTGCTCTGCCCTGCGCTCAGGTCTCCTGCTGACAGTCTGCTATCAGTATAACAAAAGAATAAAAATGGAATGAAGGTGTGGTGGGCTTTGTAGACCACCTCCATTGATGGTGGCTCAGTGATAGGTAACAAGGTAACTCTTGCAAACTCTCTAAAAGAGAGTAAATTGTAGGCAGTGCCAGACTGTGAAGTTTCTTCACTTCTCGCAGCTTTTAGACTATGATGATGTTACTGCTGGTGTGAGCAAAGAGCCTTGTGAGTTTGTAGCACAATGGACTTTTCCTTTGCTGAAAGAAGCTGGGTGTTACCTGATAGGTGCTGCCTCCTGCCATTGATTCCTGGTGCATCCCTTTTGAGGAGAAGGTAGAACAATATGTAATGACCTCTAATTAACACCATTAGCCTTAATTTCGACTTGTCTTTAGTCACCCAGGTCTCCTTACCTAGAGATGATTGATGCTTACATATTATTCAGGTTTTACAGGGCAATGGCAGTTTCCTGGGAGCAAGAGACAAAGAGTAAGGATTGTAACAGGGTGATGTGTGCTAGTTAGTGGCTAGTAATTAAAAGGTTTTAATTGCTGTCATTTTTTCTTCGTCGGAAAGCTGCGCTCTGATTCAGCGGTTCAAGAGGTGAAGGGCCGAGTGGCACAGCTGGGAATACGCAGCTTTGGAGACGGATTGCTGCTTCCACGATGGTTGTGCTGGTGATAAAGGTGTGCAGGGAATAGTGCAGGGGAGTCAGATGTTATAAAAGGCACCTGCTCTTAGTGGTTTAGTTTCATATCACACAGTGTCTCTAATCGGGTTTTGCGCTGTGGCGTTAGGTTCTGCATGAAGATCAGTAGATGTTTTGCTTCTAGAAATCTCTAGACAGGAAGGTGTTGATTATTTCTATACCCTTTCTATTGTGTTGGCAACAGGGACTCTCCCTACTCTCTCCACTGCTAACAGAGCTGGCCCTACCAGCCAGCTTCTTAGGAGAGATATATATGGGCACCAGTTGCACTGGAAACCTTCCCTAGACGGGAATGTGTTTAAACTCCAGGGGTATAGTCCACGGGTGCCTGCAGAGTTGCTGCCTTGGAAATCTTCACTGGTTGTGTTAGAATTGTGGTCTCAGCCAGATGGATGTAACCCCTGCCCCCCCTGCACACGTACCCCAGCATCCACCTGGGGTGCAGCTCAGCGGTGACGGCCGTGTGGCAGCTCGGGCCCAGCGCGCGGCAAAGGCCCAGCAGCCTGACGGGTACAAACGACTGGTGTGAGTTGGGAACGCGCCTCTGCTGAGGTGCCCTGACTTCAGTGAGGCAGTGAAATGAGATCTCTATCTAGTGATGGGGAGTGAATGCCCAAAGGAGGAAACTCCATGTAAAAACTGTCCTCTGTTTTGCTCAGTCTTTTATTTTTTTTTTCCGTTTTGGATAATTAATTTTTTGAAGTGTTTCATTCCCATTTATCAGAAGCACGTCTCAGAAACATGCTGTGTTATGTGTCATTTGTTTTATCAGGCACAATATGCCTGTATGTATTTCATAATGTGTGCATTGTGTATAAGTGCAACTCCAGAAGGGATAATTTCAACAAAGAAGCTTGAGATAGATCAGGATCTGACAGACGTGCTGTGAGAATGAGGAGAGCTCGGTGAGAGATGCCACTGGTGGGCTCCCACTACCCTTCATCTCCCTGGGCCATCTTCTCAAATTCTCTTTTCTCTTCCTATATGCAAAAGAGAAGGCCAGTATTTATCTCAGGACTCATAACAACAGCTTCCACAGCAGAACACCCACCCTTGTCTTTCAAGTGCTGGAAAAAATCAACAATGTGAATATCAAAGAAGTGTCATTGTGAAGATTTGCGCTTTTGGGGACAAATTTTTTAGGCATCTTCTATTTTTGGGCATTCAATTTTGCGGGTCACTAATAGCATCTGCTAAAGTGAGCCTGTGCCACCCCCCAACAGACAGGCCTGGATTCAGCCAGGGATTAAAGTCACATTGTGGCACAAGTGTGTCTGGAGGGGTCAAAAATCAGAAGTTTGAGTAAAGAACACAAGATGTCTAAAGTTGAGTAATTTCACTTAACCATTTACTCTGTAATATTAGACAATTTGCAATATCTGTTAATGTGACTCCATCAGTGTGATGAGGATTCAATCAATATGTGTTATAGTGTTTTTTCCAAAAATGGGATGTACTCCTGTGCTGCTGGGCCTGTGAAGTCTGTCTGCCTATGGGAAGTGTGGCTGGAGAGGTGGAAATGGACCATGGTGATTTAGGGTAGCTTTGTAGAGTTTTCAGTTGTGTTCCTCAGACTTGGGAAGCAACCACATCTTTGAGGGACATAGATCCCTTTGTAGGGGTACATTAGAAGGGAAGGTACCTTGGTGTGAGGGAAAAGGGATTATTTTAAATCTTAGAAAACATCCTGTGGCTTATTTTCTATCTTTTTTTCAGAATGGGAGTTCATGCTAAACCTTTGTGCTCAGGTTTTGTTGGAACTGGTCTTCCTAGACTTGACCCACAGTGTGCACCCAGTGTAGGTGTTCCTGCATGTTTGCCATGTGTCCTTTTACATTGAGGTGCAAACATTTTGTATGGCCTCAAGCTACAGGCAACCACACAGCAGTGGGCAGCCTACAGCTCGGTTCTGTTCTGCATTGAAGCCTCAGGATTATTTTTATCATGCTATGCATGATAACTTGGCAAGCCTTTGGAGGTTTGGGCACCACAAATTAGTGTAGTTCCTCTGGAAAGGCGTGAAGTCACGTTAGATACTTGCTCTCACCATCAGGTCAGTGGCAGTTGGAGGGTTGGTACCACCTTAAATCTACCAACTCCCATGTTAGTGCCCAGAGTGGTCTGTGCTTCCCCTCAGCTCTGCCTTTGTTGAGGTGATTAAAAGATGCTTGTTGCTGTCTGTATGTGCGGGATGCTTCATTAGCAGTGATTTATTTTGGAGTTTAGCGGAATTGGCACTGTGCAGCACACCAATGTGCAGTACAAAAACGTGAGGCGATTGCTAAGGCTCCCAACGTGCTGCTGCTCTACTGATGCACTACTTGGGGTCTTGGGCTTGGGTTTGTTCCCTTCAGAATATCCACAAATAGGGAGTTCGTAGAAGTGTGAATTATATTGACAGAAGTATTTTTTTGTGTTCTGAATGCATCCATATACTTCAGCCTCAGGTTTTTTCATGTCTATTTTGGTTGGGTTTTTTTTTTTTTTCCAGAAGATGCTAATCATTAAATATCCAAATGGGGTTACTGACAAAGAGTTTTACTCTACAAAAAGTTTTACTGCACTCATCATCTTTTTTCCCCCCTCGTACGCGACTGCAGTCGGAGCTCTTCGAGTCAGCTCTTGTCAGAATCCAATTACAAACAAAGGTGCCTTTCAAAAGAATTTGCAACGGATGCCTTGCCAAAAGTAAAGTTAAAAAGACATCTGCACATGTGTGCTGGCACTGGGTTTTCTAATGGGATGCTCTTCCAGACTGAAGCGCAGCTATCTCATTTTCATCTTGGAAAAAAATAACTTGTATCGTGCTGGAGCTACATACACTTCCTTCTGGAAATAAAATATTAAACTTTGCAAGTTTTCAGGCCTCTTATATTCTCCTTCAGAAGCTGTGCAAAACCCCCCTGGGATTTTATAGTCAGAAAACATTTAGGAATGGGAAGGATCTTTTCAATTATGTATCTTTTGCTCGCTCACAAATGTTGCCTCTCCTCAAGTTGTTGCCATAAAAAGTCGACGTGTCTCGGCAGTTTTTACACAGCTCTGAACAATGGGCCTGCTGGTAGGAGTAGCAGTTATGTTTACAGGAAAACATTGTGAAGATTGGACTCATTCACATGTGAAATAGGCAACCAGAAATGAAAACGCAGCCGCGTCTTGAATACCACCCTATGTTAATGTTAGGAAAATATTGTTAATGGGAAACATTTAATTTCTTTTTTATGCTAAGGCACACATCGTTTCTCTTTGGGGAAACTTTGTGGCAGATGTGTTGGTAAAGTTGGAGTGTGGGTTAGTGGGTGGTTAAGCAGAGCCAAGGATGCAGCTGGGTCTCCAGGTCCCTATCGCTGTTCCTGGAGGGCAGTGACTGTGCTCCAGGATGCTGCTGCTTCTGCAGCTTGGATGCTAATCCAGCAATAGCCACTCTGGGCATTGGCAGAATCTATTTAGAAAATTCTATATGTTAAAGCCTCTCCTGGGAACATACTGTAATTGTTACAGGCTTCATTCTTAGTCTGTGGGTGCAGGGAGTTTCCATCCACATCAATGGAAATCCCAGCGAGCGTCTCGGTGCCATGCACAGACAGTTAGTTAATACCAAAAGCAACTGATTCAGTTCAGATATCTCCAAGTTTTTCCTTAAAGAGCACATGTGACCCTCTGATGTCTGCTGGTTCCCTGGAGGAAGTTTGAATAACTAAATAATAGGGCAGACTTTCAGCTTTTTCACTGGACTCGAACATGCCGAGTCCCAAAAATGTGTATTTTTAGCACAGCTTTTATTTTTGACTGAAAATAAGACCCAGTGATTGTATCAAAACATCTTGGGAGAAATAAACAGCTTGTTTATTTTTAATGCCCTTATATGCTAAAACCTAATTTACATTAGTAATTTTGAAATGTTTTGTTTCAGTGTTTAAAATGCTTAGAGAAGCAGAATTTTCTAAGTAGGGGAAAAAAATTATCAGTTTGCAAAATCTACAAAGTAGCCAGAATTTTTTTTCCCAAAGGGTTGATGGGTCAGGAAAAGCTCTGGGAAAAGAAGTTGCAGAAGGGAGGAGTAATAAATTGAAGACTATGACAGAACTTTCTTACATCTATGGAAAACCAGGGAGTAATCACCAAAACAACAATCTCAATTCATTGCTAGTATCAGGGATGAGGTGCATCAACCATTGCCATGGTACTTCATGAAGAGGTGTCCCTCATCTCCATCCTCAAAGCCCAGGGAGTAGAGAGAGGCATTTTACTTGACTTTGGTCAGATCTGGAGTTGTTTCCTCTTTTTTGGGTTTTGTATTTTGTTTATTTTTTAAAAATTGCAAGGCAGATATAAGGCTCTTGCCACTGGCATTGCTTATGGACTGTTAGAACCTGAGTGGTGTATTAATCCAACCAGTAGGAGGGATTTTTGTTATAATTAGGTATCAAAGCCTGTAAATGGTTTATCTGCTCCAGCACCACAGAGCTTATTGTAGAGGGGGGGACAGAGTAGTGAAGAGAAGCCCTATAAGTGATTCGATGGGCTTGTTGGTGGGAGTGATATGTGGGGAAATGGGAATGGAAAAGAATTCCAGCAGCTGCTGGTGAATATAAGATTTATCATCAGTCTCACTTAAACTGCTGTAAAAGCAAGAGCATCACACTGTAGGTGGAAATCACCTGTACAGGTGCAGGTATAACAAACAGATTTTAGTACTTCTTGGAGGAAAAATGGTATTTGTTCATATACAGAGAATATATAGGGGACAAAAATACATTTTGTGAGCTCTCTATAAACGTAGACAGTAACTGCTTAAGTATTTCAGCCTACATAAAGGACTGTGATGACATTTTCCTTCAAAAATTAATAATTAATACTCTAATCATTCACTTCAGTTATTAGTTTTCATTGATTAGCCCTTCCTGCTAACCCCCAGCTAGCCTAATCAGTCTGTGAGAATAGATGAATATATCCAATTAATCTCTACCCCTTTCAAAGTTGCATCTCCGGATCAGCAACTAAAGGTTCTCGGTCTTCTCGATGCATTGAGCCTGACTTTGTTGGAAGAATCTTATCAATTTTAACTCACAAAAGCAGGCCAAGACCTCTGGTGATAGCCCTTCACGTGCTATTAGTCATGCAGTTTGTCTTGGGAGCACCAAGTCTGCTTCACTTCCAGCCTTCGGTGACGATGAATAAATTATAACAGTGCGTGTCTGACTCGATTTATTTATTTTTAATACTTAAATCCCTGCTTTGGAAAAGGTTCCTTTCATAAAAGGAGGCATTTTTCCCCCCTTGGGTTGCACTGTGGGGGGAAGGATACTTTGTAGTGAAAGCTGAGTAAGTCTTCAAATTACCTGTGTGCAAATATTAACTACTTCTGAATTGCAACAGAGTGCAGGGAGAAAATCAGTTTTCCTCTAGAAATGGTTTCAGAGGGGATTGGGGGGGACTTGGAAAAAAATTGGGGCAATGGAGAATGGGGGTGAAATGGGAAAAATATCCCCCTTTCCTGAGCAGGGGGGAAGATTTCCTGGGCAGCATCACCTTGCAGAGACGATGTCCTTCATGTACCGGGTGATGTGTGTAGAGAAAAGTGAGAGTAATTCTCAACTTACCTGTGATGCAGAGATAACTAATTACATTTCAGGTTGTCCCAGAGAGGCAATGAACAAATCAAAATTGTGAGACAGAAAAAATCACACAACATCCAAGCAGCAGATGCAGGGTTGGGGTAACAATTCGTGATCCTCATCCCGTGCCCAGTGTACTCAGTTGGTCACAGATCACTTCTCGGAACAATGGAATGTTTTAAGAAGTTTTTTTGATGGATTTTAGCTGCAACTTTCCTGGAAAGGAAAAAAAAACCACCTGAAAAAGAAACCAAATAGAAGGAACAGCAACCCTGAATCTCCATGTAATCTGTTTTTTTCTCTTTTACAGATTAAAGGCTGCCTAAAGTTTCCAAGGAGCCCCGTTCTCTTCTGTTGTTCCTGGACGCATCTCCTCTGACCTGGGAAGCTGAAGATGAGGTTGCTATGGGAACTGCTGGTGCTGCACTCGTTCATGGTGTGCCTTGCAGGTAAAGCATCACCTCAAAACTTTGGATTTAAGGATGCCACTGCATTTCATGCTAATGAAAAGCACACCAGGTTTTATATGCCAGTGATAAGGTCCTTGCTCCATGACCAGCATGCTGAAAGGTTGCTGAAGAGCTCCAGCTGATGCTCTGAATGGGCTCCTCTTCCAGTTGGTCACAGACCAAAGTTCCAGTTGATGGTAGTGGTTTTCTCATGTCCTGTGCTAAATGTTTCAATGCTCAGTTAAACCTATGTGGAGTACGGCTTTAAATCCCATTAAAGCAGGGTTATGTTACAGCTAAGACCTCGCTTCATTTAACAAATAATTAGAATAACATATTTCAGCCATATAACCATCTCCTGCAACTGCCCTTGTTTAACTTTTTTGTCCCTGAGAGTTGCAATGGTTCCAGTGGTCCTGACAAATGAAATAGTTTTTTGAGATGATTCAGGTTTTCCACACCTCGTGTGCCAGGAGCTGCCCGTAAACAGCTTCGTGGTGAGACAGGGAACCCGGGCTCATGTCCCTCCTCCTGTGCCCTACAAGGGCTGCCAAAGCCCATTTTGTGTCTCTTCCTTTGCTGCTTTGCTTAGTAACTTCATGCTCCCTTCCCTTTTATACATGTGTGAGGTCAGGGGACTCCTTCAGCCTTTTAGGTAAGAGCAAACTACTTATAACAGTGTTTACTTTCTTCTGCTTAGCTCTACTGAACACAAAGCCGCTTTTATTCCTGTACTTAGGGGTACCTATTGTTGAAATTTGGTTCCAAGTCTCTCTAAATGTGCTATGACAGTTTCTGAGCTGGCAGAAAATTGGATGCAGGGAGATTCTGCAATGCAGTGCCACACGTGTTTCAGGGATCCCAACCCCAGAGAAGTCAGACTGCAGGACTACACCAAGTGTGCTCCTTTATTCTGAACAGATAAACAGAATAGTGGAGAAACAAAAGCATGCTAAATTTTCACTGTAATTTCTATACTTCAAAATACCTACTGCAAAATGTCTTGAGTCAGCAAAATAAAGTTTCAGGAGGATGTTTTCTGGGGGTTGTCCTTCTCTTTTCCATCTGTTTGTTAGAAAAACCCATCTCCTAAGCACTTTCTTTCCCCCCACTCTTCTACAACAGCATTTTTTCTCCCCCTTGCAGTGCACTGCAGATCACCAGGGCACGACATCTGTCCCTCTGTCCTGCTGAGGGACATTTAACACAGTTATGGGGAGAGCAGCACCAGAAGTTTTATATGAGTTTTATATGAGGTGATGTGTGAGGGAAACATTTCACTTTGCTGAAGGGTGTGGATTGGGGCAACTTCTTTTGACAAGATTTGAATGTGGAGGCCTCTGCCTGCAATGTGTTTTTGTGGTGTTTTGTGAAGTGCTGTGGTGTTATGGATGATGTGAACCCATTCAGATGCTGAAGTTAAGGAGGAAACCTTACCTGACCCTGTGCATCATCTTGCTGTGCTTTGATGCATTCTGCAAGACGAGGAGGTGACTGTAAAGTGGTTAATTTTAGTAGCTGCTGTTTAGCAGCTTCACACAATAGGCACAATGGTGACCTCACCACTCAGTTTTGTGTGATTACCAACTTGCTGAGGGTGCACCCGGTCCCACTGTGTGTGTCATTGCTGAAGATGCTAAACAACCCTGGTCCTAGCACAGATCCCTGAAGGACACCACTTGTCCAAATGGAGAGGAGTGGCATCGAGTTGGTGACCACTACCCTNCCACCCCTCTCCATCTGGACATCGAGTTGGTGACCACTACCCTCTGGATTCAACTGTCCAGACAATTCTTTATCCAGTGGACAGTCTGCCCATCAAAGATGTATCCCCCAAGATGGGAACAGCACCCATGGGCTGAGCCAACCGGCCTCATGCTAAGGAAGGTGGCACATAGTCCATGTGCATGTCATGGGCTGGGCAAGCCTGAAAGGACATTTTCTGTGGTTTTGTGAGCCTTACACAATTCCTTGCCTCATTACTTTCCTGGAGCAGTGAGTTTCCCTGTTGAAGTCATATTTGCATGTTAATGAGCTGCAGTCACACAGAGGCATTAGCCATAGCAGTGTGTCTATGCATCTTTGAGAATGCAATTTAACCCTTGAATATCCACCCACACTTTGAAGGGAACCAAGCAGAGTGTGAGAAGGGTTTATGTTCTGTTGTGTCATATGTGTGGCTGGAGTTTCTCCTGTCCCCAATCTCTGCCTCTGCTTTTTCTCGGAGGTGCTGGTTTCTGGGCTGCTGTTCGCTCTTTCTGTTTAAATACAAAGATCTGGGCTCACAGCAAACACCAGAGCACAAGCCAAAGCACAAGCTCTGGGATTTGTTTTACACCAGTGTGAATAGATAAGGCACCATTGTTAAATGGGCTTCTTGGTAAAGCTCCCAGTTGTGCAAGCCTTGGTTTTGAAGCTGATTAAAGTTCTCTGGAGGTTTCTAGTGGAACATGGAAGGTGGTCCTAGAATTTAGCAATACCTAGAGAGGGGTTTTTACAGCTCACTCTGCAATTTCTGTGCATGGCTACTCTCCCTTACATGGAAAGCCACAGCTTTCCAGTTTTCCAGCTATCCAGAATTTGCCTTTCACATACAAAAAGGTAAGATGAATTCATAGGAGGAGACCTCACATCCAACATTTACACATCATTTCAGTTGTCAGAAGGGTGTAGATCAGTATTTACCAATGGGCTTTACGCTGACTGTCCATATGGGGAAACTTGTTACTGGTATCATAACATCCCAGCAATACCCATGCTTAATTCTGTATCTCCAGGGACAGCATCACAATGTTCAATATCAAATTCCATATTATTTTTTTTATTAAGGTGGAAAAAAGCATTGTTTCACCTTTTATCTGCTGAAAAATGCCATCTTCTAATGTAGAACTATGCACACGAGAGCATGAAGAAGTCAGAAAAGACATTTTTGTAGAGTTTTTTTCCATATAGTTTGGTTTCTTGGTTGGTTTCTTCAGTTTTGTTTTGGTTTGGTTTTTTAAACCTGTTTAAAACCTCCCAAAATACAGTTAATTGTTTTCCATTGTTACAAATACAGCTTTGTACCAGTACATTCCAATGAAATCAGGCATGTTAAAAATAAACTCCAAATTCATACAAAGATGAATACTCACAGGCCTATTTGAATTCACTCATCTATCCAAGCAGATGTAGGGTAGGTACAAAAGAAATCCTGCTAATTTCATGTCGGAGTGTGAATAATTAAACCACCACGTTCTGCTGTACATATTAAATGATCTTCTATAAACGATGCGGCAATTCAATTTGTTCAGCGTTTTTTCCTGGTGCTGTGCAGTTCCCAGGACTGGTGCTTTGATGGCACTGGGTAGCCAGAAAATGATTAAGCTGTTGCAGTTCCATAATTAATTAATTTATATTTTGGTCAGTTCTGCAGCTCTTTGCATTTCTGTACCCGACTGCCTAATTAATGTTTGCACAGCACTCGAGCAGATAGAGCACCGAGTGACTGCTATTAATATAATCGCTTCTCAAAATGACCCAGCCCTTGGCTTCGTTGGTATCCACCAGTGACACTCACTGGAGAAGGCTTTGCTGATGAGATCCACCCTGTGCTTAGTCCTTTGGGTGTTTTTTTCTAATATCAGAGGAGGATTTTCCTGTTTTCATCTCTTTTCATTGCGGTTTAAGATCACCTCTAAAAGCCCGTTGTGGATGGGGGGCTGGGGAAGGCTGGTGGGCATGGGGTGAGGGCCTTTGCTGAGGGCTGAGAGTATCATACGTGTCCTTTGAGCTTGAGTTGTGTTTCAGGGGTTGGAATGTCCAGACCTGCAGAGAGTTTCATGCATTAGGTGAAACGGCCTCGAGGATGGGGTCTGTGGAATGACCCTCTCTGCAGGCAGTCCAGACTAGAATGTAGTTTGGATTGTAACAGCATCGTGTCATGGCTCTACTGAGGACCCCTAAAGAATCTGTTATAGAGGTGGGTGGTGAGGTCACAGGAAAGCAGTGACATAACACCAAGCACGAGCTGAGTGTTGACACCACAGCATCCAAGCAGATACTGTGCTGGAGATCACTGCCATGAGCATGCTTATCTTCCTTCAAAAAAGTTTTTTAAAGCTGCCTAAAAACTGTGATTTAAATTGTGAGTAAGGCAAGGGCATTGGTACTTGAGTCTGCTCCGTGCCCCAGCACTGGAGTCCCCCCAGGGAAGGTGGTTGTCTTGTTCTTTTTGTTCATGACTAGACCTCAAAAGTCTTAAACTGAGGCCAGAAAGCATCTAACATCAGGGGAAACTGCACCAACCTTTGTACAATTAAAAGTCTAATTTCAATGTGGAATGAAAAGTCAGAAGAGGTGGGGTCATCAGCACCAACAAGTGACTCTGCCCTTGGCTTCTACTGCCAACATTTGTGCTGCAATGAAAACCCTGCTAGAAACTTCACGTGGCCGTTCCCATATCTCAGTCTGTGGCTATTACTTCTCCTTCAGTAATGCCAGTCTGCTGCACTGCCTGGGCAAGGCTGGACTGTCACAGAGGATGGACAGGAGCTTCCAAATACATATAAATGCATAAACAGACTTAAGGGAGCTGTTGAGGTGGTGGTGATGGGTGATTATAATAACTACCCTTAATATGGTGCTGTGTATTACAGTGCTCAGCTGGAAGCCAGAGGACTTGTGATTCTAGTCTGAAGCAACCAAGGGGTGAAGAGAGAATGGTTTAAATTAGGGAAATAAAGAGTGAGAGGGGATGAAACTTCAGAGGGGAGGAACTGCTTGAGCTGAGAGGGCACTGGGATAAGAACAATTAAATCTAAAGTGGGCGACAATTCATTTAAACTGCAACCAGAAGACTTCAGCTGCCAAAGTGGGATTCTATGGTATCACTCAGCTGTACATAGCTGTAAAGGGGAGCTAAGCAAATGTATGTTATTATGTGTAATTTATGCATATTTAGGGATTATATGGCAAGTTTTTCTGTGATTGCACAGAGGATTTCAGTCGGCCTCACTAGAGGTCTGTACCCATTTTACATTCCTGATCTGTCAGACGTGAAGCCCTCGCTAGATGTGACCTGACTCTGATTTAGGCCATAATTTTCCAAATTATAAAGTTAGAGACCATATCAGTGCAATTTTCTCATTTCTCTTTTACGTGCAGATGATTAGGTATATTATGGTTTTCCTCTGTTTAACTCACAAGTCCATCTGGACAAATTTAATTACATCTTTCTCAAAAGTTATTGAGGTAAGATGATGCACTTTAACTAAACCAGAGACTATACAGACATTTTTATAAGCAGATGTTCCAACTATCTGGCTGTGTATTGATCCCCTGTGCGTTTTATGTGATGCCTCTTTTCAATTTAGCTTCTTTGCATTTGAATTAGTACGTAGGTATTGAAATTAAATCTCATTTAGGGAGTTACAAAAATACCTACTTTTCCAAGCATCTATCAAATTAGGGAGAATATGGACCCAAAGTGCTGCTTCATTGCCAATAAAAATGAAGTTTTATGGCAAAATTTGAGGCGGTTAGGCTATTGCTGTATAGGTAAAATACTCTATGATTCTTAGAAAATCTAAATATAACTGGAAAGGGACCTCATTTGGTAATGCCTGTGTGGTCATTGAGGAGGATGCAAAGGTAGGGGATGGGTTGCAGCACAGAACCCTCCACCTTTGGCACCAGGGCTCGCTGCTGGCTCTGCTGCTGGGATTTGATTTAGGTACCAGTGTATCTTTGTGGTCTGAGAGCTGCAGTGCTGGGCTGCAGCATACATCTCGAGGTAATGAGAAATGTATTCATTGCATGCAAAAAACCAGTCCTGCTGTTTGAGATTTGGGGTTGGAGCTTGTGTTTACCGTGGTCTGTTGTGAGTTCCTGAGGAAAGTCTGGCATAACTAGTCAGCAACCTGACTGTGCAAACACGTCGTCCCCTGATGCTGCCTTGCCTAGGTACAAAATGTATTTTTTCCCTTTTCTCCACGCTTCTGTGGGCATTTTCATCATTTAGAATGGTAACAGGGAGCCACTGGGAAAACCATTACTCTCTACTTGAACTTGTGGAGTTAAACCCCCTGGTTTTGCCTTCTGCCCTTACCTCATGCAGCAGAGCATTACCTGACCAGCACCGATGCAGACAGCGACCACTGTTATTTGGATGAAGATCTTTCAGCTAAGCAGCAGTCAGGGGTGATCATCCAGAGTACAGAGAGGGAAAGGGGCAATTCAACTTTGCTAATTATACTCCTATAAACATGGGCAATAACAGGATTCCCCTCAGTGCCAGCTAAACAGGCTGCAGAGCGCTGCTGGCTCAGATCATCCACGGCACAAAGTGGGGCTCAGCACCACATCCCCGTGAGTTTGCTGGGTCTCTCCTAGAAGCACACGATGCCCTCGTGAGCTCAGCTCTGGTTGTCACAGGTGCTCCAGGTTTTACAGGGTTTGGGCTGTTAAGGAGAACAGATGCTGATGTGTTTCTCAGGTGCTGATGTGTTTCTCAGATGCTGATGTGCTTCTCAGATGCTGATGTGCTCTTGCAAGTTTGTGCTCAAAGTCAGTTGGTGGCAAGTACAGGGGCTGCTCGCAATAAATATCACCTTTAATGAATAGAGCACAGAATGCTGTAGTGCAGCTCATTCATCCAGACATTAATACTCCTTTATTGGAGAGTTTGTCAAATGCTGTCACAGCCTGAGCATGGAAATGATGGCTGTGCTGGTGACAGGCTTCTCTGCCTCGCTCCTGCAAGTTTTAGAGAGGTTTTCCTGCCTCTTTAGGTAAAAAAGGCAAAACTTGCATGCTCATGCTTCAGTTTGGTTTCCCATATGTATCTGAATTTTATTTTTTTGCAATTAAATATATGGGGTTAGCTCCATAAATCAAAATAAGGTGCAATTGTTAAATAGCCTCTATTGTATTAATTAGGCTCTGAAGCAAGGCAGGCAATATAACCATTTATAATTGAGAACTGCAGAAGTTGCTAATCAATGAGACAGGCAAGTAATTAACCAGCAAGCAGTCAACATCTTCAACTGAAGTTGGTGGCTTTCAACTTAATTAAACTTCCCAGGTGTTGCTGAAAGTATGAAAAACATATCTTAATATATTAGTGTGTCTTAATTCCACTTTTCTGAGTTTAAACATATGAAGAGTGTATGTTTTAAGGCAAGTTGCCATTTATAAAGCATCCTGTGTCACTATTGCAGTGCTAAAAGGAAAATAAAAGTAGTTTGTCTGAGAAAGCTCTTTGTGGGGTGCACATTGAGCTCCTCTTTGTGTCTGACATTCCAGCCGTCCCATCTCTTAATTTAAACCTTCCAAAGACCTCCCGGCTGTAAACCAGGTCCCTGACAAAGTTCAGGATGTTATCATTGGTTGTACTTGTGAAGAGCTGATAATATAATGGGTGTTCAGGGAGACTTGGGAGAATAAATTATTCCTGTTGCTGCAAGCTTGGGGTCTGTGTAGCTGGACAACATGAAACACTCGCTGGGAGCCGGATCAGGTTTATTCCTGTCGCGTTCACGCTCCTTCCCTTTTCCACATGGTCCACGTGAAACAGCGCTTTCTCCAGGTTCATGCTGTGTGGGCTTTGCTAGGAAACATCTGAAGGGGGACTTGAAAGAAGGCAGGTTGCTGGTTGGGCTTTCTGGCGTATGAAAGCTGGGAGTGACGTGGAAGACAGCGAAGATAAAAAGGGTTGGAGGCGGCTGGGTGCACGGAGGGGGATTAGGATGAGAAGTACACGCTTCCTCAGCTGGGGAAAAACTGCTTTCCAGTTCTTGGTGTCAAGTAATCTGTCAGGTTGTCTCTTATAATGTCCCTTAAAAGGGGAATTCTGTGTGAAAAAATAATTACATTGGTGTACAACCAATTGGCTACAGTTTCCTTCCTGAAGGAGGAAGCACCGTTGGCGGAGGTGGAGCTGTGGCCCAGAGCACAGGCTGAGGAGTGGTACATCTCCCAGCAGGGCAGTGAGTGCCAACTCTGCAGCTCTGAAAGAATAATTGAAGGACACCCCCAAAAACCTCTTCTGGACATGAAAACATAGAGAGTGGGGGTGGGGAGGGGTTGATAGCTTCTTGAAGGACAGCTCGAGGAGTCCAGCTGAAGCCAGGGCACCTGGATGAGAGCGAGATGGAAGGTGATGTTATGGTTGTGTGTAGGTTTGTGTGTGCTGGCTCTCTTCAGCCCCTAATGACACTGCCAATATCATCTCCTCCCCTGTCAGTGTTAGCAACACTGAAGAGCCTAGAAGGCAGTGCAGCACATAATCAGACTGTTATTGAAATATGTATTCACAACTGGAACAGAAATGCTCTCCGTAGCAGTATAAAGATGATGCCTCTTCAGTCAGGAAGCCCAGCTGCAGCTCTCGAGTCAAGTAGCCAAGAGCAGTTATCAGTAATGGCTCCAGCTCTTGGTCTAGAAATTGGACAAGCTGCAGATACTCCTTTTTTTTTTTTCTTTTTCATCTGAGATACTGAGCAGTGGTGCTGGGTGGATTGGGCTCCCCGGGAGGCACTGGCATCCCCTTGCCGAGCTGGGGACAGGTGCTTGGTCGTTATTAATCTGTCCTCACTAATTTTAGCTGCTCGCTTCCAAATATGATAGTTCATGTCCAGCATGTGTGACATACACATGCAAGGCATTTCCTTTTCTTCTTTTCATGATCTTGGTACACATTAAAGCCTGTGTCCACCTTCTCTTTGGAAAGCAGAGGGTCTCTGTACCCTGTTATTGCAATATTCTCATAGCATCACACTCTTCAAACAACCAGTTGGAAAATAATCTCTGTGCAGAATTTTCCAGCATTTATTAATACTGCTTTGCTTCATCATGTTTAGCAGTCACATTTCTTGTTTTCTGCTTAATTTCTGCTTGGACTTTCATGGTTTCTTTTTTTATTTTTCTGGCTTATTTTGGTATGTTCCTGTGCTTAGGACAGAATATGGAAGTTATTCCCAACGAAAGGAGGAGGAGTGGAATGCCATCAGTTAGCGGGAGGAGAGGGAACCTGGTGCTTTCTCATGTAAATGATGTGAATCCTGGACGGGAGCCAGGCATTCATTTTGTTAAAATGGGGTTTGATAATTGAAACTAATTTAACATCGACCCCATTAAGTTGCATTTTATTGCTCATTTAATATGCCTGTCTCACAAGCTCCCAGGACCAGCAAGAGGCTTTGTAACGTGAGTTTAATTTGTCAGAGCTCCAGCCATACAGGTAAATGTTGTATTGGCTGTGTGTGACCAGCACCAAAATGTGTCACCATCATCTCACCTGCGCTTGGTCAACGTGGCATCTTTCTGCAGTTGCTGTGTGTTGGCAAGGGCTTGAGATCAGAGCTGATGCAAGTGGGCTGAGCTGAACAGCTTGAGTTTGGGCAGATCTGCTGTGGAGAGGTGCTTTGTCTGGAAAGCCTCCCTTGTGGAGGGTCCAGCATCCCTTGTGGAGGGTCCAGCATCCCTCGCGGAGGGTCCAGCATCGTTCCCCGCAGAGCCCTCCCCATCACTCTCTGCAGGGCCCTGCATCCCCTGTGCTGCTTGAGAAAAAAAGGTTTCTCAGATCTGACAAATAACCCCAGTCCTCCAGTCATGCAAGTGATTATATTGTCTTCTGTCAAAGAAAGCCAGTTGAAATCAGCCGGGGAGCTGACTCGTTGTGTTTTAATGTCATGGGATTTTCATCTTTTGCCATCCTGCTTCTGGTTTCCTTTGTCTTACTGTTCTTTCACATAATTTCTGTCTTTCCCCACTAGAAAAACCTTTTCTGTGGTTTATGAATGACTCAATAGTCTCATAACAACTTACCACCTCACGGTGCAGCACTAGGTGATGGTTACTCAAACGCGGTTGTGTTTATCAAACCACCAGTGAGTACAAAACAAAGGTCAAAGAGCAGGAAAAGAGAGTCATGTGCACAGAGCCCTGATGGATGTCTGTTTACAAACACATTAGTGGAGCTATACCCTTGTGAGATGGCAGCAAGAGTGAGCCTGGGTTACATCATGGGCCTGGGGACGGCGGCAGAAGGCACCAACCAAGCGCACAAATCCCGCCGGGGTTGCAGAAAGGGGGAGCGGAGTTACAAGCGACAGCTACTTCTACCTCATGTGTGGTAAAAAGTAGAGAAGAAAGTGTAGAATTATATTGGTGTCAGAAAAGCACTGGAAGGAATTCTGTGAGCTGCCACCTCATCATCCAGACTGTGTTTAAAGCACGTGGCAGTCGTGGCCTTGAATTGTTGCGTCACGATGTTGCGTTTCCTTTCAACCCAAAAGAATGAATTTCATTCTGGAGTAGGAATCGCATTGGAAATCCACCAGGCCCTGCTTTGAAACCATCTAAAATGTGTTTTCTTTCTCTGTGAACACCCTGGGGAATCAGCTCAAACCCAGAGAGGGAGAAAACCGGTCACCTTTGCCTTCAGGGCACTGCTGCGTTCAGCGTTTAGACCATCAGCAATCAGTGCAGGAGGTGAAGAAACCATGGGCAGGGCTATAAGCATCTGGGACCAACTTCACGTGAGCTTCCACCTGAAAACATCTGCAGCACCTGCCAATGTACTGGGGGACATTGATGGGATCAAGTCCTGATGTTGTAGCGAGGTGCATGGACAGCTTGAAAAGGTCAGGGGCTGTCTGAGCTGAAGAGAAGCAATGAGGGCAGGAATATCACCTGGGGTTTGGGAAATCTTCATCTTAGTGCTGGGGTTATTCAGCAGAAGGTTGGCCCTGAAGCCAACCGTATCCTGGGCTGCATCCAGAGGAGCGTGGCCAGCAGGTCGAGGGAGGGGATTCTCCCCCTCTACTCTGCCCTTGGGAGACCTCATCTGGAGTACTGTGGCCAGTGCTGGAACCCCCAACATGAGAAGGNAAGGGGTGATAAAGGGTTTAAAATAGAGGGAGGGAGATTTAGATTGGATATTAGGAAAAAGTTCTTTCCTGTGAGAGTGGTGGAGCACTGGAGCAGGTTGCCCAGGGAGGTGGTGGATGCCCCATCCCTGGAGACGTTCAAGGCCAGGTTGGATGAGGCCCTGAGCAACCTGATCTAGTTGGGGGTGTCCCTGCTTCTTGCAGGGGGGTTGGACTGGATGACCTCTGGGAGTCGCTTCTAACCCTAATCATTCTATGATTCCTGGGATAAGGATGTTCTAATGGCATCAGTGCTATAAATGAGAAATAGAGCTACTGCTCTATTTCTCATTAGTTGGGGGGGGGGGTTTATAACGATGCTGACTCAAACTCTCAAAACTTTATTTAAAGTCACCCTTTCAGCTCTGTTCCCACACCCGTGTGTGCAGGTGTGGTTGTGCTGGTTTTTAAACACGTTTGTCGTTGGGGAGAACGCGCCTACGGCGTCTTTCTCGGCGCTACAAGCTACATGTGCCTGTCAGTGGTGCTCAGGAGTGATTTGTGAGAGGCTGTGTTAGCCTGCTAGGTCTTACACGTTGGAGTCAGCAGCAGCCTTCACAGCTCTCGCAAGGTGTTGTGTTTAGAGCGATGGCGGAGGCTTTTAACGGGTTTTTAATTTAACTTTCCTTAATGTGACATCCAATTACTGGTAAAACTTAACTGCCCCGTCGCATTTTTTCCAATTACTGGTAAAACTTTACCGCCCCATCTTTACATGTAGACGTTCTCTGGCATTTTACTGCTTAATTCTAAGAGTATTTAGAAGCTGCACGAAGATGCAGCAGTTAACGTTGCAGCAGTTAACACTGCAGCAGCTAGACAGGATTTTATGTAATTTGAGAGATGTCATAACAAAGCTTAAGAAGAAAGAGAAGGGGAAAAAAGAGGTTTTTTTAATGTGTGTCAACTGATGAAATGTGCCAATCCAAATCAGTGAAACTACAAGGCCAAGATGTTCTTGTGCTTAGTGTTGAGCAGGGCAGAGATGCTGGGGGAATGAGGAGTTGGAAAGGCTGAAGCTTTGCATTAACACTTATTGTGATTTCACAGAGTGACACACAGGGTTGGAAAAGACCACTGAGATCATTGAGTCCAACCATCCCTGTCCTCTCCTAAACCACATCCCTGAGCACCTCATCTCCCCTCTGTTCAATACACCCAAGGGTGTAATCGCTCAAATTTAGTTTCCTGTGGTAATAATGCCTTGCTTTGGATACCCTAATGCTTGCTGTACCCATGTAAACATTTTATTTCCCTTCTTACCCTGTGGATCATATTTTTAATGCTGTTTGGCATCTGAAATAATCTATAATAAACTCACGCATCACATTAAATAACAAAATCCAACACAGAGTCAGTGAAAACATCTGATTTGGATCCTTCATCAGAGATGGCACACTGGGCACTAATTATGGTGTCAGCTCTTCTGTATCTTAAATCGATTCCAGGGATCTCATTTTATAATTTTTACTCTTACTGACAAGTAGCTATCCACAAAATTAAATTGACTGTCCTTGTCATTTGCTTCTTGGACACAGGAGGCTCAGAAAGAACAGGCGTTTGTTTGCTTTGTTTTGTTTTTTTTTTCCCCCTGGAGAAACCTCCCTCACCGCAGTGTGGTGTTATGCTAATTATTCCTTTGTCCCTTTTTATTTTCCAAAGGTGATGGAGAAACCCAGAAGGGCTCAGCGTGCAGGTGGTGGGGCCAGCGGCTGCTGAGTGCCCACTGCTGACAAGGTCTGGGTGGTCCCTGATGCCACCCACCTTACTCAGTGGTGGCAGTTTGCCCTGGGCAGGGATGAGTCAGCACCCACACAGAAGAGTCAGGATCTGTGACCTACATCAGCCTGATTTGTTTGCATCTCTTTGTTGCTGGGACAGAGAACAGAAGCTGAGGCAGTGTCGTGGTGTTTGTTTGAAAACTAATAATGAGATGTTGTAAATCAGAGGGCTGAGCAGGGAGCCCATTAAGGAGGTGCTCTGGACGAGGTCGTCACAATTCCTGGATTTATTAATGCTGCCAATGAGCACCTTTAAGAGGGAGCCTTTCCCTTTGTTGTACTACAGGTGGGTTTTAAAACAATCCATTTACAAAGAACCTTTTTTTTTTCTTTTTCATGCTGTTAAAGCAAATTGGTATGTAATTAGATTTATATACTGAATAATCTTATTTGCATATCCAATTAATTCTTCCTGTTTTAATTTGTTAGGGTTGAATTCACATTAGTAGTAAAAAATAACACTTAAATAATCGAGGATTCAAATTTTCTTTTACTATAATTTGTTCAAGATGTTGCATTAAAACTTGCTTCTGAGCATCCTCTTCCTTTTATGGGCTATTAAATAACTCAGAAAAAAGGCAATCAGAAGAAAACTAACCTGGGTCATAAACATAATCAGGGTCTATTTAAGCTGACCAAAGCAAGTGCAGTGTGAATTTTGGCTTTTTAAGCATCTTGCTTGGGGTCTGTACGTGTCCAGAGTTTCAGATGCTTTCTGTAGACCTCTAAAACTATTAACAGAGGTGATTTGTGCTGACATAGTTCAAGAGAAATTCTAGTTTGGCTCAAAATCGGGAAGTACCTTGGTACAATCCCTGCTTATAAACAGTGTGTGAAGACCTTTGGTCATTCCTCAAAGGCTCCACTCCCCCTTTGTGTTTTCACACTTCAGGTTCCAGGTGCTGAAGCTGGAAAGAGAGAGCCCTTGGGCTGCAGGAGTGCCTAAGAGATAACACCAGGGCTGGAAAGTCAGCGAGCCAAATATTCAGTCCCAGGAGCTTGCGACATCGCTGGTGGGTGGGAACCTGTTACCTCGGAGCGGGAATGTCAGTCAGAACCGTGTCATCACAGTCTGGTGGATAAAAAAGAAGGAGAATCATTGTCTGCCAGGGTGAGAAAGGCACCATTAAATGTTTAATGGGGTCTTCATTTAATGTCACTTGAAGCGAGCGGTAAATGTGGCGTGTAACACGCACATACGCTTCCCGCTGGGGCTTGACCTCCCCTCTCTTAATTCGGAGGAGATTTCAGAGCTGAGATGGGGCATGGCAGGATGGCTTCCCCAGACACTGAGGAAGCAGCAATTACCCATCAGCTCGAGACCAGCAAGGGCACAGTTACACTCCTGCAGCTAAACCATCACAGTAGAAATCCTACCAGCTATAGGAGACAAAAGCTGCCATAGTACACAGGGGTATAACCTGCTCCCACACAGGGGGAGAAAAATTTACCAAACTTTACACACCTACACAAGTGGGCTTTTAAAAATGATTTTATTAATTCTCAGAGTGTCCCTTGGGTTTTTAAGAGATTTTCATGTGTTCCTGTAGTTGCAGTCAACCACTTTATTGCATGTTTGCCAAAGTGTAACTCTTGCTTTTACTGGATTCTAGTGTTTTGAGGAGCTTGTTCTGCAGAACGCTGGCAGTCTGCAGGAAATCACTGCAGCTGAGTGTACAACATGTTAACAAACCCCCCCTAGTTCTATTCTTGTTGTGTACAAAGCAGGGCTTGGAGGTATGGACTACTGTTGGATGGTTGATGAACGCATGATTACAAGGAAAAAGGTCATTATAGGCACACACAAAGTTTAAAAAACCATGTGACTTCCTTCTCTCTGGTTGAGGTCAGTAGACAAGTGGGCTGCATGGCCAGTGCCTGTGGACATCAGGGAGAAGCCACCCCGTGGGACTGGGTGGTTAGCCCAAGAGGTTGTGTCAGGGAGATGAACTGGAGTTGGTGTGCACAGGTCCATGAAGCTGCTTCGGAGTGAGGAAGGGACGTGGCAATGTAAGGGGTTAAGAATTGAAAATAATAAACATGATGAATTTAAACAATTTAATAAATGAGGAAAGTATTGCCATAATTACGTTGCAGTGATTTGAAATATGCCCTATGGTAAATTGCATTGGATCCTAATTAGCAACTATTGCTTATTAGTTAAATCCAGGGAAAGAAAAAAAAGTACAAGTACTCAGCTATTTCCTGCACCTCCAAACATTGTATCTGCTGATCCATTTTGTCCTATTTCCAGCCCAAAAGGTGAAGCAACCACTAGGGATCCCAGACAGCTTACCTGCAGGTCACGGGAAACACCCTGTTTGTGCTGCAGTCAGACCCTATGAAATACAAACAAGGTGACAGTTGGTGGCAAAAGAATTCCTGTGTTCTGGTTTTCTCTCACAAGGAACAAGTTCACCCTTCTACTTCATAATGAAAATAAATAGTGTCACAGGGCCGGTGCCTCCCCCGTAGCTTTGGCTGTAGCTGTAGGGTATGAATAGGTACACAGATAATACATTTCCTCTCTTGTTCTCTCTAATCTATCCCTCTGCCTGCTTTGTAAACTGCACTTGACCAAGCTACAAACAGCTTTTAGTTTCTAAGGGCAGGAAAAGACAGCACACCATCCCCACGTGTCGGAAAGCAAAGTGAAAATGACCTCTAGCTCTAAGGCACTTATTGAAAACCTATTTTAAATTGAATACACAAGCCAAGATAATACAGGCTGTTTGATAAGAAACATTAGAGAAATCCATAACACGAGGCTTTTTATTATAGGTTTATTACATCAATCTCTCCAGTGGGTAATGGAACTTGTAAATATACTCTTATGTAGGAGTCTCCTTGCGGGCTTTTTATTCATGCTGAAGTAAGCACAGCAAACTTATTTGCTGTCGGGGTACATTGAATTTAAGATTAGTATTTATTTTGGTTCTAAAGAGGTTTTGCTTTTGTGAATTGGAAGTTGGTGGAACAGCTGTGGGAGGGGAGGTGGGAGCTGCAGGGAGGAAATGAGGAGTTTTCCAAGCAAAGCGCTGGCACCGGCACGGGCTGCATGAAGGCCCCATGGGGCTCAGGCCACGAGCTGGGTGTGTTTAAGGGGGAGCTTACTGGTTTTCCACTGGATAAACCCAGCAAGAGAGGAGAAAAAAAAACCCCAAAAAACAAAAAAAAAAAAGAGAAAACAAATCATCTGTGAGATTAAAGAACTATTGTATGGAAATATTTACTGCACCGCCACACGTGCAGACACGGCCCCAGCGAGTGGTTTTGGCTGTAAGTATTTTTCTTTAGCATTAAAAATGCTTTCAGGTGTTTTCTAGAGGAAAGCAAAGTGCTACTGCAGCAGCAATAATCAGCATGCCTCTGCTTACTCTGAGGGCATTAAGGGTGCATTTGTACTGAATAAAGAGTTAAGGAAAAGTTTACAGGGAAGTTTAAAGGAGAAAAAAGAAGTTAGAATTGTAAAAATACTAACAACAACACACCAGCCTTACCGGCTTTTAAGTCTGTTCATTGGAGCTTACAGTAATTAATTGGCAGTTGACTTGATATGGGGAAAATTCTGCTTAATTGGAGGATGTTAATTGCAAAGACCAGAAACCTGTTGAGGTGTCGGTGAAGTCAGCATGTCACACATGACTTTAGCAGCTTGACTGTTGTAGTTAATTCCTGTTCTAATTATAGGAGTGTATTTTCATTCATGTAATCCCATGCCAGGGCTGTTGTTGCTGGGCTGCAAATGGCTGTGGGTGTGTGCAAAATACATTTTTAAAGGGTTTTTTATCCCATAGTTCTGGTGTATTCCTTGAATGTAAAGCTTCATTCGAGACACACGACCCTCAGTGAACAAGCTGATTGCAACTGAAATCCAGTTGTTTTTTCTAGTGGTTGGTAGGGATGGGGAAAAAAAAAGCAATGGGGAACTTGAGAACAGTTCTTGGGCAAAAGTTCTACCAGATCCAGGTGACTTGGACAGGTACAGTGTTTGAAGCCTCCCCTGCCCCCCTCACCCGGTTGCTGCTTTCATGGCTGGTGAATAGGCTCCAGGTTCCTCTTGTAAGTAACAAGCAAACTTCTCTGGGTGCTGGAGCATCCAGCTGTGTAAACATCTGCACCATGTAACAGCATAGAACAGAGGGATATGTTTTGTGTTGGTGTGGGTGAGAGTTATGTGCTGCATTTCCAGCATTGACAAAGATCTTTCTATGGTGTGAGACAGATTATGACTGAAGCGTGACGGATGGGTATGTGTAGGGTCTGAGGTAACAAATGTGCCTGTGCTGCAAAACCCACGTGAAGCCAACTGCCCTGTTTACACACCTGCCTGGGGGCTTTGTGCTATAATGTACTTTGTACATATGTACATTATGTACAATGTACTTTGTGCTGTTATACTACACTGTTACTATTGCCCGGTGGTGCTGCCCCATTTATTATATAGCGTAGCACTAATTTTGTTATATATTCCCACACATATTAATTATGCATTATCATCTCATCTCTGGCATCTTTGAAAAGGCAGCAGTTTATAAAAAGGCATTTGTGTGTTGTTGAACTATTTTTGGCTGCCTTCTCCGTGCTCTCACAGACTTCCCCGGCAGCCACAACGCTGAGAGCAGCGGCACTTCTCATTTGAAGCACTCTCAGGTACGATGGGTTGAGCAGCAAATGGGTCAAGAGAAACTTTCTTCGTGGCTTTGGCTTCTTGGCACTCATAGCACGTTGCTCTGACGAGATTTGAGTTGCTACCAAAGCCATCCCTAAAGTTATTTGCTCTTTAATTACTTTGGGTGTTCTCTGTCACGGAGTGTGGTGGTGTGTTTGGAGGAGTTAAAGCCAAAGCTCTCTGTTCCAGATAAAAGGCTGCTTACAGAAATTCGTGTCTGTCTTTGAGTCCTCTCAAAAAATGAATCCAAACCGGGATGTCATTCGTAGTGCCTTCTCAATCCAGTATAATCCTTAATTTTCAAAACAGAGAAAGCCATTATTTTTTAGATTGCAATGAAAAAACTGCTGAAGCAGCACACATTATTTTGATTGGCCATTAAGCCTTCTCTTCACTACAATGAAATTACATGGTTTTTGCTAATTTTCTTACTTTCAACTTCTGACTTGTAATTTACTGAAAGGAGAACAGCCCTGTTATCCTGGAGCCGGTGTCTCTCAGTTGCCGAAGGGCTGCAGATGGTCATGGCCTTCAGGTGAGCAGTGTAAGTCCACTCCTGTTTCAGCATCTTCCTGATCATTTGGGCTATTTGGAGTAGGACACAGTAAAGAGAAACATTTCCTGCTTTTGTGATCCGTGTCTTTTATTGAGGCTTCAGCAACCTACTGACTTGGCATAAGTGGACATTGTGCAGTGGCTGAGTCATCTCACTGGGTCACATCAGCACAGCACAGCATGGAATTTCTTGTTGAACAGTAAAGCAAATTTGGAATTAATTATAATGTAATAGGTCTTGGTCAGATGACTTTCTCCTGAAGAAATGCATGTGATCTCCCTTCCATAGGACTTGTTCTCCTCAATGATACCGAATTTGGTTTTTATCTCTAGTTATTTCATTGCAGAAAACTTCTTCATAGGTTTTTCTTATTGTCCTTTGTCTTACAGCAAAACAAAAACCTCCTGGGGGGTTGTGTGCAGGGCCACCAAGGTGATGGAGGGAGTGAACACCTTCCTTCTGAGGACAGGCTGGGGGAGCTGGGTATCTTGAGCTTAGAGGAGACTGAGGGGTCACCTCATTAATGTCTATATATACGTGTAAAGGGTGAGTGTCAGGAGGATGGAGCCAGGCTCTTCTCAGGGATGGGCAGTGTTAGAAGGGGCAATGGTTCCAAGCTGGAACATGAGAAGTTCCATCTGAATATAAGGAAGAACTTTTTCACCGTGAGGGTGACAGATCACTGGAACAGGTTTTCCAGAGAGGTTGTGGAGTCTCCTTCTCTGGAGACATTCAAGGCCAATCTGGACACGTTCCTGTGCGAGTTAATCGAGGTGACCCTGCTCAGGCAGGGGGTTGGACTGGATGATCTTCCAACTCCTGATGTTCTGTGATTGTGCTGTCTCTCACAGTGACCCAGGCTTGCCAATTGTTTGTAGAAAATGCTGTATGCAGCAGGTCAGAGCCTAACCTAAAGGCTCTTCTGGGAGCACAAGACTTGTGTTTGAAGCATCAGCTTTGTCCGCATGGGTGGAGAACCGTGAGTCTCCATGAGCCAGGAAAACTGAAATGTTACCCTTGGGCAAGGTGCAGTGTTTGGGAACTGCTGCCTTTGATGTCCTTGGGCTGCAGTAAGGACTGTGCTTCTGAGAGCATTTCTCCTGTTAGAAGAAACACCCTGAAAGGGAGCATCTCTTCCCAAAGCTGCTCAGGGTGGTGGGGTTTTGATGGACTGCTGGAGATGAGCATTGTCTCTGGGGTGAGCCCACCACACTGTTCTTCAGGAGTGAGCAAGGAATGTTTGAAAGCTTAACCTGGTAGTGTTACACCAGCTAGACAATTTTACTCACAAATGCCATCAACCTGAGCAGCTTCTGAGAGTTTTAAACTGTAGTGTAAGAAGTCGTAAAAGTCAGGTTTTTGACAGCTATTACTGATACCTTTTCCCTGCTGCATTACTTAAAGTTCATAACATTTTCACAAAATTAAAGGCCTACGTGGTATCCACGGGCAGATTGTGCAGACTCCACTCTTGGTTGCTCTTTTGATGTTTCACTGATTGACCTCCAGGAACTTTATTTAAGCCACACGTGGATTTGCCATTCAACGGCCTTAATTTTAATGCCGGATTCGTGCGGGTCCTCGTGTTTGTGTGTCTGTGTGTGGAGGGTCTGGTCCCTCTGCAGGGAGGGACCTGGCAGAATAAATGGGGTTAAGTGGTGGATTTAAGAAGGAATTGTGGAGCCTCTGTATGTGCTGGGGGTGGCTGAGTGGAGTAGGATGGGTGCTGGTGGCTGCTGTGCCCCGGCAGCCAGAGCAGCGGCAGCTCCCCTGTGCCCAGCAGCTTCTCCGTGCAGGGAATCACTCACTGGAGAGCGGGAACACTTTTTGTTCCTGCTCTGCTGAGGGTTACCCAAACACTATAAAAAATAAAATAAAATGGAGTTGAAGGGCAGCTCCCCAATTGAGCCCTGATTTGGTACAATTCCAGTGACCTCCATGAAGTTACAGAGATGTACACCAGAACGGGTGCCAGCCTGGTGTCCCAACAGCAGGCTTCAAACACCTTAAATCCATTTATATAACATAACCACCTGGAGATTAGAGCACTGGATCCTGTTTACAGGATTAAACACTTTCTTGCTTTAACAGCAGTGGGAAGAGCTGCTCCTGTCTGTGTCCTGCCCAGCACCGTGATGCTGGCACATCTCAGGAGGGCATGCAGTGTAATGAGAACTGCAAGAATGCTTTAATTTACCTCTTTGCATAACTTTAAAAGAGAGTTTCTTCTCTTTTCCTGAGTGATTAGTTCTGCTTGAATGCCAGATACCCTGGATGCCATCAGGCTCCCCTTCAAGGCAGCCAGACACCATCACAAGCTGATGCTGACAGTCGTGCCCCAAAAATATAAATCAGCAGCATTATAAAGATGAGGTTTCCCCTCTCTGGTCACTCCTCCAGTTACACTGCAAGTTGTTATGTTTAAATATTGGCTGGTTTTTTTCCTGAAGGCAAGGGCTGAACTTGCTAGAAGGATTAACAAAAATGCAGTGTGTAACATTTGTAATGAAGCAGAGTAACCCTCGTGTATGAAATCTTTCTGGAAAGCTGCTGTTTTTTGGTGGGGGGAGGTTTGTATGCTTTTAAAAGATAGAGCTGAGTAAAGAACTCTGCTACCTTGTTTCTTCAGTGGATTTTTTTAGGAAACAGGTCAGAATTATTTTTTTAATTAAAGAGTGCTTCTAACACAATCTAGACTATTCAAGATGAAAATAACACAGCTCTTCTGTAGAATTAGGGGTGAATATAGAGGAAACAGAGACAGAAAGCACTGTGGGAGAGCATTTTAGGAGTCACCCAAGAGACAGATACTCTGTTCTCCATTGTTTGGTGATGGGTAGACCCACGGGAGACTCACAGCTGTGTTGGCATAGTGTGCTTACCTCCATTCAAGCAGTTGGCAGTTAAATCCACGCTGCAAACCCTGACCACATCTATTTGACACCAGGAGACAACACAACCCCAGCCAGTGGAAATGCTGAAACTTCAGGTTACCTGTGTCCTCTTGCAGCATTATCCCAGAGGTGTGGAAGTGCTCAAGTATCTCCAAACCCCCTCAGATGAGGAAAAACGTGTGTATTGTGCCTGGAGTGAACAAATCACTCTTCTGCTCTCTGCTTTGCTCAGGTTTTAAAAGTTTCATGTCTTTGTGTTGGCAGTAAGTCATGCCTGCTAGCTTGAAAGCTGGTCTCCTCCTGGGAAAGCATTCCCAATATTCCCATAATTACTTGGCAGAGCTGCCTGCTCTGGGCAGAAGCAAGGGCTTGTTACAAAAGCCCTCAGCCCTGCTACTCTTAATGCTGTGCAACTAAATGTTAAAGTCATCCCCGGTGAATTCTCCTGTATACAGCGCTGTGTTTTCCTGCCGTAACTGCAGAATGTGTGCCTATGACCCAGAACAAGCAGATTTACAGTACCCTGTTGACAAACCAAACCACTGTATGTGCATTTTCTGACCAGTGACATAGTGCAAATTAGGTTCCCAGTCTCTTGCTCAAAGTGTGCCAGCTTTGTTACCCCTTGCTCACCAGGAGAAGTACCACATCGCTCAGAGGCTCTGGCAATTCGATTTGCTTATTCACAAATATTTGAGAATCCAATGCCTAAACCTCTCTGTAAATAGCTGGATAGAAAGTTTGGCAGGAATCAGCTTTGCTTCTCTCAGTGGCTAATGTACTTCAACCTGAAAACAAAAAAAACTGGGCTTCACCTTGAAGTGATGTGCCAGAGAGATTTCCTTTCACCTTGAAGATTCCTGCAGAGTTGGGCTCCTCAATCAATTGAGAGCCTGTACACATTGCCAGAGTTGTCTTTGTTTTTCAGGCAATAGATGATACAGAGATTATAGGTTATTGCCCCAGGGACTTCAGTTTTCTAAGGCTCCAGGACTTTGAAGGAAAGAGGCTTATTCAATATGGGTATTTTATAACTTTTTACTGTCCACTGGTGGGGTGGGGAAAATCGCATTTGTTAACTTGGCTTTTACACACCTTCCTCATTCCATGAAACTTTAAAATCAATTGAAGTTCAGGGAGCTATTGTGGAAAGGCAATATGTACTTTTATAATATATACACAGAACTACCTCTGCTTTTTTCTTTTTTTTTCTTTTAAATCCACTTTCTTGTCCCTGTCAAGGCAACTGAAAAATCTGACAGAAATGATATGTGTACTTGGGAGACAGCAGTTGTATCAACACCTTAGATTTTATTAATAAATCAATAGTCAATTAGTGAAGACTTTTGAAACCCCTGTAAAACCATATCTCCAGATAGCACTGTGTGAGATTATACCAGTAATTATGCCAATTACAAACAATTATACAAACAATTATACCAGTAATTGTTAGCACAATGGTCTTGGGGAGAATGAGGAATGTAACCAAAAGAAAAAATATCCAGGAGCTGAAGAGCCATGTCCTGGGTTTTGACATGTTTGTTTTGAACGAACATTTCTTGTTCAGAAATGTGCCAGTAGCATCCTGGCAGGTGGGTTTCTGGTCACAGCTCAAACCCATGAGAGCTGCATGTGCACAACAATGAGGATGGTTGAGTTCATAGATCACCTCTGAGATCATAGAGGAGCAAATTGTTTACAGTAGATGAGGAAGGTTTCGAGTTCTTAGTCCTAGCGACAGAGTATGTTCGAACGCACTCAGAAGAGATGTGGCATGCAGCAGAACCCTGGTGAAACTGATATGATTCATCTCATCAGCTGAATGTCTGGCTTTGTTCCTTCAAGAAGAAATATCTGCAATTTTTTTTATTATTATTACTGCCCCATGGTAACAATAGATACATTGTGCTAGGTAAAGGCAGTATTTTAATTTCCTGTCATAATCCTGTGTTTCTAGGGTTGGATATATAAATCTGCTGAATTATTTCCTCAGGACTAAAGCTTAACTTGTAAAGCATCAGGACAAAGCTGACTATTATTTATGTATTGAAAAGTATTTTTAAAAAACATCCCTTTGGTCATTTCTACTATTTCAGTGCTGGGGATCAACAAATAACCTGGCGATTAACGAACAGGCGGCTGGTTCTATGTGATCTGTGATTGATCTTTTGGCAGAGGACTTGGAGATGCCCTGATGCCCTTCTACAGTACTAATATGACTTCTGTTGTTGTTGTTATTATTACTACTGTTGTCTTATAATCATTCATACCACTATCATGGGGTGATATCATCCACATCGGAGCACCGAGTTTATCTGTTTATTTTCCCGATGTCAGCTGCGATGACTCAGGGAGAAGGCTGCTTGGTGAAGAAACTGGTGATTTTCTGCAGTAATGGAGAAATGTGCTTTTATTGTGTTCTGAAGAGAACATCTGCGATGATAATCACGCTGTTGACTTACTAAGAGAACACAAACTTCATTCCATTAAATAAGGTTTTTGTCGTAGGACAAGTCACTCATTACGCCGCATCGGGAATTGCCTCCTCCCGGCTGTCTAGACCCGGGAGACGAGGCTCAGGGAAAACTTGCTTGTGCAATGTAGGGTAGAAACATTTTATTTGAAAAGCTCTAACTTGATGACATTTGCTATAATTAATCATGTGGCATTTCAATAGGTGAAATTGCAGTTACCGCTGTGGTACAGACAGTCAGGCTGAATGAGAGGCTTCACGGATGAATTCCCCGATCTGGAGCCTGACCTGTGGGTTGGCATTTACATGTCAGCTCCTGTGCTCCGGTGTCTCCAGAGCTGGGCAGAGGCAGCTGGCTGGACCCCAGGCTTCCCTCAGAGGTCAGAGCACACTGGCATCAGGGTGGATGTGTTTAACCCTGCCTTTAATTCAAACTGTTCCCGATATTTGGGTCACTCATAAATAGAGTCGTCGGTCTATTACTGCCTTCATTTCAAACTGTGGAGCTCCTTTCTGCCTGCATTTACGAGAGCAAAGATTTATTTCTTCCTGTCTTCTGAGCCTCTGGATTTTCATGGCCGTGTTACTGTCTCTGAGGAGTATCTGACACTGCTTTTGAACTCAAGTATCAGATACTTGACTATCAAATGTCACCTGTCAAGCATGGTTTTCTACTTTAACTGTGCTTGTACATGGCACATCAGTGATCTGGGAAATACAAGTGTGTCAGAAAAGCAAGGAGGTGACGGGAGGAGCTATCTGGCTCCAGACCCTCAGGGTGCTGCCTAAGCCCAGTCTTCTTCCTGGTGCTGCCAGGGGTCAGGAGGGAGGTTGTGGCTCTCTTGCTCATCCACCCTCATCCCAGAAGAAGGAGGATGCCATTTGTTTCAGCTTTGCACCTGATGATGTTGTTTTGTTCCCTTTATTAATCTTGACTGGCTTCCTTCCCCCGGCCTGTGGCCTGCCAGGGCGGTCGGCTCTCAGCAGCCCTCTGGTGGAGCCAGGCTGGGGCCTCTCCCCAAGGACGAGGAGCAGCCAGGCTCTTCCCTTACAAACCTTTCCTTCCCTTCATGCAGGACTCTTTCAATGCCCTTTTTCTAAGTGCTTTTTATGGTTTCTTTTGCTTGAGGAACACCTTTAGCAGGTTTTGTTCATTGAAAAGTCTGCAGAATTATATTTATTAGGACTGTCTGTAAAAAAAACCTCTTTCTTGGGATTTCAGAGCCATTAGCACCATTTGCTCATGCAGTTGATGTTTATAGAAGAGATGGGCAAAAAATAGAGAGCAAACCATCCAATTTAGTCTTTTCCTGCTCAGGAGGATGTAAGGCAGCAGACTTAACCTTGAAGCACAGGCTGTTGTGTTAATCAGAGATGCCCTTGAGCTGTCCTATCCATTTCACTTCCCAGTTTCCTGAAGAGTTGCTCTTCCCAAGGTGCAGTTTTGTCTTGAAGAAATACAGACTTGTAGCACTGTATGAAAACACACCAGCATACATAGCAGAAACCAATTCCCTCAGCAGCAAACAAGGAAAGGATTTTTAGCATTTATACTGGATAGACTCCAAGAATTCTCTCTTCAGTTTAGTTATTATCTTTCCCTGTAGTGTGGAATATTCAATTAAACCTTCTCTCAAATTGGCCATAACTTTCAATGAAAATTAAAGCAGTTCTATCTAGGTAACGATATCCATCACTGGGCTTAATGTTCAGAGAGAATAGAAATGGTTTCACCTGTTCATGCGAATTAACCTCGGTTGATGTTCTTCGTGTTTCAATTCCTCAAAAGCACAGAAAGACAACAAGCATTTAGCATCCTCCTGGATGTGCTAGCTCTCAACTTTGGGGTACTGGAGGGACACAGAAAATACAATCCTCATTTGGAGTGTATTTAAATTAATCTGGTATTTTCTAATAGATTTTGTGATTCACTAAGAAAAAAATATATCTGTGTCTCTCGGCAAAAGCCGGGAATGCAGATGATCTTCTAAATTATCACATTCTGTCCACAGCATATGGATGTGCACCTCATACTGTGTTAAAAATGTTTCTTTTATCATGAAATCTACTGAAATGTCCCATGCCCTGCATCTTTCTGCAAGAAATACCCTTCTCCTGAAGGAGGCAGACTGAGCAGCAGTACATTTGTTTCATCTGACGGGGAGGGGAGGGATGCTTTTTGGTAAGCAGTCTTGTTTGCAACTTGTCTTAAGCTGAGGGCAGCTCAGTGTTCATTCTGGGTTAACTTGTTTTGGGCTTCAGTAAGAGAAATGTAACTCAGAAAAATAAAATCTGTCACTGGGAGAGTGTCTTAGCAGTTAGCTCGTCTGGGGAGGCTGCTAACTGTATTTTCCCAGGACAGTGACAAGCGTGTAAGGAGTAGCACAGGTTACCTGGTAGCTGCTGAAAATCAGAAAGACAGAGGTGAGCAGCTTTAATGTGTCCCTCTTGGTATGTGCACTGTTGCTTTGTGCTATTAGGTGAAATAACCAAAAAAGCCTAATGAACACGAGCCACTAATGAAGGGCAAGGGAGCAGCCTGCCAGGATCCAGCACAAGCCTCCTCCTGACAGCGATGGCCTTCGGCTGATCGAGCTCCCAGTAGTCTTCATCAGCAAAAAGCTGAGAGTGTGTTATTGGCACTCCATGATTGCAAAGCCCTGAGCACTATCACAAGAGAAATGAAGTAACTGCTTTTATTACTTTTTAAAGTGTAAAATTCACATTTCAAAGTTATATGGGCAGCCAAACATTAATGCCCCAAAACAGGTGTTGTAGTAGAGCAAGTGCATTTGCTTGTGCTGACACGAAACATCTGAGATCTGTTTCCACCCAGTAATACTATAACAAATGGACTATGTGTGGAACAGGTATGTTCAGTTTTCTGCCTGTAAGAACCTAGATGGCAGTTTCTTTTTTTTATTAATGAATATTTAGTGTTCTTTAAACCATATCCCCCTCCTCTATAAGGTGTTGTTGCTCTACACTTGTCACACACTCTACTAGGATCTGGGCTGCAGTGATTTCCATCGTGCATTAGACTGTAGCAAAAGGACTCCACAGGCTGAAGATCAAATAGTTTGGACTTGCTTATCTTGGTATGCATAGACAACAATAAGAGAAAGAAGAAATTCACTCAAAAAAACCTTTATCTACCCAGTGTTGCAAGGTTTTTCCTCCTCTTTTGTTCCTCTGATATGCTGGCAGCTGCCTTCAGATCATCTTCCTGCCTGAGCCAGTGCTGACATCTTGAGAGTCAAGTCGTGGTCAGATGAGGGTTTGAGTTTTGTTTGGTGATCTTTCATGGGCTTCTCTTTTAGCCTAAGCAAATGAAGCCAGTTGGACTTTCACCTGCTTGTGGCTGTTTCTACCTTTGTTGCTCTCTATCTGTTGTGTCTGTTGTGTTGGGTTTTTTCCTAAATTTCACTTGGCTTACTAATGATGTAGGTGGGTTGTAATGGTCCTTACCAGGGGAACTCCCTGCCAAACACCCCGTGCCCTCATACAGACCTGCATCATTGCAGGACATCTGTGAAGATCCATGTCTCACACCAGGACACAGCACCATTGCAGCCTGGGCCCTGAGCTGCCAGCTGAGTGATTTCCCCATGTAGGGACACATTTGGACCTTTCTTAGTGAGTCTGTTTCCCAACTCAAGTGAGTGAGGTATCTGCTTTTTAATGCGAGGTGTAATGTTGAGTGATGGGAGGAGGACTGAGCACCAAGGTTTAGTTCGGCATCATAGAATATAAATTAACTCTGAAATAACTGTAAGGGATGGTGGACTTGAGTCCATCATGGGGTGTGTGGCAGGTGGCATGGCTGATGTGCCATGTGCCTGAGCTGGCATGGTTCACTAATGGGACTACTGGGGAAGTGGCTGGTGAGGGTCCTGGCATGATCAAGCAACTCGTGCATGGGACTTGCAGTGACCCTTACACACAGCATGAGCACCAGGCCAGCTTTGGTATTTTACAATTAGAAAACTGGACAAATTAAAATCTATTTTAATTATTCTGCTTTGAAACCCATTAGAATTGCCCTCAGAGCTATAATTTTTATGGGCCAGGCTATAATATTCTTCCTTGCTCTGAATGAGACTATTTAAGGAGCAATGCGGCCCTGGGTCTCAGAAACAAGTCAGGATATCATAATCTAGCTCTGTATGATTTATAGTTATTATCTCCTTCTGCCAGCAACAGTAAGTTGCACACAGGTATAATTTAAGGCTAGAGATTATGTGAAATGTGTTTTGAATAATAGATGAGTCTCAGTCAGATATCGTTAACATATAATTAAAAATAAAGATAAATACAACTGATATGACTGTATACTTAGTGTGTTCTCCTTTGTGGTGGTGCTGGAGGGAGGAGACACGGGGGAGAGGTTGCTCCATTATAATCTTCCTAGCAAAGTCTCTGAAATCCTTCTGTGGAGATGACAGAAATTTCTCCCTGGAGTAAAAAGCTATTGTTCTGTCCCTAATAAATCCAGCAGATTCCCCACTCTCGGGGGATATGAGGGCGATTCACATTCATTCTCACCCTCCTCCTTTTCCCTTTTTCCTTTTTTTGCACATTTTATCATCTTTCTATTTTACTTATTCATCCTTCTTTGACCTCCTATACCCACAAATTTCCCACATGTCCATCAAGATGGACTTCTGGCAGCAGAGTAGCTGGCAGCGTGGCTGCCTGGCAAAGGGACATCCGTGCTGGCATCCCTGTGGGCTCCTACCCTCAGCAGCGAGGCAGATGCAGGTACCAGCAGCACCCTCCTGATGGCCCATGCAGTTGCCTTTGCCCTGCAGAATGTGATTAGAAAATGTTCAAGCAAAGCTCCTTCCACTCACCTGAAGGACAAAAAGTCCTTATTTTATGTAGCTGTATTCAATAGTGAGGGTGGGTTTTTTCTTTTTAATTTAAAGAGAAAATATTTTGGTGTTTAAAAGTGAAGCCAAGCCAACCATTGTGGTTTGAAGCAAGCAGTGCCTTCACCATGGGCTGTGCCTGTTCCTCTTTGAACCTTGGATAACGTTTCAGCCTATTCATTGCACCAGAGTTTTCCTGAATGTTGGCTCCAGGTGAGGTTCAATGGCTGGTCTGGAGAACATACATGTAGTTGACACATCTTTTCTTGGGTTGCTCATACACAGCTGCTAAGGTGTTAGTTCAGCTTTTAACACTGGGTGCATGGAGATTCCATCATGTCTCTGTCATGCTCTTCCTCTTATTTTACACAGACGACAACTCGCTGCACGGGCCGGTGTTCCTTCAGGAGCCCAACAGCATGATTTTCCCCTTGGATTCGGAGGAAAAGAAAGTGAAGCTGAGCTGTGAAGTCAAAGGAAATCCCAGACCAACTATTGGGTTAGTGGAATGTTTAACTCTTCTTTAGCATGACCTCTGTGCCACAGCAGCACCCTCACGTGTGCATCTCGTGGTGTAACTCAGTGACACCTCAGACTCCACCCAGAGCTGATAACAAAAATCACTCCATAGCTCAACACAATTGCAAAACTTGGAAAAGAGTTCAAACAAGTTGTGAAGGGGTTGTAAGTGGTCTTGGCTCCCAGACTAACCATCCTTTTCCACAAACATAGACAAAGCTCTTAATTGTTTTCAACTTTAGAGATCTTTAGGAAAAAAAAAAGATGCTATTCCACCGTGGTATGCTGCTGCTGCAAGTCATTAAGGCTGCTGGTTTTTCTCCTTTAGTGCCTCTCTCATTTTGTTCCCCAAATTAAATACTGCTCTGAAACTGATTAGAGTCACCAGACCTCAGCCACAGCTCTGTCTTCTGACATGACCAACTATTTAATACAATCAACTGCGTTGATTCAGTCGTGCAAACGTATTCCAATCCTGGCACAGGGAGCTGTGTTGTGGCTCCATCTCTCCATCCAGGCTGGTGGGGCTGAGGGTCACTGTAGCTGGGGCAATGTGGTGTTGGAATTTCTGGGTGCCCCATTTTGTGACCACAACCCCTTGTGAATGGATTTTCTTAAATGTAAAGACAAAGAGACAGCAAGTCGGGAGAGGGAAAGAAACCTCGGTGGAATTGAGTGGTTTAAAGATCCTGTTTCTAGGACTTCCCCTTGCAAAATGATTAATTCCAAAGAACAGCAGCTGTAGCAACTACAGAAGCATTAATCATATTATAGGCTGAAATATATGTCAGGGATATTGCTCTTTCAGTTAAATGCTGGAATATTTCAATACTGTGCAGGAGATTTGCATTTTCCTGTTGTTTTTTTTTAATAAGTAGTCAAAGATGTTTTAAATCTTCCTTTATTTACTACACAATGTATTTTCAAATACCCAAGAGTATTCATTAATATTAGCAGAATTTAACTTTGGCATTTTGTGCTCTAGGTGGAAGTTAAATGGAACCAGTATTGACATCGGTATGGATTACCGCTACAGTGTGGTGGAAGGCAACCTATTGATCAATAATCCCAATAAAACCCAAGATACTGGAACATACCAGTGTGTAGCAACAAACCCCTTTGGAACGATTGTCAGCAGAGAAGCAAAGCTTCAGTTTGCATGTAAGTAACTCCACAACCTCCGTCCTGGCAGCGTGCTAGAAAACCTGAGAGCAATGCCTGCTTTAATACCCTTCTAAATGCCTTGTGTAGTATCCTCTGAGCTGTTTGTGGAGGAGAGAAAATACCTGGATTTAGAGGGAAAATGGGGATGAAGAAGAGATGCATTGGTTTATCAGTATTTGTGTAAAATTATATGTAGTCTATAAGGTAAGATATAATTTCTTGAGGAAGAGGCTGTCCAGGAAAGTACTCAGCAAATGGAATCTCACCATTGATTTTTGCTTTTCTTGAGGAGTTAAAGCTTCAGAGTATTTAGAGGAGCATACTCTTCGTCAGGAATAAATTCATGGTAATAGTTTTCACTTTAGAGTGTGGCTGAGATTTTTTTTTGTTCACATTTATTTTGGATTAAATTCAGCATTGGGGCTTCTTGTTGAAGGCTAAGGATAGCAAAAACCACAGGTCTTGATGTGAGTTAGCATTATATGAAATTACAGGAATTCATTTTGAGGTAGGGAATACAGTCCTTTAGAATGGACAAATGATAACACAGGACCCCAAATCATCTTTTTTTTCTCATGTAGTTGTGAAGGTGAAGGCAGAGAATAGATACACAGGCTTATTCATCCATCATCTCTCCAATTCCTCTATGCTGTTGTCCTGGGAGGGGTGTATATTGCAGCTTAGTAATTACAGCAGGGCCTGCTATGAAATATCCGTGCACACGCGTGCAGGGGGAAAGGGTAATCCCTTCCCAGACATGAAGCTGTCAGTGGTGGGGAGCTGGGCTTTCAGGAGAGCTTAATGAAAGATGCTTTCAACAGACTGGTAAGAGAAGGTGATAGAATAGAAAGGACTGTTTCAGATGTGCTCCAGCTACAGAAATAAGAAGGTGAAAATGCCCATAGATGCCAGGTTCACACAGAGGCGGTTTGTAATGAGAAATATTACCGAGAGCAAAGGCGAGTCCTCTGTCTCCCCGTGGAGTTTACAATATATTACCCATGTGCACGGACCTGCTTATGGTCTTCCATGACCAAAGGTGTGTTTGAACTCTGGCTGGGTAATGAACAGGTTCCTCAGCACCAATCTCATCACTCAATCAGTCTGTCAAGGGGACCGCTTCATAAAGATGCAGTTGGTCTGCTGCTCTGGAGACCACGTGCTGATGGCAGGCTCCGGCCTACGAGTCCATGCCTTCTGCTGGATCTTGGGGTGTGTCACCCTTCAGCACCCCTTTACCTGGGCTTGCTCTCCTTGCTGACAGTCATTTCAGGACTTGCTGAGTTGTAGCTCCATAGAAAGTTCAGAACGTTGGATGAGGAAGGAGGATCCTGGTGCTGGCAGTCACAGTGGGCTGCTTGAGAAGAAACACCTCAGCTTTCTGGCTTATTTAAGTTGTTAGAAACACAATATCACAGAATTTTAGGGGTTGAAAGGGACCTCCAGAGACCATTGAGTCCAATCCCCCTGCCAAAGCAGGTTCCCTAGAGCAGGTTGCACAGGTCGGCATCCAGACGGGTCTGGAATATCTCCAGAGGAGACTCTTAGGTGCTTATTAATGAAACACTTGCAAACGTGGAGAATTCAGCACAAAAAATGAGAAACCTTTAACATTCCATCTTGGATTCACAGAGTGGTTATTAAATTCTGATTCATTTATCTATCTTAACAAATGATAAATCTGGCAAAAATATTACAAGTTTTCTGGTTGACCAAATAAAAATTTAGTTTGATTCTTAGGAAGATCTAATGCAAAAAGAAAACTTGTCATTTTCCAGTTAAAATAATGATGGGGAACTTGAAAAAGTGTATTGTTTTTGATTTGTAGAATTTAGGTCAGATTGCTGAAACACCATAGTCAGATCAGAAACATTTATGGACTAGGTAAATAAAAAAGAAATATTTAGCATGATAGGTGCTTTCACAGAACAGCCAGTCATTTTGTCTTGTCAATTTGCCCAAATTAACTTAATTAGGAAGTACACAGAATGGTTTATTACAAAATCTTTGCCACTAAGAAACAATAAAAATGGGCAGCTGCATTTGTTATGTGTTTCTGCAGCCTTGACATCCAAGGCATGTGGATGAAGCAGTGCTGTTGAATAGCTTCTGGTGGGATAACCTGAAGTGCTGCATAGGGAGGGGGTTTGTGTGATTGTCATGTTCTCTAATTTTTATTTCTGGGGAAAGCTATTGCTGGGTCTTTGGAGACCAAGACTTTTGAGTCTTGGGGTTTGAGCCTTTTTCCTCCCCACCTCCCCCAACCCTCTCCTCCTAAGGGTTAAATTTTGAATCTGGGAGCATCATTAATATATGTTCATTCGTTCTTCAGGAGTTCTTCTCTAGCGTTTTCACTGAAGATTAAACTGTGATCTAGCTATTCAACCTCCTCTGAAGGTCAGGGTGGGTCAGCAATTTAATCCTTGAAATATGTATTTAGGTTACAAACTCATTATGATAAAAGTGCTAATATTTCTCCCCAACACTTGCTTTATGATATACCATTTACATTTCAAATTTGTTCTCTTTTTTTTTTTTTCAAATTTTTTTCTGTTTGATTTCTTTTTGTTGCAATCCTTGTCTCTGAAATTAAATATGTGTTCAGGAAGTCAGGAATCTGCTGTGCCAGGTAACAGAATATGGATTAATGATACCCTAAACCCTGTGCTTATAGCACTACAGGCTCTCAGAAAATTAAAAAAAAAAAAAAGCTTTGAAGTCTGAGTATGGATTCAAATATTGGCTTTTTCAAAGTGATATACAAACCCACTGCTGCACTAGATTAAATTATGCACTTTTTATTTCAGGGGTTGGGCTTATCTTGACAACTTTGTTCACTATCCTATGGTTTCTGTTAGGAAGTATCTCTGAAATCAATAAGAACTTATGTCTGGAAGGACACACAGCTCTGATGCAGCAGTTCAGAGATGCACCCACCCAGTCAGACCCACGATTAAAGCTCTTCACTGTGGCCAGATCCTGCTTCCGTTTCAGTCCCAGGCAGAGCTGGTATTGATTTTCAGTGGCACCAGAGTTGGCCCATACCCCTCAGAAAGTGATGGATTTGCAAGTTGTTTGGCTTGCTCAGCTCCCACCCCCTTTGTCGTGACTCGAAGGTGCTGAGCAGCTCAGTGCGGGGTGCTGCACCGTTTGTAGTTCTTGGCCAAGTGACTTCCACAGAGTCACAGATTGTTAGGAGTTGGGAGGGACCTGGGAAGATCACCTAGTCCAGATATGTCCTTTTACAGTCCTGTTGGTAGGGACTTCTCCAGCTGATTTACGAGCACCTATAGACTAACAACTAAGGAGAGATTCATATTTATTTTACCTTGCTGAGGCTGCTGTTTGGTTCTTACCAGCAAAGCTTTGAAACCAGACATTTTTGCATAGCTCCAGGAGCAGTGCAGAGGGTCAGTGCAGTCACCCCTATGACCCCATCCTGGGGTATTCCAACTGTGTTGTCTACTCCATCACCACTTCTACGTGCAGCAGCTAATGCAACCCTGGGATGGGGCTCTACTCTCCCCTCCCGCTGCATGACCCCTGTCTTCCCCCAAGGAACCATCTCCAGTGCTGGTAGATGAAATATTCTTCCCCTGCTGTGATAATGAGACTCAATTTGGCCCTAAACTCTTCAGCAGGATTCTCAGCTTAACCTGAAAATGCACAAAGACAACACTACCTGCTGTAAGGCTGGTTTAAAAATGAGCCCTCTGGAGAGCGGGCGAGTAGCCGTGAAGTAGTCGTTGCCCTTCCCATCGGCACTGATGCTTGTCACATGCTGTTGATGTTGAAATGGGTATCCAAAGAGGTAAATTGGGTTCAAATTGGTGTATTTTTCAGTGAAACTGTTCTTTGCCTCCCTGTTGTCATAAAAACTGCCTAGAAGTGATGTCTGTGAGACATAAGCTGTTGGAGAAATGGGATCTGCTTTCCAGTGGTTTTAGCATTTTGTACATAGTCACACACACCCCCATAGTGGGAGGACAGTTGGTGCCCTTCCTCCTGCTCTGTGCAGAGATGCTCCTCAATTCAGTCCCTTTCCACCTCACAGTCATTTCCTATGAAGGAGTTTTCTTTGAATCTGTAATTTAGCAGGTCTGTGTTAAAGGTATTTTCTGCAACTGCCTGATGTCCAGAGGGCTGAAGTACCAATTTTTAGAACAGAAATGAGGGCCCAGGCAATGAGATGATGGGGCTGAAGGGAGGCATCTTCATAGAATGCTGGGTCAGATGAGGTGGAAGGTGAAAATCACCTTCCTCCTGCACACATCCCCAGTCGAGGGGGAATGAGCCTGGGCTGGTTTACAGCATTTGAAGATGAAGCTGTGCCTGGAGGGCAGGTTTGGGGGTGGGCTTCCCTCCACCGATAACCAGGGCAGCAGCCCCCAACTTCCCTGTTGTCCTTTTTCCTTTGGCTTGTTCATTTACAGAACCTCTTTAACTTTCTTCTCCATTACTCTGTGCGTACTCCAAACTGCAGGGAATCACTCTGTTCTTTCTGAAAAGTGTTTTCCCACACACACTTTATTAAAGGAATTAGTTTTATGGAAGTGTTTCTGTGAAAATAATTGTCATGCATGAATTAGCAGCTAGGACACAGCACTCTGCAGCACAAATGGGAGCGAACATACAGTAATAATGTGGTTGTAATGAGAATACTTTGGGGCTTTGACCTACCATCCCAAAATAATTTCACTGTGATAGTAGAAAAAGAAAATTACTCCCAACATTATACTGAAAAAAGGATTTTTTTTCAATATTCCCATTGCTGGAATGATTCCTGTTCTATCTTGTACCCGAGCAAATCCCATAATTTTTGCTATTAGTTGCTAAGAAACAAATTATAATTGCTGCTCGAATTCTTTACTGTTTTACCCTCTTATTGCCCTGAAGTGCATTCATTTTCTTTTTTGGAGATTAAATGATCAATGAAGTAATTCTTTCAAGAACAATTAATAATGAAAACATTTTCAGAGTGGCTGCCTTGCCGTGCCTAAACAAACAGGCGCAGCAACAATCGCGTTGATTGATCGACGAAGCGATGTGCTGCCGCTCGGCTGGGTGAGGTATTCGGCACGCAAATTAAATCATTTCCACAGAGATTACTACAGTCTGACTGTTTAGAGAAGATGATGTGCTTAAAACCCCCTGGACATTAAGGAGAGCAGAGGGTTTGGGTTGGTTTTGCCCCAGAGTCGGACTGCAGTTGGGATGATGGGTGTGTGCGGTTCTGCCCGTCCCTCGGCAGCCCGTCGGTCAACTGTGCTTGTCCTCCTTGGGAAGTTTAAATTTTCAAGGATTTTCTGCTTGTGAAGGACAGAAATCCTGGTTCATTTTTCTATTACTCTTGTGAAAAGTCTTGGCCAAGTACGTGGGGTGGTAGTTGTCAGCGTCCTGGGTGGGAGCTACACACCTACACAGAGATGGGGGAAGCATCTGTCCCTGCCTGCACCCACCAGCACAGGACATGTGTGCCTGTGCTCCACATTGATTCACTTTCCTTCAATGTGTAAAATAACATATATATATATATATATATAATTTTTATATCTAGAGGATGGATCTTTAAGAATGAATCAGATCTAAGTGTTCATTTAAAATGAATACTTAAATGTACCAATGTGGTCTCAGTGTGCCACAGCCCCCTGTGAAACCCTTTCTAGTCTTGAGAAAATTATCTTTGTGTTAAATCATGCCAGGGTGCTGTGGGAAACGCTGCCTGGACCTGGAAGGAAATAAAAAGAAAGTTTCCTCATTTGCTTTGACGTTCTGAGGGAGGCAGTAAGTATTTGTGTTCTGAGCCTGGGTTTTGGGGACAATTTCCCTTTGAAATGGAGTTGATCCCTCTGTATTTGAAGATCTGACCTTGAGCTTGGCCAGTCACTTGGACATCTCACCTGTTAACTTCCTATCACCCCCCTTTTTGTGTGCTCAGTGCGTAGGTCATAAAGAAAATGGTGTTTCCCTGCTCTCCTCTGGCTCTGTGAGGGATCTGGTGCCGTGTGTTCCATCAGCAGCATTTCCTCTTCTCCCTCTCTCCTGAACCCTTTGCAACCTGCCTGTACCACCAGTGAGGGTGTTCCTTTCGTGGCCTGTTGGGCCACTGCTGGATTATTAGAGAATCAGCACCCACCTGGCATCTCTCCACTCTTTGAAAGCTGAAAACAACACTGAAAGTAGGAGTATGCTGTGAATATTAGTGTGTCCTTAGTAGTAGTATTAATCCTCTGACTGTGACTGGATTTACTGCATAATTTTGTGAGTGTTCTTTCTTAAAACAGAGGATAGGAACAGTTGAGTAGCTGTGTGGGTGACACCAGAGTTTAATTTTGGCATAACTTCAGGATATAGCCCAGCCACCTTCATTGAGCACAGTCTTAGCTCTGCGAATCACCATGTCCAGTCGGCTCAATCTGATGACAGCTAGAAGGATGCATAAATTAGAGAGGGAAATAAATTTCAAATTTAAATTCCTATTCTGACAGTAAATGAAATAGTCTGGAAACGTGGGTGCCAGTATGAAGCAGTATCATTGAGAGTGCAGTGACCCTTTAGGGAACTTGGGTATTCAGCGAGATTGAATCATCCTCTCTTGAAAAGACACAATGGGATATGACCAACTGAAAACTCATGAATTTAAAGGAAACCTCTCCCTCTTGAGTTATGGATAGCTATTACAATTTAATAAGGGTATTTCCTTTGTTAATATTTTGAAAATTTGATAGAGAAACCCATAGGGACTTTGACAGCAATATTGTCATCACCAACCCGTGTCAGAAGGGTTAGAGGTACACAGTGTCCCCATGCAGTGGTCCTTGCTTGTGATTTCACATAGGATTCTTCTGGCTCAGGTTCTTTCCTGCTGCAAATCTTTCCAAACATCTTGCAAAACCTGGTTGGAATGTGACACAAGCATGTGAAAAGCAATAAGCACCTATATTTGTGATATACTCTGCCAATTTTTCTGGTCTTTTAGGTCCAGAGGATAGAGGACAAGGAATCAGGAGGTCTCTGTTCTTTTCTTGGTTATAAGGATGCTTCTTGTAACACCTTCCCTTTGGGATCAAGATCCTCTGGTCTGTCAAATGAAATAGTGCTGTTCACCAAGTTTGAAGAAATAATTAATATTCTTAAGTTCATTATTCCTGATTCTCTATCAACTCAAATCAGTATTGTATTTAAATGGATGGAAATGACAGTTACAAGCACAGTGAGCCCAAAGGCCAGTGCTGGGCTGCTGTCAATGGGATGTAAAGCCAGTGCACAACAATTTTACCCTAATATCTGATATCTGCTTTTTCATTCTGTTGGTTTTTTACTTCCCTAACTCCTTCTGGAGAGCAAAGCCAGGCAGTCGGCGTTAGCATGCAAAGGACAGCGCGGCTTTAAGTGTGTTTGTCAAAAGTTGTCCCATGTTAGTTTTCCTGTCTGCAGCAAACGTGACTGCCATTTCATAATTCATTACAAGTGAGAGATGAACAGAACGAAAAACCATCTCCTCTCCAAGAGATGCTGCCTGGCATAACAATGTACATTTCCATAGGCAAACCCAGATACCCCCCCGAGGACCAGGATCTCTGTGGGGTCTTTTTCATTTGTGTTTCTACCAAGCAAAGGGAATTTATTTTTTTTTTTCTTTGAAACATCCAGCTCAGCAAGTTTGTGTCACATTATTTTACATTATTTGGGGTCCAGGTTTGCATTCCTTTAGCTCCACAAAGGAACAGCAGAGCGTGCTCCGGTGGGGTACACATGAAGCATCTGCAATGCTAATGATCAGCTCTGAAGTGAGAGTGAGCTGTGCAGTGTCTCCTGCCCCCAGTATAGAAGCACTGAGTATATACCCCCACTCCCAGTATAGCAGCACTGAGTATATGCCCCTGCCTTCAGTATAGAAGCACTGAGTATATGCCCCCACCCCCAGTATAGAAGCACAGATGATCCTGTGCTGGAGGGGAGTGTGTGAATAACACATTGTTTTGCTAGGAAAAAATAAAAACTATTCTAGGAGTGAGATAACTCTCTTGGAGTCAACCCAAGGGAAAATGTCTGCCCAGATTTTCCAGATTAAAGTAATAAAATAAAATTTTCTCAGTCCTCAGCATTTTGTCTCAAGCAGAAGAGTTGCTTCAAAACAAACATTTGAAGTATTTCCTATAGAAAGTACACAGGCAGCCTTTGTTGAACAGAACATGAGGTTGAGGTAGTTTTTTAATTTTCTTTAATTTTTTGGTAATAACATGGAGCAATTTGATTTGGGCAGAGGATGTTGGGTGCTTTGCAGATCTTGTGAAGAGCCCTTGTACCTGGTAAGTAGACAACCATGAAGTCAGGCAAAAAAAAGCACCGGGGCTGCCTTGTTGTCTATTTGGAAGCAAGGATCAGATCCCAGAGAGGTGCTGAGGACAGGAGGAGCCATCCCAGCGAGGACAAGCAGCTTGGGATTGGTGTGATGGAGGAAGGAGGGAGACACCTGAGTGAGGCACGAGAATATGAGTCTTCTTTGGGATGCAGCAAAGAAACCTGGGGAGGAATTTTAGCCATGCAGGTAGACAAATCGGTCTGTCTTTCATAGATGGTAGTCACAAAGGTTTGGCAAGATTTAACATCATCTCAAGAACCCAAATAGAGATGTCAAAGTCCAAGATGTTCCATAGGTCAAAGCTGTGAGTGACAGTGAGAGCAGGGAGAGGGGAGGGGGAGAAAAACAAGATCTTGGCTTGCATAGCAACACACCAGCTTTCTCCTTTCCTGACCCGAGCCTGGCTGCTGCCACTCGCTCCAAGCTCAGTCAGGAGGAGCTGTCAGCTCTTCTCCCTGGCAGGGGCGAGTGAGCCTCCTCTGAGGACATCTGCTTTGAGTTCCAACCAGCTACACATCATCCATTCCTATCCCGTAGCAAAGTCAAGCCCTCGGAGCAAACCCCACCATGAAACTCCTCCAGCTGCAGATGCCCCCGTGGCAAAGGTTCATCTGGGAATTTCTTTGTCTTGCAGGAACATCAGCAGTTTCTGTGCAGGGAGCATCAGGGAAAAGAAAGGTCTTGAAGTCCATGCTGGATTTGGCCACTTGGTACATGTGCACAGGCAGTGCCTTGTGTAATGCCTGTCCAAGCAAAAATTCCTCCCAAAGGACAGAGGAGGGAGGGGAATGGCAAGATGTTTACCTCCAAAACTTTTTTTTTCAGCAAAGTAGAAATCCCAGTGAAATCTCTGTTCTAAAGGTCAAATTAGAAAGCTTTCATCTCCAGACTTGTAAACTATTTCTCAAATCAGTGACTCTAAAAATTATTCATTAGAACACCAGCTCTTAAACTAAAATTCTATTAATTCTGTATCAAAGGGAATTTTATTCCAGGCTGCATAGCCCTCTGTGTTGTCTTGACACAACAGCAAGGACATGGGCAGAAGAACTTAATCTTTGTGTATTTGTGAAAGGGATGACATAAAACCTTGCTTTTAAAAAGTCAGGCACAGGTTTTATAGAGACAGTGTTTAGAGATATTAGAGCCATAAATATCAGGAGGCAAATCTTGTCAAGTGTTTCGAGAGCAAAAAGCTTTAATGCTTTTGTGGGTGCTAGTCATCAGTTAAAGTGCTTTCAGCCTGCCTTCACCTAGAAGGGCTATGATTTCTTCAAACCAATGTCCTCTAAAATCTGAAATTGATTGAGATGCACTAGAATCTCATCTTCAAGACTATTTTATGGGCCAGATTAGCATAGTTTATAGTCTACAGCCAATGAAGTCATATTATTCCATGGGCAGCGATGCAAATGACTTGTGTCTCCATCTGGTTGTGTATTTTGTCCAGGATAGGAAAGTATGTTCTTTTGTATGTGGAGCATTATGCAAATGTGATGAAAACAATTTGGAAGAGCACATACGAGCTCTGTCTTGGTCCAACGTTCTTTATTCAGTCTGAACCAGAAAGACTTGGCCAAACTCTCTGCCCACTTGTTATTTGGGTTTGGTTTTTTTCAACAAGGTGTCATTGCCAACCAATCCAGAATACCCTTGGGATAAGTCATATGGTCTTTAATAACAAAAAGATCCCAGTGACTTTCATTAAGTGACTGCATACGACCTTAAGCATCACTCTGAATCTTAGATTGCTGGGATCATCTTCAAATGATAAAGCAGGGATGAGAAGGCAAACCTCATTATGTACCACAAATCTCTGTAAGCCATGCTTGAAAATTGCCTTTAGGATTCTTGGCTGTGTCTGTGGGCATAAGCAGACTGTGGGTGTCATGTATATGAAAGGGTTACCACTCCTTACTTATGTCATCACTTCCTATCGTGTGAGTGCTTCAAAGTTCATTTAATATATGTAGTGAAGGTCACTTCTTACCAAATTACTTTTTGACCATTCAGGTTTCTCATATCCAAATTACAAGCGAGCCTCAAGGATGAAATACCAAACCAAAGACCCCATAAAATTTATACGGGCTCAAGAAGACCTTTCTAAAAAAAAAAAAATCCTCATCAATGCATTTGTTGATCATGTAACTGAAGTATCAGTAACCTACTCAAAGGTGTGTTCTCAGCACAGTTACAGTGGTACAAGAGCTAGAGAGTGGAGCACCCAGTTCCTGGTAATTCCCAGCAATGGTTCAGTGACAATGGCACTCAGAGCCTAGTAGGCATGGGTACCATCTGCCCTGCTCCTCCCACACACAGGCTGGGGGCATCAGCCTTCCCAAGAGAGGTAGTTACAGCCAGGATGCTTTGCCTGGAGAGGGTGGTGGTCATGGGGGGTGTAGGGTTCTCCCAGCTGGGCCTGACTGGGTATTTCTATACATTTGCAACTACTACTGTATTAATGGCTTTTTCTTCCTTGATCCTCGTCTTTCCTCTGGATGGGGTTTACTCTCTGTGTTTTATATAAATTGAGTTCATTCTTGTGGTTCTCTTAGCTGCAGCCAAGTGCTCTTTTGCCCAGTCCCAAGGTGTGTTCCTTTGGTGATGAGGAGCTTTGGGCTTGTAGTCCCAGCTCAGAGGCATCTGTTTCCCTCTGCAGCTGCACCAGCCAGGCCTTTGCAGTTGTTGTGTGGTTGTATCCTCAGGGTCCTGTGTTACAACCCCTTGTTTTTCCTCCAAGCACATGTATCTACCAAGGTTCATTGAATAGCTCTCCTTGCAGGGATGATGATCCATTTGGAGATACAGGTAGACATACAGGTACTGTGCTTTCATAGAATCATAGATTTTTAAGGCTGGAAATGACCCCTAAGATCATCCAGTCCAACCACTAACCCACCGCCACCAAGTCTACCCTTAGACCATGTCCTCAAGCACCGCATCTACCCGTCTGTTAAACACCTCCAGGGATGGGGACTCAACCCCCTCCCTGGGCAGCCTGTCCCAATGCTTGAGGACTCTCTCAGGACAGAAGTTCTTCCTAAGATCCAACCTAAATTTTCCCTGGTGCAGCTTGAGGCCATTACCTCGAGTTCTGTCGCCTGTTACTGGGGAGAAGAGACCAACCCCCACCTCACTGCAACCTCCTTTCAGGTAGTTGTAGAGAGCAATAAGGTCTCCCCTCAGTCTCCTCTTCTCCAAACTAAACACCCCCAGCTCCCTCAGCCTCCTCGTAGGGCCTGTTCTCCAGACCCTTCCCCAGCTCCCTCAGCCTCCTCGTAGGGCCTGTTCTCCAGACCCTTCCCCAGCTCCCTCAGCCTCCTCGTAGGGCCTGTTCTCCAGACCCTTCCCCAGCTCCCTCAGCCTCCTCGTAGGGCCTGTTCTCCAGACCCTTCCCCAGCTCCCTCAGCCTCCTCGTAGGGCCTGTTCTCCAGACCCTTCCCCAGCTCCCTCAGCCTCCTCGTAGGGCCTGTTCTCCAGACCCTTCCCCAGCTCCCTCAGCCTCCTCGTAGGGCCTGTTCTCCAGACCCTTCCCCAGCTCCCTCAGCCTCCTCGTAGGGCCTGTTCTCCAGACCCTTCCCCAGCTCCCTCAGCCTCCTCGTAGGGCCTGTTCTCCAGACCCTTCCCCAGCTCCCTCAGCCTCCTCGTAGGGCCTGTTCTCCAGACCCTTCCCCAGCTCCCTCAGCCTCCTCGTAGGGCCTGTTCTCCAGACCCTTCCCCAGCTCCCTCAGCCTCCTCGTAGGGCCTGTTCTCCAGACCCTTCCCCAGCTCCCTCAGCCTCCTCGTAGGGCCTGTTCTCCAGACCCTTCCCCAGCTCCCTCAGCCTCCTCGTAGGGCCTGTTCTCCAGACCCTTCACCATCCTCGTTGCCCTTCTCTGGACACGCTCCAGCACCTCAACGTCCTTCTTGAAGTGAGGGGCCCAAAACTGAACACAATACTCGAGGTGAGGCCTCACCAGTGCAGAATACAGGGGGATTATCACCTCCCTGGTCTCTTTGGTAGCTCCTTGCTATAACATCAACTCAGTAGGTATGTCAGTAAATTCACTTTACAAAAGTCTCCAGAGATAAATTTTAAGTAAAATAAAGCAGCCTAAAAGCCTCAATATTAGTCATGTTTTCTTCCCTAGGTTAAAATTTAGTGATGTATTAAAGAGTGACTGATGTATGTATGTTTTTGTTAGAATATAGTAAAAGGAAAAAGAGTTTCATATCAGTTAAACAAGAGTAACAGATTAAAGTAGTATTGACACTGGATTTCTAATCATTAGGAGTGAAACCCTTAAATGTAATGACAAAGGGTGCACTATCAGTGTATGAGCTTGTGACAGTGTGCCATGCAAGGCAATGCACAGCAGTGCTTCCTTCTACATGACACAGGCACACAAATTGCCTTTCTAGAAGACATGCAGGCATCTGTCACCATCCATTTGAATCATTTGCTATTCATGTAGTTTTCTACAATATTTTTGGTTTTGTTTAATAGTTCTAAACCAGCCCTCTTGCATAGAGCTGGCTCTTAATTTCAGAATCAGCATAATTATGACAGTATTTTGGATTCTAAAAATATGAGTTGCATTTAAAAAAAAAAAGCAAACCATAGAAACCCTCCTGGAAAACTAAGGCAGGCAAAACAGAGTTTAGCTCTCCCAAAAGACAGGGTTTCTCACTGTCAGATCACCAATGACTTGAGACTGGAAGCCTTCTTGCTTGGCTTTGGTTCCCAGGGCTGTGCACTCAGCAGCTGAGTTATGTCCCCATTCTCAAACACTGCAGCCACTCTGTGTGGTTTGGGGTCTTTGTGATAGAGCAGTCAGGGCTGTAAATGAGAAGAGATACAAATATGAAAAGCAGAGGTCAAATGGGACATTGCTTCCCCCAGCAAGAACTTGTGGGCTGATGGGGTCTGGCTTGCTTGCTCACACTCCAGGATCATCTGTGAAGTATTTATTTAAAAGGCTGAACTTTGATTTCCAGGACTCATCTAATGGTCACTTTGAAAAAGAATTGCCAAATACCATAAATAAAAGAAAAAACCCCAGGGAGATTCTAATAAAGGATAAAAAGCTGTAGCTCTTTTGTTTTGCTTATAATTGAATCTCCTTTGCTATAAAGACTGATTTTTGTACGTAAAACTTTGGGAAATTTTTTCATTACTCTTGCCAAACTTGGATAATTGTTACTGTGAAAAGCCATATGTTTCTGATTAAAATTTCCATATGCCATTTACTGAGACAAACTACCCAGTCTTAAGGGGCTTTGGATCGTTTCAGATTGTTTAAGCTTTTATTAAACCACATTGGAGGGTTTGGAAGGAGGTCATTCAGTGCAGTACCTTCCCCAAGCTGGGGAGCTGATGGGTTTGACAGCTGCTGCTGGCACCTTCTGGGCTTTTGAACATTTTTGAGGAATAAGCACCTGTATCAGCCTGGCATCACTTAGCAGAACCTGCATGAGATGTATCGCTAAGCGTTAAGGAGGAGTCTTAATGGTGGTTGCAGAAAAATCTAGTAATGCATGAGAAGACACTCAAGGTCATTGTCAAGGCAGGTGTTAGTGTGCACATGCTAATAGCATATTGCACTCGAGTGCATTTCAGCCTTAGACATCAAGGTTTTGAGCAAATACTCTGGTTTGAGACACAGTTTATGTACTCATCCTTAGAGACATGCAGACTTTGACACAGAACTCAGATGACCTCTCTGAAGTCATGCCATCACTAGTACAGGGGTGTCAGTGGCACAAAGCCACGTGTTTTTCACAGCTTAAATACATATAGTCTTATGCTCATGGGTCAGTTGAGTCTGACTTCAAATTGATACCATGGAGATGAAGTTTAAATGGCTTCATTACTCATTCATTAAATAAGGCCTCGGGAAGTGCTAATCGGGATAACCTGTCTGCATTCCTGTTAAACCTCCCTGTTCTACACTCTTTGCACTAAAAACATTACTGTGTGCATTCTCACATGATGCTGGAATTACTGCAGTTTATGCAATATTTTCCTATTTTCAGTGCAGGCATTGGTTTGGTGATGTACACCCACAATCAGCCTGACCTCCAGAACTGGAAAGTGTTTTCTTCCTCGCTTGTTTCTCTTAATCAATTCTGACAATTATTTTCTAAATAGAAAATGTCCAAGTTAAATAGGCCAAAACATAATATACAAGTATATTCTTTTCTCAACAGCCATACAAATGTCTGATCTTCCTTATCTGAAATCAGACATTTGGAATAAAAGCCTGATCTGCAAGTTAATCATTGGTAAGTGACCTGGGTTAATTGTTGGTAAGTGACCTAGGGTTCCTTGTGCAGATGTGAGCCGCTTTAATTAGAGTAAGTTTACTTCTTTCTTGCATCTGCTATCTGCTATCCTCATATATTCTGCTAGTGCCACACATCCCCAGTCTGGTGAGGGATTTTCACCAAAACCACATGCGGGAATCCTGGCTCCGACAAGAAGCAGTTTCTATTCCTACCAAGTGTCCTCAATTCTAGTCATGTTTTGTTTGTTCCATGTATAAATATTTTTATTGAAATTAAAGCTCCTTTCTTTTTTGATCTATGCAATGATAGATCACTGTAATTGAAGCAATTCACACCCTCAAAACTTCAATTAAGTCACGACGCTGCCTGCGTGCTAAAACTTAATGAACTTAGCATTGTTTTGCTTCATCATGTTCTCTCTCTGCTGTTTACCAGTGCTGGTTGAAATACATCTCACATTTACCTGTAAACTCCTTGGGTGACCTTGCCTTTTATCTCTATTAAAATGGATTTAGCACCCTGCAGGGTACATTAATTAATCATAATGTGATTATTTTAAGATTTCTTAAATACATGTAGCCAGGTCCGAGGAGCAAACTGTGGGACTCTCGGGTCTGTTAGAGGGCATCAGGCCACCAGAGTGTCCCACCAGCTTCCAGAGCTGCTCCTCTTTCCCAGCAGAGCCCTGTAATGTGCCTCCCCATTTATCACAGTCTGTATTTTCCACTGGTTTACCCCTAACTGAACCTGGCTGCTGAAGCATGATGAAAGCATAGCTAGTCTCCCTACATGTTCTGGAAAGGTGGTCTCGATCTCCAGGTGTCAAGGATGCTGAACCCTCTGCTCTCCACTGTGGTTTATTCCAGCAGCTGATCACCATCACTCTTAGTAAGTGTAATTTTTCATCTCTGTTTCCAGGACTCCAGCTTCATACCACTGGCTTTTGTTATGTTCCACACTGGGTTAGCAAACACTTCAAGGGATGGCATTGTCTCCTCCTGATGGTGCTTCAGCATGTAAACCAGAAATGTCTCACTGCTTTTTGACCTACTCAAAGCTTCCACTGCCTTCCAAATCTGAAATTTTCTTTTAATCTACGTTCTCAGTTGTTTTTAAAGAATCTGTGAGGGGTTTTTTTTTGTTGGTTTGGCTTGGTTTATTTTTCAAAATAAAAAATATCTGTGTTGGGAGCCAGTCTTCTCCTTGACAATGTACACAGGAGATCTGGATGAACAGTAGAGTGTGGAAGAGGATAACAAGAAGGCGTAGGAAACAGAAAATTGAGGTGAAACGTGATGCAGTGAGAAGATGAGAGGAGGCCAGCCCTGCAGCAGCAGATGCTGAGTAGCCATGCCATGTCTGCTTGGGCACCGTGGCAGGTCCAGCCTACCTCAGGTTTCCAAGGTCATTGATCTCTGTTCAGGTGGTTTCCATGGGAAAGTGAGTTGCTATTGAGGGAAACAGAGGCATGATAGTCCTGCTTCAAAGCTTCTTCTAAAACAAGTTAAGTTTGCCAAGAAATGATTGAATTTTCTGCCTTAAATCTTCTGGCCCATTTGTGGGTTTTGGTTTTTATTGGTGGATAAGAACAAAGTCGTCCTGTGTGTTAGGCAGGGCCTGTGGGTGTGGGAGAAGGTGGAGTGCAACTTAATACTCTTATCAGGTGGGCACATACAGTCCAGCCACTTAGGCTGTAATTCAGTCATTCTGCAGCTCTGAGGGTTACTTTTTCTCTACCTTTGCCCATTGATTTTTAATGTCAAATGTCAAGAGTGATTTCTTACCTACTGTCGGGGCAGGAGTAGAGGTACAGTGGACAATGGTGTTTCCCTTGGAGGAAGAGAACAACCATGGGAAAGAAGCCTTAGAGTGCTACTTCTGCAATAAAGCTTCCTGCAGAGGATGGAGGGGGGGTCAGCATGTCTGTCAGACTTCTGTTTAGCAAGCAGTCTTACCTCTGGGTGTGGGGAACTCAGCAGCATGAAATTTCAGTGCCAGTTTGTAGGAGAGGCTTCTGTGTGCTTCCTGCAGCATGTGAAAGCAGAGGAGAACCTCTGGGGTCCACACATCTCCACACACTTTGTAACTGTTCAGCAGCACCAATGTTCTTCTGGATTTCTTGGGAAGGATTGTGAGGTTTAAATGAAGCTTCTTATTAATAAAATCTTAGTTAATGCAGGTTACTATTCAGGTATTGCAGAAATATATTTGAAGTGTGAGTTTCAGAATGCACAAGCATAATCAGCCTCATCAGCTTGATGCGGCATTAGCCTTTCTTATAATTATCTGAATCTCGTTGGTTTGGTGGGAGCCAGATTTTGAGGACCTGCACGAGGGTTTCCAGCACTGACAGTTGACTTTCAAAGCTTGACAGTTTGCACTGTGAACAATAGTGGTTCAGTTGTTTCCTGGGTGTTCACCCAAGCACAGATGACTTCTCCAGGTAACAAGACTTTCCAGGAATACAGAGCTGTGATGTCATCACATAGGGGCATTTCTTCCATGGGAAANGATTTTTAATGTCAAGTGTCAAGAGTGATTTCTTACCTACTGTCGGGGCAGGAGTAGAGGTACAGTGGACAATGGTGTTTCCCTTGGAGGAAGAGAACAACCATGGGAAAGAAGCCTTAGAGTGCTACTTCTGCAATAAAGCTTCCTGCAGAGGATGGAGGGGGGGTCAGCATGTCTGTCAGACTTCTGTTTAGCAAGCAGTCTTACCTCTGGGTGTGGGGAACTCAGCAGCATGAAATTTCAGTGCCAGTTTGTAGGAGAGGCTTCTGTGTGCTTCCTGCAGCATGTGAAAGCAGAGGAGAACCTCTGGGGTCCACACATCTCCACACACTTTGTAACTGTTCAGCAGCACCAATGTTCTTCTGGATTTCTTGGGAAGGATTGTGAGGTTTAAATGAAGCTTCTTATTAATAAAATCTTAGTGATGTCACTGTTAATGCAGGTTACTATTTGGGTATTGCAGAAATACATTTGAAGTGTGGGTTTCAGAAAGCACAAGCATAATCAACCTAATCAGCTTGATGAGGCATTAGCCTTTCTTATAATTATCTGAATCTCGTTGGTTTGGTGGGAGCCAGATTTTGAGGACCTGCACGAGGGTTTCCAGCACTGACAGTTGACTTTCAAAGCTTGACAGTTTGCACTGTGAACAATAGTGGTTCAGTTGTTTCCTGGGTGTTCACCCAAGCACAGATGACTTCTCCAGGTAACAAGACTTTCCAGGAATACAGAGCTATCTGTGATGTCATCACATAGGGGTATTTCTTCCATGGGAAAATAAAATAAAATAAAATAAAATAAAATAAAATAAAATAAAATAAAATAAAATAAAATAAAATAAAATAAAATAAAATAAAATAGCCTTGGTTTGCACATAAACTCCCAGTCATGTATTTTTTCTCCATGCTATTGTAATCAAGAGTCTCTGGGTCACTGAGCAGGTGGCTCCTTGTTAGGATGTGTAATCAAAGACCTTTCCCATTCCCACCCCTGTGATTAACTAGGAAATTCCCCAGAGCACTGTGTAAGGCTGGAACACTCAGGCTCAGAGTTGGTGCAGATTTTCTTTCCTGTGTTGGAAAGCCAGACCTGGGGGTGTTTGGGGTTCTTTTAAGGGCTCAGGCTTGATGAGGAAATTCTATAGAATCCTTAAAATGTGGTGTGTGTGTGTCTGGATTTACATGGCTGGAGGTACTGATTCTGTCAGTGTGGAGGAAGACAGCTATGTAGACATGTAAAGAATCTTCCATTATATATAATTTGAAACTCTTATAATTGCTTATGCAATATCTATAAGCACGTGGGTAAAGCATCTGGTTGGGTGCTTGGGACTTGATTTGCTTTTACATTACTGGAAATAGTATTCATCTAAAAATGTTTTATAATACCCCATTTATTCCTCTAGGCATCAGCCTGGGTTTAGGCTGTTGTTCCTTATGCAGCTGTCCTCAGTGAGGATGAGAGCCCATCGTGTGCCTGTATGCAGTCAACATATATTTAAATCCATGGGACTGGCAGGTGGCCAGGGGAATGTCACAGTTCCTGATATGTGTGGTTCCACTTTTTGACAGAACTTAAGACAGAAAATTTATATCTATTTTCACTGATAATGGATTTTCTTCTGTCTTCCTTCTATTTTTCCCAGGAAAAAAAAACAAAAAACACAAAACAAAACCAGGACACAGAAAATTACCCAGCTCCAAGTTGAAGACTCAGACTTGAGACTGGGAAATGCTGTATTTATTGTTCCCCTGTACCTTGGCCAAGTGAACCTGCTCTTAGACTGACACCCAGGTTCTGCTTGGACCAGTTTTAAACTTGGCTTGGTAGTTGTGAACCTCCTGGATCAACCCATTTTGCCTAAAGCAAGGACAACCTGGGCTGGGTCAGCGTTACCTTGGCCGTGGGCTTGGGCTAGTTTTGTTTTCACAATTCACTGCAGGGCAGCAGGTTTTTTAAGTCCCCACAATATTTATCCACTAAAATGCAAATGAAAAAGCTGAAGGACATAATAATAATAATAATTATGTAATGAACAATGTAATGTATAACTTAAGGGTATGGCAGAGTGGTGCTGGAAATGTCCCGATGACTACGCACTGTCACTCACTACTCCCACTGCAGCTCCCATTCTGCCTGGATTTTGTCCTGAGCTTGGCTTTAGCAGGAAGGGTCCCTGAGAAAAAGGTTTTTAAAATGAAGCAGTGACTTTTTCTGATTTTATTTACAAGATTATGTTTTTTTCAAGTATGCATTCCACTGCTTCCAGAACACATTTTCAAGAGGGGATAAAAATCAAGGCTTAATTTTTCATCCTTGTAACCTTATAATGATGTTCCTACTAGTTCCTGCTGTTAAATATTTATCACCTGTGTGTTTTCTCTGGTTCCCAACAGCACTGACAACAGGTTTGTAATCACCAAACCACAGCTCAGCTATGCTGAAAGCAAAAGAAAAAAAAAAAAAAGGCAGAAAATGGAAATGCAAGGGACTGTTAAAGATAAAAGGCTTGCAAAGTGATTCAGTGTATTAGTGCTCCTGTGCAGCAGCCAATGGTGCTGATCAATACCTGGTGCCACTGCTCAGCTCAGAGTCACCTCATCACTTAATAGCAAGTTTCTCAAATTCAGTGTGCAAGGGGAGAGGAGAGGGAGTTGCATTTTTTGCAGTGAGTGGCCTCTGAAGGAGAGGAAAAGGAGAGAGGTGGAAGGTGGAATTTAATTTCATTAAAGTACTGGGTGACTAACACAGTTATTGCAGAGATTTCTGGGTGGGAGAGGAAGGGTTTCTACACATGGGTTGCAAGGGCATCAGTAACAAGTCTCCTAAAGGGAAACAGGACAGGCTGATAACATCATTGGAGGCAGTGATTATTTAAGGCAGTAATTCTTCATAAATTCATAAAATAAAACTAGCAGCATTACAGGTCGCTGGAGTTTTCTCGAGGTGTGTCTTCTGCCTGGGTAAATCAAGACCTTTTTCCATGTACCAGCTCTGCTGCCTGTGGAGATGCATTTTGCTGGTCTGGTGGTTGTTGCCAGAGCAGGCTCCCCCTGCCCCACGCTCCACCCACGTCCCACCAAGTCTCCTTCCAACCTGATGTTCATTCCATCATGCAACAAAGTCCCAACAAACCTTCTGTCCTTGTGAGGAGAAAAAAAACCCAACCAAACAAAAAAGCATCAAACCCCCTTTAATTGAGTTCTTTCTCTTTTGGCAGATCTTGAGAACTTCAAAACCAGAACTAGAAGCACAGTATCTGTCCGCCAGGGCCAGGGCATGGTGCTGCTGTGTGGACCACCACCACATTCAGGAGGTAAAGACATTTCCTTCTTTTTCTTTGCTTGCAGCACTCAGCAGGGATTTGCAGGGGTTTCATCCTCAGATGAAAGTGGCACACCTTGAAGGAGAACGTTTGGTGGTGCCAACCTGACTGAACATGTCACGCTGGGTGGTCCCAGTGACTGGGAAATCTCCAGTTGGGTGTAAGTGCAGAGAGGACCCTAATTTTACTGCATATGAGTATGCACCTGGTATGTCAATTGATGCAATGTGTGCATCTAGAGAAGACTTGGCCAAGATGTTGTGCAATGTACTTTCTCTCCAAGGCCCAAGTGTGTCTTCTGCTGAAAGGGTGAAGATTGCTGACAGGGCCACTTCTCCACATTGTCTTCTCATTGTTATTGAATTTTGAACACTCATAGTCATGGGTTTTGTCTCTGAGGTACTTGGGATCTGTTAGCAGTTGATCAGGTCTCATGTGGTGATTTCTCTCTGGAGTGGCAGTATGGATGTGTCATTTTTGCCCTTCACACTTTATAGTCACCATTTAGAATGGGGCCAACAATGTTTACAACTGGTCAGTTATAAAAAAATGCAGCAAGTACTTTGGCTTCAGGGAGGATGGTAGAAATGTTCAGAAAACACAGAACAATTTTATCAATTAAGTGCAAATTTGTTTTAAATGTGGAAGTTTGTTGGCTGAAATCTTGAACACATGTGTTGCTTTGTTACCTTTATATAAAAAAAATGTCTTGGAAGGGGAGTCAGTCAGTCACCTCCTCTTGCAGGATGGCCCATGGGTGCCTGACAAGCGCCTTGTATCACGCTGCCACCACCCAGCTCTTCAATTAGCTCTTCAATTGCAACAAGAGGTCAACTTTTATGGATCTGTGTCCCTTTTAAAGGCATTTGCAGTGCTACTTTGGAAGTCTGTCTGTCCTCCACATCGGGATAAAGATTGGTTGGTGAGCTGTTTGCCATCAGGCTGCTTTTATTGCTCATGGGAGATGGAGCTGCTTCTGCTGGTATCTGAGCAGCTGGAGGGCAGACTGGTGGGAAACCTTCCTTTCCCATCCTGTGAGGAAGGATCTGTGTGGCAAGTGTACCTACTCACAGAATTTATTCAGCTAGGGCAGATCCCATTCATCTCTTTAGTTCAGAGATCACATGAGAGTTCCAGTGTCTCAGATTTCTGATGTTCATTTCTTAAAGGTCATTCTTGTTCCTGTGATATCATGTCCACAGAATTACTCATCACAGCATCTAACTTTTATGGTGGTGGCTCCCATGGTGTTAACTGTACCCCAAAATGATATGCCCACTGGTCTGTGTGGATGGGTTGCCCTCAGTCCCGTTGGGTGGGTCACATTGCCACATCTGATATGGAAGCCACCTAAGCTGGATATCAAAACCCACCAAAGCCAGGGGGTGGATCAGCCACAAACTCATTCGTGGTCTGCAGTGCTATGGGTGAAGCATCATTTAAAGAAACAGGAGGGCAGATTTGGGAGCTCAGAGACAAGAGGCAGGAGACATGCTCCTGAGCAAAGCCTGGCCCTGCTGGTACTGAGCTTTCTGGTTTACCTTAAGAGTGTAGGTCATGGCATGAATGACTCGTGTGGAGATGTGGTGGCTGGGGGTGGTTCCTGTAAGCGGTGGGAAGGAAATCATGTTGTGTTTGCTGGGGGTGATTCAGGAGAGGGCTTTGGTCTGGGTGTATGTACTGGTGATGATGAAACATTCCCAAAAAACCTCTGGCTTTGTTTCCTGCTTGGGTTCAGTCTGTGGGAAAGAGCATCTACAGTGTCCAGGAGATAAGCGAGTTTCTGGTGCCCGGAAAGGCAGAAAACTGAAGGGTGATTATTTCCCTTGATCATTTGGATGGGGTATGAATTCCCACATGACCACCTTTATGTGACCTGCTGTTTTCCAGCTAGAAAATGATCTAAATTGCAGCCAGATCCACAATTAGTCTTAATTGATACTATTATGGTTTTGTAACCAAGCTGGGCTGGATTTGTGCCGGTGGTTGTTTTCTCGATTGCATAGAAAGTATTTAATGGAAAGTCAAAACAGCTCCAGTTAATTCAAACCAAGACCCTTGTTCTACAGGAATTACCATCTCTGTGACAATATTTTCCTTCCCTTTGCCTTCCTCCTTTTCCTCCCTCCTAAGGTTAGAAATAAGGAGGGGTTTTAAAAGTCAAAACTGCAAAGTTAAAGCTTCTCAGTCATGTGCATCGTGTCTCCGTTAGCCAACTGCATGTCTCCCACTGGAATCAAAGCTATTTGGTCTCTAGCAGTCACTGCACAATTACCACAGCTATCTCCTGTTCCAGCTCTGGGCAGATGGAGGTTCATCAGAGAATATCAGATATCACTGGGAAGAAGCTGCCCATCGGAAAACCGCCGTGTTTCATTGGCAGCTCCCATCCCCAGGGTCCAGGGCAGTGTTGTCAAAGCAAAGCTGTAGAGATCAGCTCCTTCCAATATCCCCCTATCCCACCACTGGGATATAACATTGCAAGTGTTTAATGTTGTAGTGCAACAGTAGAAAACATTCAGGTTAGAAGTGAAAAATAATACATCTCATTGAAAGGGTGAGTGGTGTTAAGATACAGAAAATGCAATTATTTATTTTGGAATTTGATTAGGACAGTAAACTTAACGTGCCTGGCAAGAGAGTCCAAGAACATTAATGACCAATGCTGAAGTTTAGTATTGTCTGGGGGAAAAAAATACACTTTTACAGTATTATTATTGTTATGAAATATTTAAAAAGAAAAAGCAGAAAAAAAAGCCAAACTCTTCAGATGGAGACTAGCTGTTGCTTTGATGATGAAGGTATTCATTACAGTAGTAGAAACTTGGAAAAAAAACATCCTGGCCAGTTCCTGAGCACAGGGGATATCATCCTGGGTGTCAAGAATTTTTACCTGATGGGAAAGAATTCCTGAATGTCTGAGGAGGGCTCAGTGCCAGAGTCTCCTCTATTTAAGAGGGCTCAAGAGGCAAGGCTTGGAGGCCCCCTAACTGAAAAGATTTGATAAAAGAAAAATAGGAAATTAGAAAATTAGAAGGGAATTATTTCCTGCTCACTGTTGTGTCATTGGTCATCTTGGTCTTAAAAAATCATGGATTTTGATAAGAAAAAAAAAAACAAAAACAAAGAAACTGTAGTTTGTTCTAATACTTTGCTACTCAGAAACATCTAAATTTAAAGAACAAGCAGCTCAAAGTGTAATTATGTTGGCCTACATACATTACTTGTTGAGGGTTTCTTTTTTCTTTATTCTCTTTTTTTCTTCTTAATGATGCCAAATAAAGAGCTTCCTACTGTTCAGGCTTTGCAAGAAATTCATCCTGAAAATGAGCCCAAATGATTAACAAGTATTTTCAGCATCATAAAACGGGCAGCTTGCAATGAACAACTTGGGCATGGCCATGTATTGTCCCAGTTTTTAGTTGAAAATGAAATGTGTGTTTCTTGCAGGATGGTTTCAGCAGGGAGCTGCAGTTTTGTCAGGTCAGTGGATCCTGGAGTTCCATTTTGTTAAGCAGCATAAGGATGTGATTGCCTCCTATGATGAAGTGCTTGCTGAGTGCTGGAAATTTGGAAAATAAATGTTCATCTGGAGCTCAGGCAGTCGCTGGACTGAAAACCAGAATAAATGCAAATGAAACATTTGCTTCTGTCATGTTTTCTGCTCTTGGAGAAGTACATGCCTGAGCCCCCAAAGCCAGTTCTGCTCTATTTATGGTGCCTTGTCTGTCTCAAGTTTATAGTTCTTTGCACACCCCCCACCATGTTTTCCCTTCCAGGCACGAATTTGGTCTAAGTACTAACAGAAACCTACCTGGGTGGTTCACATTTTTCTGGGATAATCACCCTGTGTGTGAATCTCCCACATTATTTCCATCACTATTTTAATCATAAAGCCTATGGGTACATAGGCTTTATTTTTTTCTGTAGGACTTCATGGGTACAATGTGTTGACCATTGTACCCATGAAGGCCTACAGAAAAAATAAACATTTCTATGGGAACACAGTGTTCAGGGACAGTGTAATAGCACCATGAGCAGCCATGGATATTTAAGTAGACAAGAGAGAACAGTCAAAACTCCTAAAAGTTTATATGTAGTTGAAATTTGGCTTTGGTTTTGTTGCAGCAAACAGAAGAGGCTCTGTCCATCCCATCCCCGTTGCAGCTGCTGCCGCAGCGCTGGCTGCCGGTAATTGAATCGCAGTAACGAGTTTGGAAACGGGAGGAACATCAAAAAGTTTTCATGGCATTTTTGATGAGACTAGTTAAGGTGTCTCAGCATGTCTTAGGAGGAGCTCTGTTATTTGGATGCCATAAAACAATGTTATATTGCTTTACATTTCCAAAGCCTTGCTAGATCAATACCATCTGCTGTCGCTCTTCAGAAGAGCTATAGGAGTAATCAAGGGGGGGGAGGATTGCTAGCCAAAACAGAAAAAGAGAGAAAACAAAACACACAAACAACCTTTGGTTTGCCCAAAGTGTTTAGTTCTATTGTATTTTTAAGCCTTTCCCATTACATTTAGATATCTTTAGAAACCACGAAGCATTTCAAAACATAGTGTTCCATTTAAGCTGTTGGTGAAAGTGTTTTCCTTTTGCAAGGAAATTTGCAGGGGGAAACAGGTTAGATTTTTGTGTTTGCTTTTTTTCCCCCTATTGTTAAACAAACTTGGCAAGATACCTTTATTTGGGAAGATAAACTTAATCAGAATAAACAAACAGCCTCCAAAACCAAAGCAAACACTTGTGTTTCTCAGGGCTCTGAACATGAGCTGCATTCCATGGGGGATATGCCTGGGAAGTATTTGGAGGTCGCTGTCCTTCTTAGTTTATCTTCAAGTTTATAGACCAAAATAATCCTTTCTGCCAAATAGTTCTTTTCATTTAAGTTTGTGGGAACTGAGTCATTTAACTGCCCCTTCTACTAGATTTATTTGATAGTCAGGGCAGGGTTAGTTAATATTTTAATAACTGCAGTTCTCAAATGCCTTCCAATATCCCTGGCATTTTTCTGGGAGTCAAGGGATTAAAAAACATACAGTCATGGAGAAGTATGGACCTGTCACTTGCCAGGCTGGTGGCACACCCATAAGCACCCAGAACAAAGCAAACTGCAAATCCTTCCCCTCCCTTCTCTGGGAAGACAAATGAACTTGTCTTTAAGGATTTCCTTCACCCTCACCCCTCCCTGATTTTTTCTTGCTTCCTCCTGATTATTGGTTTGTTTGAATGTTGTTCCCTTTGCATTCCTTGGGGTAGGTCACACTCAGGGATCTCTGTCTTAGCTCATACCTCACTCCTCAAATCTGGAGCATATTTATTCTCTCACCTTCTAATTTATCTCCATAATCTGTGGAAGAATTGTCATCTGATAAGGCCTTTATATATGGGAAAGTGCTTAGATATGCAGATGGAAACCTGCTGAGGATTGTAAAGGGTGTATCTCCTCCTGCCCAATTGCTTCAGGGCACTAATGATGTTCCTAGTGACCCAGGAACTGAACCTTCCCAACACAATTACCCATCCTGAACTTCAATTCCCTGGACCCCTTATCCCTCTGCTCCTTGCTGTGGACTTGGGCAACCTTCCTGAGCACTGGGGAACATTTCTGGGCATCAGGGAACCTTTCTGGGCACCAGGGATCCATCCTGAGCACTAGGGAACCTTCCTGGGCATCAGGGATCCTTCCTGAGCATCAGGGAACCTTTCTTGGCGTCAGGCATCCTTCCTGAGCATCAGGCATCCTCCCTGAGCACTGGAGAACCTTTCTGGGCATCAGGAATCCTTCCTGAGAATCAGGGAACCTTTCTGGGCATCAGGCATCCTTCCTGAGCATCAGGGAACCTTTCTGGGCATCAGGCATCCTTCCTGAGCATCAGGGAATCCAGATGACCAAGGGCAAGAGTTAAAGGAAAACAAGTTTCCCATCTCTCTGCAGTGCTCATGTTCTCAGTGCACATGTGAAAGCCCATCTTCCTGAAGAGGAGGGGATTCATTAAAGCTCAGTTGTTCAAATAACTCTCTCCCATCTGATGCCATTACTCCCAGTGGAAGCACAGCCGTGGAGTCTGTGTCTGTGAGCTGAAATGTTGACAGAGAATTATTCTCGTGTCTTTTCACATAATGGATGTGTTCAGGTTTTTCTCATTCTCTCCTGCCTTCTTTTTTTCTCCCCCAGTAGCTAGGAGAACTTTTAGTTCTGTTGCACAGCTTAATCAAGTAGAACTAACTAAATTTTAGCATTTGACAGAAGAGATGGCAATTCTGATTTCATCTCAATCTCAGCCTTTCATGCTGTATGGTAGGTAGTGAAGTGGAGACACCAGACATGTTTTCAGAAAGCACTTTACTGATTACAGTGGTGCTGAGACCACTTCTGTGCTCGGCAGAAAAATGATTAGTGCGTGCTTGCTCGTCTGGTCAGTTTTTCTCCCTTTTATGTTTTTTTAAGTGATGATGGGTACTTTGTGGGCTGGAAACAGTGAAAATGTTTTGGGTGTAAGCCTGGCTGATGGCCTCTGTTATGTGATGAATGGTTTGAGGGGGTTGTCTCTAAATAATCTGTTGCAGGTATCACGTCTCGTGTTTTCTCGTGCTGCGTAACACAGGGAGGAGGAGAAAAAAAGGGAGAAAACTAATGAGAAGGAAAAGGCAACTATCAGGCCTTTTCATACAGTCAGAGAATCAATGTATGGGGCTTCCTCACCCCCCAACCAGCAGCACTGCTCAGCAGGGAGTGGCTTGGAACAGAGGTTTCTTCAGTTGCTGTCTCGTATTTGTGCCCTTCTGCTCCTCGTCCTATAGCGCTGACCCACAGGGGTTTGTAAAGCATCAGGCTGCCTTTTCATTTGTCACTTAGGAAGAATGAATATGTTGTTAGAAATGCTTAGAGCCCTTGTGACAATGGGAATAAACATTTACAGTGCTCTCCTTTGGTTTCCAAAACTTTGGAAAAAAGTCAACCTTGAAAGACGTGATGGAATGGGGTGAATTGACTCCAGGAGCAGCACATGGCCAAGGTGACCAAGGACATTTCCACCTAATGCCTACCCAGAAGCAGGGGATTTCTTCATTCTGCTCAGAGCATCACTGTGTTCTGCCCACTCTGCAATGTCCATGCCATGGTGGGAATGCATCTAGAGGTTCTGCTGGGTTGGGAATGGCACTGGGCAAGAGCCTGGAAACACATGTTGGCCGGTGTGTTAAATGAGCATCCCAGTACCAGATCTTCCTCCTGTAGCACATTCCCATTACTATGAAATTCTTGGATGTATGGAAAGTTGTGTCTTACATGTTCTATAACTGTTGTGTAGGATAAGAATGCTTCTCAGGCCATATTTCTTAGATGGCAGGTGACCTGGGACATTTTATGTCCCCACACCTCTTCAGAAGGACAAATTTAGTATCCAGACTTTATTTTCCTCCAGTTTCCTCCAGTGTGGCATGCCTAGAATTTTTTAAAAATGTGCTTCTTGCCCAGAAAGCTGCCTTAGTACTCAGGTACCCCTAACTTCATCTTACTGAGGCATTCATGGTCTCCCTTCTTGCTCTCTTATCCTCTTCTCATGTCTTCATAAGCCTTTGCAGCTTGGTCAGCT
>VXBZ01011929.1:81900-104893 GCA_013399135.1 Heliornis fulica
TCATGCTGTATGGTAGGTAGTGAAGTGGAGACACCAGACATGTTTTCAGAAAGCACTTTACTGATTACAGTGGTGCTGAGACCACTTCTGTGCTCGGCAGAAAAATGATTAGTGCGTGCTTGCTCGTCTGGTCAGTTTTTCTCCCTTTTATGTTTTTTTAAGTGATGATGGGTACTTTGTGGGCTGGAAACAGTGAAAATGTTTTGGGTGTAAGCCTGGCTGATGGCCTCTGTTATGTGATGAATGGTTTGAGGGGGTTGTCTCTAAATAATCTGTTGCAGGTATCACGTCTCGTGTTTTCTTGTGCTGCGTAACACAGGGAGGAGGAGAAAAAAAGGGAGAAAACTAATGAGAAGGAAAAGGCAACTATCAGGCCTTTTCATACAGTCAGAGAATCAATGTATGGGGCTTCCTCACCCCCCAACCAGCAGCACTGATCAGCAGGGAGAGGCTTGGAACAGAGGGTTCTTCAGTTGCTGTCTTGTATTTGTGCCCTTCTGCTCCTCGTCCTATAGCGCTGCCCCCCAGGGGTGTGTNGCGCTGACCCACAGGGGTTTGTAAAGCATCAGGCTGCCTTTTCATTTGTCACTTAGGAAGAATGAATATGTTGTTAGAAATGCTTAGAGCCCTTGTGACAATGGGAATAAACATTTACAGTGCTCTCCTTTGGTGCCCTTACAGACAACATTAAGCAAAGTTTATGTTAAAACTTTGGAAAAAAGTCAGCCTTGAAAGACATGATGGAATGGGGCGAATTGACTCCAGGAACAGCACATGGCCAAGGTGACCAAGGACATTTCCACCTAATGCCTACCCAGAAGCAGGGGATTTCTTCATTCTGCTCAGAGCATCACCCTGTTCTGCCCACTCTGCAATGTCCATGCCATGGTGGGAATGCATCTAGAGGTTCTGCTGGGTTGGGAATGGCACTGGGCAAGAGCCTGGAAACACATGTTGGCCGGTGTGTTAAATGAGCATCCCAGTACCAGATCTTCCTCCTGTAGCACATTCCCATTACTATGAAATTCTTGGATGTATGGAAAGTTGTGTCTTACATGTTCTATAACTGCTGTGTAGGATAAGAATGCTTCTCAGGCCATATTTCTTAGATGGCAGGTGACCTGGGACATTTTATGTCCCCACATCTCTTCAGAACAACAAATTTAGTATCCAGCCTTTAGTTTCCTCCAGTGTGGCATGCCTAGAATTTTTTAAAAATGTGCTTCTTGCCCAGAAAGCTGCCTTAGTACTCAGGTACCCCTAACTTCATCTTACTGAGGCATTCATGGTCTCCCTTCTTGCTCTCTTATCCTCTTCTCATGTCTTCATAAGCCTTTGCAGCTTGGTCAGCTTTGGTTCCAATTAATAAGAAGGTAATTTAGGGAGGAGTATCTCATGGATGGGTGGGCAACCTGCTTGTAAAAATTTCATTCCTCTCATAAACCAAGCAAAAAAATCAAGTAAGCTGGTTGCAGGTTAGTTCAACTGCATGTCAAAATACCGCAAGGTGGTTGAGCAGCTTTTCCTGGGTTGCTCCAAAGGTTGGAGTGAAAATATGAGCAGATAAACTGTCCCTTGGAACTGGGAAAGGAAAAGGAAAGAGAGTATTTTGCATCAGCACTAGGCAGTGATGCTTTCAGCAGGTTTGAATGTGGTGGCAGTGGTGGGGTCAGTGAAGGCAGACATGGTACCAGGAGACCTCTCTGGGTCACAAAGCAGGAGTTAAACTGCACCATTCATGGCCAGTTCTCCTTGCAGGAGGCAGGGAATGGGGGAGGGAAGGCTCAGAATGCAGACAAAGCAGAAAGTACCACAGTAGGGTGATGCTCCCTGCAAGCTCACAGGTGTCCTTCTCCAAATAGGGAAAAAAAATGAAATTCAAAGAGGATTTGTCTAGGTGATATTTACTGAAGGAGGACTGGAGTGTGAGTATTGGGAATGTGTGGGTGGAGAGGACCACGAAGAGAGCAAACAATATAACTTCAAAGACACCCGAATCTATTATTGATGTCTCCTCTTCATAGTGACTGCCACTCACCTGTCCCCATACAGTAGGTGAATTCCCATGACCAAAGAAGTGCCAACACTTTAAAAGTGGCTTCCAGAGCATAAACTTTTGAGCTCAGAAAGCTTCCAAGTGACTGAGCTCAGGCCAAGCACCAGCAAATAACTTTCCCCAAACCTGCTAATTCCTTAGCCCCTGGCAGTGTAACTCCAAGGCAGGGTCATCACTGATGAGAACTGGAGTGACACTCCTTAAACCCAAGTGTGGACCTAAGCAGCCTGGCAGCCTTTCTTCTCAGCAGCCCAAAACTCACACGAGGTTCCTCTCTCCCTAGCAGCATCAAGGTGAGTCAGACTTGAGGCTTGCTGGTCTGGGAGCAACAGGAAAGCATAATTCTTCTTTGTCTGGTTCCATGTGTTGAAGATGATTACAGTTCAGCAAAAATGGGTTTCATTAAACTTAAAATCAGGCATAGGAACTCTCATTTAAATAAGAAGTGATTGAGAGTTGTAACTTCCACTTAAAGTGCATCTCTGATCATTTATTTTTTATACTATGCCACAGTTACTGTTTAAATTATTTAAAGCAAGAAGTAAAAAGCTTCTCAGGAGATAGAAATGGATTAGATTAAAATTAATCTGACATAATCCTTTCTCTAAAACTGCTGACTCAGTTTGTGCACATGTTTATCAACATATTTGAGCATAAGGGATAAGGATAAATTCTCCCCTAATTTCTGGCCTTGATATTTCTGAGAGCACAGAGAACATGCAGTGCTGTTTTAATTGAAAACTAGAAATATTTCCAATGAAATGAATTTTCTAATTGAAAATTACAAATATTTCCAATAACACATTCCAAGCTTCTTTGGGATTGATGCTCACCTGGGCACTGCAGTTGAGGGATGTGATCTGCCTCGTTTCAGGAGGGATGGGGTCTGCAAGCAAGTGTTGAAAAATAAGGTCATAGACAAGAACAGACTTGGGCTCAGGCATTCAGGCCCAAATTGTCAACCAGCATATGTAATTTATCACCTTTGGTGTCAGCACCACAGCAAGCTTGCTACCCCCCACCTACCATGGTATGAGGTTGGGACATCTGAGGTTTGTAACCGTGCTCCCACCCAAAGAGATAGAGGGGAAGAGACTCAGCTCTTCAGTAAAGACCTTGGAAATACCATAATAATAAGGAACATGACATTAATGGATTTTTTATTTATCAGTGACAGCTTGTGACATCTTTAAAAAGAAATCATCTGTGAGCTAGGCATGTGGTTTATTCCCCTGTTCAGTTGCAGTCACCACTAAATGAAGATTGAAATGGCATTGAGAGGGGGTAGAGCCGGCAGGGGCTGGCTAAAGATGAGTGAAATCTGTCCTCTGACAGAACTCAGTCGATAGGCATTCAGCTGAAGGTGTAACATCTTGTGATCTCTGTACAAAATAAATTAGAGATCTGAGTCTAGCTCCCAGGCTCTTCTAACTGTGTTGCAATCACCCTTATCCTCTGTCCTGATTTGCATTGGGATATAGAGTTAATTTTCTTCCAAGCTGCTGGTATGGGGCTGTGCTCTGGATTTAGGATGGGAATGATGTCAATGACAAAGGGATGTTTTAGTTGTTGCCAAGTGGCCAAGGACTTTTCAGCTTCTCATCTTTCCCTACCACTGAGCAGGCTGGGGGCAGAGCCTGTAAGGGGACATGGTCAGGAGAGATGACCCCAATGCCAAAGGGATGTCCCACACCATTTGTCATCATGCTCCATATAGAACTTGGGGGGTTGGCCAGGAGGTGAGGCAGCTCGGGACCAAGCTGGGCATCAGCTCCAGGTGGTGAGCAGTTGTGTGTGTACCTCTTGGTTTGTATATACTTTTTTATTATTACCACTACAGTTATTTATAGTTGTTGTGTCCTATGAAGCCATCTTTATCTCAACACACAATTTCTACCATTTCTTCCTGATATTCTCCCCCATCCCACTGTGGGGCAGCGAGCAAAGGGCCAGGTTAACTGGCCAGGCTAAAACTCAGCACCCTCCAACCCAGACTTAGCTGGCCTCTTCAGACAAACTCTTAGAAGTGTCCAGGGAGGCTGATCTGCTTTCAGCTCCCTTGAGGTGGTCAGAGCAGAAAGTGAGCTGTCTGCACAGACACAGCATGGATCCCTCTCTGCTTTTGCTATGAAATTTGGGGATCCAGATCCCTGAGTCCATACACTGCTTTAAGTAGGTAGTCCTGCCTTCCAGTGGGGGTGTATTTTGTTGTTGGAAAGTAAATGAGTGCATTGGTTTTTGGCATTTTGTGTTCCCTGATACATATAGAGTGTCTAAACATGTCTGTGATGTTGTTTTCAGCAGGTAGGTAGCAAAACACTGTCTATCAAATACTCAAAGAGATGCCCCAGCATCAGTAGTGGTGCCTGTCCACAGACAGATCTCCCCTAAAGGACACACCACCCACACTGCTTGGCCAGGTATTTCAACCTTGGAGTTGATCATAATACTAATTCACTGCAGTAAGAAAATTCTCTGCAACCAGTTTTCTTTTTTTTTTTAAAGGTTTGATCTAATCTCTTACAGCTACAGTAAGAGGCTGATCAAAGGTAGTGAAAGCTGGTATTAAAGGATTAGCTAGGTCACATTGAAATATGTTTTAAAACAAGCCCAGGGACCTTTAGCTTTGCTAAAGCAAGTGCACAGGGTAAAAAAAAAAAAAAAAAAGATTTTTAGGCTGTCTCTGACTTTAAACAGAAAACAAACCAAGGGATTAGATCTGTGAGTCATTCCTTAAGGTGATACGTGTAGCACTTTACGTAGAACAAGCCTGGAGAACATAAACAAGGGTTGAATCTTGCATAGCAAAAATAATGTGGAATTACAAATCAGTGTAAGCATCATTTCTGTGCATGATTGGCCTACAGAATATTTATTCTTATTTGATGTTTTTTGATGTTTGCCCATAAGTAATTAGCACCTCCAGTCCAACCTCCTTTATCTTTTTTTTTTTTTTTTTCTGGCTGATCTCTTCTCCTTCTCCTTTCCATTTGCTACTGACAGTATCTGCCACAGAGGTACTTTATCTCTGGCTGTCAGGTGAAGATGAGTGTTCCTTTGGAAGGATGTTGATGCCGTTCAGTGGACCATATCAAGCTGTTATTCTGTTTTTTAACCGAAATTTCCTCATTGAAATCAACTTGCAAACAGAGCATCATACAGATCTATACATTGCTCAGTGGGAAAAGCTGTGAAATCATCTAGGCTGGAATCAGATTCACAGGAGACTGAGCATGTGTCTCCTGGCTTCCAGAAGAATGGTGTTGTGTGATTAGTGGGGTTAAAGGTTGTAGCAAGTATATAGTGATGTGCCCACTTGGGAGTGCTTTCTGCATTGCTGCTCTTCTTTAAGGTTGGCTTGATGTAGTCACTAGCACGTCACACCATGTGCTTGGTAAGAGTTTCCTGAAGTCTGTATTTCACCCTAAGTCAGCTGCCAGGACTGATTGTGGTGCTCCTTTATGCTGGCAGTGGTGGTGCCTCATTCCAGAATTCCACTGGATAATTTCCCAGGGAAGTTGCCCTAGCAGGAACAAGCTTTTAATTCAGAATTCCCTTTTTCAGCAGGTCGGTATCTCTCCTGGCATGAGACACTCAATGGTGGATGCCCCATCCCTGGAGATGTTCAAGGCCAGGTTGGATGAGGCCCTGAGCAACCTGATCTAGTTGGGGGTGTCCCTGCTTCTTGCAGGGGGTTGGACTAGATGACCTCTGGGAGTTCCTTCCAACTCTAGTTGTTCTATGATTCTGTGATTTGAGAGTGTGGGAGTGTCATTGCTCAATGNATTGTTCAATGTAGGATGGGGCATGGCCAAGGGGGTGACTCTTTCCCCAGAGCATTGTCCAAGAGAAGCTCTGTCACTGCTGGGTCGAGCCCAGCTCCAAAAATACAAGCTCACTCCAGAGGTGTGTGAATCTAAGTGGCACCAAATCTAACCCTGGGCAGGGTTCACCCGTTGCAGTAAACACCCAACCTGGTTCCCCATAAACCCATATGACATACAGGTTGGGTTGGTGGCTTTTTTGTTTCAAGCAGGCCCAGGCTGAGCTGTAAATTCCCATAAGACAGTTTATGAAGTCTATCAGCCAACAAACCATATAGTTTCTTCCAAAACTTGCCAGCCCACATGCAGTGGGGGTGCAGGACGGTGCCTGTCGCCCAACAGATGTTTTTGAAATGGGTTTGTGTATTTAACTGTAGTAAATGCAGCAGCACAGGGCTCCATCCCACAGCGTTTTCCATTCAGTCATAGATAAAGGCTGCTGTTGATTTTTCTCCCTGAGGGAACTTGAAGTTAAAATTTTGTCAGGATCCCTGATGGCACGGTACAACAGTCATTAACGTTCCTTCCCAGTGCCACAGCAGCCGGCGTAGCCAGCCATCGACTGGGGCTGGAAGCTGTTTGTGAGAGATAAGCCAGGGCAATTGTGTACAGCCATCCAGTATTTAACTGTTTGAGAGATACAGGAAAATAGAGATGCAGCAGATAGGGGTGGTTATTGATTAGGCTCCAGGTAATGAAGACCTCTCACCTTTTTAATTACCCGTACGTGAAGCTCTACATAGCGGACACGCGTGGAGTAGCGGGGCTGGGTAGCAACCACAGCCTTGGAGATGCTGCAGCTGCTGCGAGGTGAGTCTGACATGGGACTTGGAAGATTTGTTGTCGTTGGACATGTGTTAAGAAACAGTCTGAAAAACCTCAGAGGTGTGAGAGTTGTCATGCCTGGGGTAGCAGAGATGACCTCTCGGGCTGTTCGTTGCCCTCCGTGATCTCACATCTTTGTGATGATCTCCATCATCACCACATTGCCAACACCAATGGTGACTAGTGACACTTTCACACTGTTCCAAGGTAAATTCTGGAAACTGATTCACTGCTATTATCAAGGACAAAGGGCACGTGGGTTTTCCCATCCCATCTGGCAAGGGCAGCGCGTTTCTCTGTGCACAAACGCTTGGCTGCTGAGTAACTGCATCGTCAGGTTTAGCAAAGCTGAGGGTTCATCCAAAAATGAATTATTAACTTTAGATTAATCTCGTTCATTATTCATTATTCTTTTTATTAAAACTTGCATTCCAGGCACAGAAGCTGCAGTGTTACGTAGCTGGGCAGCCCCCACGCGATGGAAAGGGCAGAGCACTGAGTCAAGGGGAGAATAACCAAGTGATGTTTGCATCCAGGTTGATTCCTTTAAATTATTCAGCAATTATTTAAGAAAAGAAGATAAAAAATTGATCCAAAGTGCTAGCAGGGCAATGAAATGGTCTCTAGGCCCACAAAAAAAAAAATGTGTGCAGTGCATAATTCATGTAGCTTTACTATGAAAATAAAATCATGAAAGAGAAAAACGGCCAAAAACTCCAGGAACTGCAGAGTGGTTGCCAGCAGATGACTGAGGTGGGCAGAGAGGAGCCTTGGTGGGTTGGGTAGGACATGGTGCATTGGGCCAGGGGTTCATCTTGCCCTGATAATCCTTTTTTCTGCTCTCACTCTGCTGTGGTACATCAGACCTCCTGTCCAGCTCGTGTCGTGTTATTTGTAGGGCTATGGATGTTGATTGCTTGATTAAATCCCAGTGAAATTGGGAAATTATGAATGTCCCCTACAAGCAGTAAGCAAAACATAGTGAGCCAGAGGAGAACATGGAATGAATTTGCTGGGTGCTCATCAGATGTTGGGTTCTGCTTTATCATTGCCCAAGTACCGTAACCATCGAAGTGCCCGGCAGAACCATTTCAGGGAAACCCCAACACCGAGGGCTGTGAGGAATAAGAGGGAAGAGCAGCCTCCAACTGCTCACCAAAACCAGGTCTTCAATGGAGTTTACACAACACTGCTGTTGACAGGGGCATCACCCACTCGAGCCCATCACAGGGTGCAGACACAGAGGTGGTAGTAAGAGGTTTGTACCGCAGTCGTATCCTGCTGGCGTGAAGTCTTACACCGGGGTTGCTCACAGGTGGCTGGAGAGGGTACAAACAGAGCCAAAAAACAGGTCTGTGCTAAATCATGTCCAAGTACAACATTTGATCCGGTTCCTTGGTAACTCTGGTTGCAGTGCAGCAGCTGAGGGCTGGAGGGAATTGCTTCTCTCCAGGAAAAACATCCTCTGAGTTGGGAATTGCTTCTCTCCAGGAAAAACATCCTCTGAGTTGGCTCTTGCCATCCAGACAGGACCCATCTACCACAGGAAAGCAGGGCTGTGAGGTAAAACAGGAAAATATCAAGGCTTCCCATGTATCATAAGTAAGAATAAATAGCACTAGGAAAATCAACAAGTAACAGTAGTGTTGTGGAACTACACCATCAAGGAAAACACAATCCTAACTCAGAGCCGTATTCACCATGTCTGGATTTAAATTATCATTTATTACACATTGGGATGAGCCTTGTCTTTCATTCCAAAATGACTCATAACCATGTACTGCTCTTCCAGCATGCTGTTGTGCTGCAATTATAGCTTGGGCTGCTTGGGACTGTTAGGCAGGGAGGGTTTTCTTGATTTCCTATTTGTTTCAGGACTTGTGTAATGAACCATAATTTTTGTGCATCAAGATTTACAGGAAATGCTGGAAATCTTTTGTTTCACTCTGAAAAATGGCTCCTGCCAGTCTGAGTTGAGAGTGACATAGTAGGTGATAATAGAGAAATTATAGGAATCATTAAAGATTGGATTAATCTCTGTAACTTTCAGTAATGCCTATAAAAAATAATAGTGTATTGTACCACACTGTTCTTATTAGAAATGATAAATGATCCCCATTTTTTGGTTAATACTAATTTAAAATTTTCATTCTTCTATTCAGCTTTATGGTTACCATAATCTTGATGTTTTAATAGCTTTTCCCATAATAGCTACAGAGACCTTTTTAAGTGGGAGCCCTGACGTTATGGAAGAGACTTTAAAAAAAAAAATCAAAGAATTTCTTGTACTAAAAGGCAGAAGACAAGGCAAAGACAAAATAATGCCCATGTGACAAGACAGAAGACCAGAAAACGTTGTTTTGGCAAACTGTATGGTCTAATTATAATAATTACACACAGCAGAATTTCTGTTAGGTTTTCAGTAACGTTTCTTCATCACTTACTGTCATTTAGAAAAAGTTCAAAATGTTGCAGTGCCTTTAGCTTTGTTTCTGGTCTGGAGCAGAGTATTGAGGGGGCAGCACAGGAGAGGAGAGTTTGTCATCAAAAAAGCTTTGGGAAAGCTTTAGAGAAGCTACAAGATGTGCATGAGAGGAGGAGAAGCAGACCCAGGGGGCTGAGTGCTGTGCTGAGGGAAAGAGAAACCCATGACAAACCCACACAAAGAGGCTTGTCTTGAACATCTGAAATCTGTGTTCAAGCAGCTCGAATCATTTGCTTTCTCTTTAGTTGCTAAAGTTGATGGCAACTGCTGCCTGCTCTAAATTTTGTTGAACTTCAGTATTTAGCCATGTTAAATACTTTTCTACTGTTCTACTTTTAATTACTCCCTGGTGTGTTGGAAGAGGACAGGGTGTGTGCTGGTGGTCAGTGCATGTGGTGCTGGAGCATAGAGGCAGCTGAGTGAGCATCAGGGCTCACTGTGGTGTGTGTGGGGGAGCAGCTGGCCTGAGAGAGAATCACAGAATCCCTTGGGTTGGAAGAGACCTTTAAGCTCATCGAGTCCAACCCCAGCCTGACCCTGCCTCATCGACATCTAGACCATGTCCTTCAGCACTTCATCTATTCCCCTTTTCAAATTCCACCAGGGATGGTGACTCCATCACTTCCCTGGACCAGTTCCAATGCCTGACAGCACAAGAGTCTCAACTCCCTATCGTGGTTTTAATGAGCTCTTGCTCATCAGTAGCCCAGAGACATAAATATTAATGGTAAGTGTCTTGCATTACCACTGTAGTACTGAGCTCCTCTGAGAAGCCTCTTCTAAAGCCCTGGTTCTCCATAGGTTCCTTTGTGATGCCTAAGTGCCATTAACTCACTTGGGACACTTCCCCACCTCCTTTGACTTTGCTCTGGGCCAGTAGAACAAACATTGTGGGACTTTGTGCACAGAAACCTGTGTCCTTTTGGTAGAAAGTACCAGTGGTGTGGGTAGTGTGAGTGTTCTGGTAACCCTTCAGTGTGGGCTTGTGTGGATGAAAAAGACTTCATGCAGTCAAGATAGGTCATTGGGGAGGTCCCCTGTGGACTGGGGAGGGTCTGTGGAGGTGGGTGTGGAGATTCTGTTGGTCTTTGCAAGCAGCAAACATGAGGTGGAAATCTTCAGATATTCTGTTTGAGAGACCTTCTCAAAAGTGCTTCAAAAGGAAATTAAAAGCATTGGAAATTAGGCAAAATTACATAAAAAGGACTCCAAACTAGGAAGGAGAAGTTTGTAGTAAACTCCTCAAGCTTGTAGTCCCTACTGTGTAATTAGGGAACTGTGACTTGCCCCTTCCCACTCATTCTTTGTACTGCAGGACTCTGTAACTGGGGTGAATGTTTGGATGCTCCACAGCCACCAGGAGCCATCTCAGGCTGCGCTGTCAGTGTCTGTTTACACAGTTGCTACAAATTGCCTATGGGATGTGAACTGTCTATCACTTCCAGAGCAATTAGTATGTGAAACCTTATCAAAAGGAATCTGTCAAGTTTGAAAAGCCATAAATATTGCACTAGGATCTCTAAGGAAATCAAAGTGAGTTTGATATAGTATTTATTTACATCTTGCTGCACAAGCTGCTGCACTCATAGATGCTCCAGTTGGGGTTATTCCCTGTGCTCTGTATTCCATTAGTCCTGTGTTATTTTAGACAGGGGGAGAGAGAATTATCCAGTTGTTTCAAATATCGTGCAGCAATAAAGGACTACTAAGAGGAAAGTCTGTGTAATTTGGGCAGTTGTATTTTTCCAGACAATGACTTTGTGTGATGAAAGAAAGGCAGAGCTGTAACATCAGATCTTCGTTCTATTCCTCAGTTTTATGTAGCCAAATAAATATTTGAAGATGGCTTTTGGCAAGATTTTGATCTATTGGGAAGATTTTGATGTTTTGCACCCAAGAAATGAGTTTCCTTTAGTTTCCTCGGTGGAGGAATTCCAGACCATCAACCTCTGGTGCTCTCCTTGATAGACCTCTTTACCATTGCATGATGTTACACCTGCCTCCCGCTCTCCTGTGACCAGGGTTTCAAACCAGGCACTCAGCTTCAATGACACAAACACTCAATACTTCTATGGCAGAGGGTAGGAAAAGCTACTGCAACAGTCATAAGATTGGAAAGTCTGTCTTGAAAATGAAAGCAGCCAGACTCTTGATGGATCTCACCAGCAACAAGGCAAAAACTCTTTAAGCTGAAGGCATCATTAGCCCAGAAGCACATAGCTATGGACTAGTAATGGAAATATTTAACCTGGAAATTAGAGGGTTCTTGCAATTAAAGTAATAGCAATTTACAACAGAAACGTCAGAGCCAAAAGCCTTCCTGCTTCTGAGATCTATTCATGTGTGGGACTACTTTACCTCCTGGGGAAGAGTAGGGTAGGACAGGGATTATTGAGCCAGAAAATCTCTCCCAATTCTGTGGGTTTTTTTGAGGGGTGGGTGGTCAATTCACCACTCCCCAGTCAGTGTGAAATGTTGTTGTATTGCAGAGCTCGGGGGGCTTTGGTGGAAGATGCACTCAGGTTTTGTGTGTTCCAGGGCAGTGATCTTTATTTGCCTATTGCTGGATGCTTCTGGAGGAACAAGATAATTGTTCACCAAGAGTAAATTAGAAAAAAAACAAACTCACAACTTAACTACTTGCAGAAAATAATAAGCCAGCTGAGAAGTGGTACCTTGTTTGCTCCGAGTATCCTCTTGACATCAGCATGTGGTTACTTATAATTAGATGCACATGTGTAAATATGATGATTAGATATTCCCACATAAACATAATTATCATATCTTCCCAAAAGTCTAAGCAAGCATTTTATAATCCTGTGGTTGAAAATAAATAAATAAGAGCCCAACAATCTGCATTCAGCCTCTTGTATGTGTAAACAGTGGAACACGAGGGCAGAATTTGTTTTCCAAAGTACCTGATGGTAGTTGAGGTCAATTACAGTTATGACTCATTAGAGTATTAAACTAAGAATATGCTTTTTAGCATAATTAGTGTTCCCTTTGAAAACTGCAGCAATCTCATATTGACTTCAGATCTTCAAGTGTTTTCAGGGTGTTCGGACATACAACACAATAGGGTTAGACGGCTTTCACCTCACTTGGAAACTCTACAACCACTTGCAGCACCTCTCCCTTATTTTCTTATTGATCAAATAACTTCTAAAGATGCCTTATAAAACACAGAGTAGTATCTAATTAGTCATATGGAAGATTACACCTGCTTAATTTAGTGTTAGGGTTTTTGCTGATTCAGAAGTTCTGAAGGAATAAAACGTACAGTGTGTGGTAACATGGCTCAGCAGATCCTCCTCCAAACTGTCTTTAAAGGGAGAAAACATTAATAAAAGAGAATAAAAATCAGGCTGTATCACTCATGACAAAAAGGGGAGATTCTTGTAAAGCACATTGTGTTCTAGATTGGAAGAAGGCAAAGGAATATTAGCTCCATGTGCAGGCTCAGAAGAGTCACAGTTGGAAATTTATCTTGTAGCCACTAAAGATGAGAACTTGCAAAATGTTGGCTCTATTGTCATTTCATTGTTAAAATAGTTTGGGGGGGTTTAGCTCCAACTTGGGACAGAGCCTGGGATCAGATAGGGGTGTGCATGCAGTCACTAACACTGGTGGTACCTTGTGCTTCCAGAGCTCACCTACGCGTGGATCTTCAACGAGTACCCGACCTTCGTGCACCAGGACAATCGCCGCTTCGTTTCCCAGGAGACTGGGAATCTCTACATTGCCAAAGTGGAGGCTTCAGATGTGGGCAACTACACGTGTGTGGTGACAAACACAGTCACCAACACCAGGGTCCTGGGTCCCCCCACACCACTCATCCTCAGGAACGATGGTAGGACTCAGGGGAGGAGTATTGGGGGTGGGTTTGGGGAGTTTGTTGTGTTTTCTTTGACTGGCTGTCACCCAGAAATCCAGAAATGGCCTGAAATACTTATATCAGAGTAATGGGAGAGGTTTTCCCCTTCACAAAGCTACACTGGTGGAGAACTGGAACAGGTTGCCCAAGGAGGTGGTGGATGCCCCATCCCTGGAGACATTCTAGGCCAGGTTGGATGAGGCCCTGAGCAACCTGATCTAGTTGGGGGTGTCCGTGCTTCTTGCAGGGGGGTTGGATTAGATGACCTCTGGGAGTCACTTCTAACCCTGATCATTCTATGACTCTACATTGAGGCTGGACACCTCTGTGTTAGCCATCATTCAGTCATAGGCAGTGTGAGGGTGTCTGATGTTGTGGCCAGAGTGGCTCTTCCCACCACTGGAATGACTGTCAGTATCAGGCAATAGTTATAACAAAAAAACCCCAACAGGTGAGACTTGGTGAAAGACAGGAAATAAAATAGAATTTAGAGCTGGGATTTACTATAGTTTTTTTTCATTTTATGCAGCCCAAAAATGAACAAAAGCACTTTGTTGTTGCAGTAGCTGTTAGCTCAGGCTGTATTTCCCAGCAGAATTGGTGCTATTTTTAGTAGTGTGTGGAATAATATAAAAAAAGCCAAGAAGAAACCAAAAGAGAACTTCTAAATTTATACTGACAATTGATTTCATATCGTCATCATTTTTTAGTAGATAAGAAAAATAAATTTGCATATTAATTTGCAATTAAAATGAATTAAAATTTGCCTGTTTAAAGGCTGGAAGCTAGGATATTTGTTCCAGAAATAGAAAGGCATTATTAGAAACTTCTTCTGGAAGGTCCATTGTCACCTAGTGGTATTTGACAGAATTTCCTTGCATGTAAAACTCGGGCTTGTAGCTGCTGGTGTCCAGCCCACAGCCATCCCCTTCAGGTAGCACAGTGAAACCTTGTTGGGAATGAGAAAGTGTTGTGGTTGGGCTGGGAGGGAGGAAGGCAGCTGCTTTTCCAGGTCTGGACCAGATCCCCACCATGGGAGAGGCTGTGTTTGCACACACAGCATCAGGAAATCTGTCCCTCTGAGTCCAGAGTAAGTCATCTAATGTATGAAAGGTAAAGCAGAGTGTTTAGGTTTGTGTCATACTCACATTTCCAGTGCTGAAGAAGAAATATTTCTAAGTGTTACATTACCAGGACTTTTATGCAACCCTCACCTAGCTGCAAGTGCTTTCATTTATCACAGCCAAGCTCAGTGTCTGGCTCTGTTCTGAGCTGGGGCTGGTGCTGGGATGATTGTGGGGTGTCCTGACTGTAAAGTGCCTCTCCAGTGGCTCTACCCCAGCGCATCGCTCCGCCGTGCACCCCACTTCATTTACAGGGACCAGGTCATTCACAGGAATGTTCTCCTCTTCCTTTTGAAGTGCACTCTGCTGTTTATTAAAGATATGAACACTAATTGATCCTCTGAGGGGCTGGGGAATACACTCCTGACCTGAGCAGGAGGGGTGCTGCTGCATCCCTGCGTTTGGCCATACCCCAGAGCCGCCCGTGGGCTGAATGTGTGTGCTAAAATAGGATTGTACTCAGATTAGGGGCACACTTCACTTTAAAAACCAGCAGGTCTCAATTCCTCATGCTCCACAGAGTGCCCCTATAGAATGGGAATGTAACACACTATCCCACTTGGAAAGAGAAAATGCCTGAGTCGCTTCAGAAGCGTGAAGAACAGAAGTGAGTGAAATGTGAGGCACATCGTATTTCCACTGGCAAATGTATCTCACTTATCTTCTCTATTCCTAGCTGACATGTCCAGGGTATCCTAATGTATATGACATGGTATTTTCCTCTCAACACTTTATCATTAAATTAGCAGGCTTAGATGCTAGCTCATCAACAGTTAATTCTTCAGTTCCATTTAATTTCAATTAGTTATGTGAAAAAAAAAATTAAAAATCATAGCATACCTCTCCTGCCTGATTTATGTGTAAAGGAGCTGCTGCTGGGCTGGGCAGCAAGGTGCCATGTCTGAAGGGGTTGGGGTGCCCTTTTCCCCCAGCAGCTCCCATGTTATGAAGGGGTTGATGCAGCTCTGAAGCCCCTCAGCCCAGGGCTGGAGGGCTTGTACCCCAGCCAGGATGGACTGACCTCCTCAAATTCACTCAGATTGTCTGTTTCAGAAAGGTTTGAAGTTATTGCCCAGTTGGCTTCATCCTGAAACACTGTTTTGTGAATTCTGAAAAAAAAATCCAGGTGCTTTGCAACCACCTACTTCTTTGTGAAATATCACATTTTCTCAAAAATCAAAGTTATTTTTAAACTGCAAAACACTCTTGCTGTCATGCAGATTTAATTATGGGTCCCTGTAGTTTATTCAGGGCTACAAAGATGATGGAGTGGAACACCTTCCTTGTGAGGACAGGCTGAGGGAGATGGGGCTTTTTAGCTTGGAGAAGAGGAAACTGTGGGGTGCCCCTCAGTTACACTTACCCTTTATATATTTATAAAAGTTAAAGTGTAAGGATGGAGCCAGGCTCTTCTCAGGTTGTGGAGTCTCCTTCTCTGGAGACATTCAAGGTCAATCTGGACACGTTCCTGTGTGATTTAATCGAGGTGACCCTGCTCAGGCAGGGGTTGGACTGGATGATCTTTTGAGGTCCCTTCCAATTCTTAACATACTGTGAATCTGTTAATCTCTAGCTCCATTACTTAGAAAAGGTGAAGAACTAAGAATAGCACCTGTATTTGTTTTGTTTTAATTATTTCACACAGCTAAAGAGAAAAAAAAAAAGGAGAGGGCTTTCTCCTTTTGTGCTGGAGATAATTTCTCAGTCCAGAACTTAAAAAATTCCCAATTCCAGAGCTGTAGGAATGAACCAGAGTTCAGACACTCACGGTTTGGCTGACCCTCTGCTTCTCAATAGCACAAATTCCAACCACTTTAACAGACACAGGTATGAGTTACATGGTGTGTGTTCTTACTGCAGCCAATGTCCAAACTGCTCATCAAACCCACAGACAGCCCTCACTGCCCTGGAGCAGCTCACCCAGCTCTGCAGGGTGGCATGTGCTGGCCTGAAACGACCCCTGAGGTTTCTTTTCACAGTTCTTCCTCAATTTATGGCAGTAATTTCTTTTTTTGTAGACTCAATGGTGGATCATTTAGGTTTTTTGCATCAAATACCTGCTGTCTTTGTCCTAGTTGTTTCACTTGCATCCCACCAGCCTGGAAAAACAGCTTTTCAGCGCGGTTGCTTTTTTCCTCCAGCGCTGCTTTCTTTCCAGCTTTTTGAGCTGTAATCTGTATCAGGAAAAGATCTGGGCGTTGGGGATGAAATCAGATCCTGGAGGCAGATTGCTTTCCCCACCTGTGCCTTTTGTGCTTCTCTTTGGCTTGTTTTCAGCTCCCAGACTCCGGAGTTACACATCTCCCGATGCCGTTTGCTGCAGCTGGTTGTAACCAGCGGTACCTGCTCTTCTCAACAGAACTCGGGCTCCTTCTCTGTCGTGATGCTGTGGAAGCAGAAGGTGCTTCTTATCCCATTAGTTATCCTCAGACAGCTTTTCCTCCTAGGAGAGATAACTATCATAGAGGTTACAGGATGATGGTAGGGACAGAAACACCGAGGCAGCTGTGGTGGTCAGTGCGAGCCCAAACCCTGTGACTGTGGACAGACGGTGTCTGGTAATGATAAATACAGTGTAAACCATACAGAGTGTGCTGGGAAAAGCAAGTTTTTCCTCTGTCCCTCTTAATTCCCTCCCACAAAGACATGCAGTTACCCCTTATTTAAGCATCTTCCTGTAGCTGTATGGATTTGTGGCAGTGAGGATGCTTGCAGTGCAGGTGGATAATAAAAGATTTAAATGTAACAGTATGTGAGTGCAGCAGTGCCCCAAACTTCACATTTCCAGCTTAGGACCTGTCCTCCTGACACATGCACCCACACTCGAGCACAGGTCCTCAGAAACAACGAGCAGCTCTGCCTTGACATCATGTAAGTGCCAGTGTATGGCAGAGATTATGGCTTTCTGCATGTCCCAAGGCACAGGTCCTCAGAAACAACGAGCAGCTCTGCCTTGACATCATGTAAGTGCCAGTGTATGGCAGAGATTATGGCTTTCTGCATGTCCCAAGGCACAGGTCCTCAGAAACAACGAGCAGCTCTGCCTTGACATCATGTAAGTGCCAGTGTATGGCAGAGATTATGGCTTTCTGCATGTCCCAAGGTACTGAGATGGATTTGACTTGGGATCTGCAGGGATGGGAGTTAGTCCTGACCATACCAGGGCTCTCTGTGCTGTTTCAATGCTGGGAAATAAGCTAAATAGTTAAATGTGTGCTGCACCAAAGGCTCAAGGCCGATCCTAAAGCCTAAAGTGGGGTGTCCCCAAGGATTTGGGGCATCTCAGGCAGAGAAAGGATGTAAATATGAATGGCTCCTTCCCAACCAAGCAGTCTGGCAGCTCTCTGGGGGAAAGAGGGAGGGAAGGGAACCAACCTGCTACCTCCTTTGTTCACTGAATCAGTGTCCATCACCTGGCTGCCCTGTCCCTGTAGAGGCCACAGGCTCTGCACTTCCTCCCCTGGAAGGGTAGTGTGTCCCCTGGGGTGCCATCCCCACTGTCACCCCTGAGACCCTCGGGGCCATCCTGACCCTGCAGCAAGGAGCAGCCAGGGGATCACAGACACTGCTCGAGCAGTGCAGAGCTTCTCTTCAAAATGCACTCCAGGTTTTTGTACATCAGAATTAAAACAGTAATAGCAGGAAAGAACTGAAATAGTCTTGGAATAAAATTACCATCAGTGGCAGCTGTATGGGCCAATTAAACTTTAACATTTCACAGGTGTTGTCAGGAAATGCATATCATCTCCTCCGACAAATGAGCTTGCTGCCGAATTCCTGGGACTTTCATCCAAAAACACGGTTTTAAGCCTTGAAATTGGAAGAAAAATGAGAAAGCCTCTGAAATGCAAACACACAGAGCGTCTGATGTGCCATGACACTGGAAACGTTCTCCAAGCTACAAACCTGGCGTCTATTTTAATCTTTTATTTTCTCCACTGTCCTCTCCACCTGCAGATGTTACAAGTCAGATGTGAAATCACCCAGGAACGGGAGTTAAAATAGGGACTGTCCATGTGGAAATGGTCCTGGGTTCAGGATAGAGATACTTCAACTTCCTATAAAATGGAGAGGGCAGGACTCACAACACACCCTATATGTGTGTGTAGATAGGTTGGCATTCCAGCAGGAGCCTTGTGATTTTTCCAGGTATAAGTACAGATTTTTAGGTGGTTTGAGTTCCTGGTGCTGGTCAGACAGTTGTTCTTATCGCTGTAAGCAGCTGGAGCTGATGTCTTACAGCTCCAGGAAGCCTTTCCATCCCTGTCTGGGCATCCCATCCCTATCATCCCTGGGATTAGAGCTCTCCAGTCTGGGCCTGAGGCAAAGAAATAGGAGCAATAAAATAAATGATCACAGACAAGGCAAAAAAAGCCATTTTTCCTCCCTCCCATTCTTGCCTCCTGCTCTGCCAGGTGAATACCATATTAATAATACATCCTGCCTTAATTTCCTAAATAGCCCATTAGTGTCAGACTATATTTTACAGCCTGCTTTGCCTCAGGGGTCGAATTCCTGCTTCAGCAGGGCAGGAGGGGCAGAAGAAGGGGCCTTTCTCATGGATTTGCTTGTTGAGGACTGGTTTGTAGCCAGCAGTCCCTTGGGTCGGCCTTTCTCCCATGTTATTCGGCCACCGCCTCATCCTTTCCCTTTCTCCAGCTGGCCAGTGGTGGAGGCTGCAAAGCAGTTTTGGGGGAAGCTGCATCCCCTCTGCTTGGGCACCTGGGCTGTGGTGGGACCAGGGGGTGGCTGGTGGCACAGGCACTGGAGAGCTTTGCATCCCTTAGGGGGAGAGTGGTGGAGACCATAATTTCTCCAGTCTCCAAACTGAAAGCCAGTGTCTTCCAAAGTCAGGCACCTGCCTGAATCCAACCAGGCTTTTGTGGGATGTGTAGACTCGGAAGCTCTTCCCCTGCCAAAGCTTCAGTCTTTGCTGTAGAACTTGGGAAAACTCTTGTGAGAAAAGATCTCTGTAAGTTTAACGTCAGCACAATGGTGCTGCTGCTACCAGACATTCACAACCAGCCTTGCCTTTGGACACCACCANTAAGTGCCAGTGTATGGCAGAGATTATGGCTTTCTGCATGTCCCAAGGTACTGAGATGGATTTGACTTGGGATCTGCAGGGATGGGAGTTAGTCCTGACCATACCAGGGCTCTCTGTGCTGTTTCAATGCTGGGAAATAAGCTAAATAGTTAAATGTGTGCTGCACCAAAGGCTCAAGGCCGATCCTAAAGCCTAAAGTGGGGTGTCCCCAAGGATTTGGGGCATCTCAGGCAGAGAAAGGATGTAAATATGAATGGCTCCTTCCCAACCAAGCAGTCTGGCAGCTCTCTGGGGGAAAGAGGGAGGGAAGGGAACCAACCTGCTACCTCCTTTGTTCACTGAATCAGTGTCCATCACCTGGCTGCCCTGTCCCTGTAGAGGCCACAGGCTCTGCACTGTGCCCCCTGGAAGGGTAGTGTGTCCCCTGGGGTGCCATCCCCACTGTCACCCCTGAGACCCTCGGGGCCATCCTGACCCTGCAGCAAGGAGCAGCCAGGGGATCACAGACACTGCTCGAGCAGTGCAGAGCTTCTCTTCAAAATGCACTCCAGGTTTTTGTACATCAGAATTAAAACAGTAATAGCAGGAAAGAACTGAAATAGTCTTGGAATAAAATTACCATCAGTGGCAGCTGTATGGGCCAATTAAACTTTAACATTTCACAGGTGTTGTCAGGAAATGCATATCATCTCCTCCGACAAATGAGCTTGCTGCCGAATTCCTGGGACTTTCATCCAAAAACACGTTTTTAAGCCTTGAAATTGGAAGAAAAATGAGAAAGCCTCTGAAATGCAAACACACAGAGCGTCTGATGTGCCATGACACTGGAAACGTTCTCCAAGCTACAAACCTGGTGTCTATTTTAATCTTTTATTTTCTCCACTGTCCTCTCCACCTGCAGATGTTACAAGTCAGATGTGAAATCACCCAGGAACGGGAGTTAAAATAGGGACTGTCCATGTGGAAATGGTCCTGGGTTCAGGATAGAGATACTTCAACTTCCTATAAAATGGAGAGGGCAGGACTCACAACACACCCTATATGTGTGTGTAGATAGGTTGGCATTCCAGCAGGAGCCTTGTGATTTTTCCAGGTATAAGTACAGATTTTTAGGTGGTTTGAGTTCCTGGTGCTGGTCAGACAGTTGTTCTTATCGCTGTAAGCAGCTGGAGCTGATGTCTTACAGCTCCAGGAAGCCTTTCCATCCCTGTCTGGGCATCCCATCCCTATCATCCCTGGGATTAGAGCTCTCCAGTCTGGGCCTGAGGCAAAGAAATAGGAGCAATAAAATAAATGATCACAGACAAGGCAAAAAAAGCCATTTTTCCTCCCTCCCATTCTTGCCTCCTGCTCTGCCAGGTGAATACCATATTAATAATACATCCTGCCTTAATTTCCTAAATAGCCCATTAGTGTCAGACTATATTTTACAGCCTGCTTTGCCTCAGGGGTCGAATTCCTGCTTCAGCAGGGCAGGAGGGGCAGAAGAAGGGGCCTTTCTCATGGATTTGCTTGTTGAGGACTGGTTTGTAGCCAGCAGTCCCTTGGGTCGGCCTTTCTCCCATGTTATTCGGCCACCGCCTCATCCTTTCCCTTTCTCCAGCTGGCCAGTGGTGGAGGCTGCAAAGCAGTTTTGGGGGAAGCTGCATCCCCTCTGCTTGGGCACCTGGGCTGTGGTGGGACCAGGGGGTGGCTGGTGGCACAGGCACTGGAGAGATCTGCATCCATCTTAGAGGGAGGGTGGTGGAGACCATAATTTCTCCAGGTAAGTCTCCAATCTGAAAGCCAGCATCTTCCAAAGTCAGGCACCTGCCTGAATCCAACCAGGCTTTTGTGGGATGTGTAGACTCAGAAGCTCTTCCCCTGCCAAAGTTTCAGTCTTTGTTGTAGAACTTGGGAAAACTCCTGTGAGAAAAGATCTCTGTAAGTTTAACGTCAGCACAACGGTGCTGCTGCTACCAGACATTCACAACCAGCCTTGCCTTTGGACACCACCATAGCCAGTTTTGGCTTGGCTGAAGCCCACCCAGCAAACATTTAGCATGGAGTCTGGAGACATGTAGGAAAGGCTCCAAAGATTTGGAGAAGAGAGAACTTTCCATGACACTAACCCTAACAGACACTTCCAGCACTTTGGGGGCGACAGTCTTAACGTGCAGAGGGCAAACAAGCAGCGTGCCCTGGAATTCCTGTTTCAGTGTCAGTGCTGACAGGCTCGTGGTTTTCCTGCTGTATGTGTTGGCCAGGACATGACTATCAAGGTAGTGTCTGCATTGTTAATAAATGCATTTAACTTTGATGACTGATGTTGTGCAGCAACTGCTCTTTATATGATGTAGCAGCAACACACACTTGCAATAAATAGCTTGCAAGATGATGCAACCTGCTGTTGCAGCAGAACAGGTAGTGCACAGGTCAGCAGGTGAAGGGAGGTGATGTCAGCTTCAAACTGAGCATTTCCAGCTTTAAACTATGGAAAAGTAAATTAAATTTTTTTAAAGAAGGCTTTTCTTGCTTCCTCTTTCCAAAGCAGAGGCCGGAGAGCCACAGGCCACCCTCATCAGGTCTTGTTTCTGTGGTACCTTTGCCATCTCCTGCCTGTATTGGTGCCTGCTGGTGGCATTCACCTGGCTGGGTCCAGCACCACTCCTGCCTTGCAGCCCATGTGCTCCTCACCCTCTTGGCCAGAGCCCAGCAAGTGCCACGCAGTTAAGATTTAAACTGCAGCCATCAATTAGCTGATAATCACAATCGGTGAAATTATATGTGCCAGTTTTAAGACAGTACAGCGACTAGAACTGTAGCCATTTATCATGGGTATAATGGCCTTTTTATGTGCACAAATTTTTAAACACAATTTCATAAAGAGTCTGCCACAATACATGATTTACTGGGGCAATAAAAGTAAAGAAATTACCCGAAGAGCCTACGATCTCCGCGCATCTAAATCCTGGAAGTTCGCAGAAGCCTTGATTAGCTCCAGTGCTCTTGAAACTTTTTATACCAGCTGTTTGTTCTGTGGCTCATTTTTGGGTAAGGTGGTGAACCTCCCTTATTATTCCTTTCCTTGTTTCATGAGTTACCTGCAAAAATCCTGAACATTCAAAAGTCCCAGAGCCGTGAAGGCATTTTAATCTCTGGCAGATGGCGCGGAGCGCTGGTTCAGATTTTCCTCTGGCTGTAAGCGGGAGAAGAGCCCGCACAACAGGGCTGTTAGAAACAGGCCATGTTTAAAATGAATGGATTAATTGGGCAAGTAATGATGTATGGAACAGCTCTGAGCTAGCACGGGAGCACTTGTGAATTTATTGCAAAAATTCAGCCAAGCCTTAGCGTCTATTTTATGTTCGCAGGGGTGATGGGGGAGTACGAGCCGAAAATAGAAGTGCAGTTCCCAGAAACGGTTCCATCTGCAAAAGGAACGACGGTGAAACTGGAGTGCTTTGCCTTGGGGAAGTAAGTTTTGATCTGTTGTTATTATTCCTCCAGCTTCTCACTTTCACTGTGCTGTATTGTGGAGTTTTGCAAGACTTTGCTAATCCTGCCGCTTGCCTCGGCAGAAGTTCCTTACTGTGAGCACTGATAGTGCACAAGGGACTTGGGCAGCCAGGGCAGCTCCCCAACAATGTGACCTCAAGGAAGAGTGAGGATGTAGCACATGTAGTACACAGAGATGTGTTTGTCTATCTCCTGTTGGGAGACTTTGTGCAACGCTGAAAGCACGTCTAGAGCAAACACTAGTGACTAGTGGGGTGGTT
>VXBZ01011929.1:105111-165732 GCA_013399135.1 Heliornis fulica
AGATGCGGTGCTTGAGGACATGGTCTAAGGGTAGACTTGGTGGTGGGAGGTTAATGGTTGGACTGGATGATCTTAGGGGTCTCTTCCAACCTTAACAATTCCACGATTCTATGATTCCAACACCAAAACAGGGGACTGGTAGGAAAATGACTGTAGTGTCACAGCAGAACCCCAATTTCAACTTGACCAGCATTTTGTAGTATAAACTCTCCTGCTTTTAAGGCTGAGTGATGCACCATTGATATATGTAGGTATATTTATGTTAAATATAAAGCCATCTGTAATAAAGTTGCTCCAGATCCTATATAAACTCTTCACTCTGACCACATCCTCTCCATCCTCAAACATGAAACATCCAATCTTGTTGTTTGAGCAAGAACCTCCTGGCACAAGTAAGTTTCCTCCGAGTCTTCATTTTGCTTTATTTCTCTTATTTAGCCCAGTTCCTACGATTAGCTGGAGAAGAGCAGATGGGAAACAGATACCCAGGAAAGCCAGGAGACACAGATCAAGTGGGCTTCTCGAAATCCCAAATTTTCAGCAGGAAGATGCTGGACTCTATGAGTGTGTAGCCGAAAACGTGCGAGGGAAAAACGTGGCGCGAGGCCAACTGACGTTCTACGGTAAGCAGGCTGCCTGCTTGCAGGGGTGTCCAGCACAGAACAGTGGTAAATGTTTTGTGTGAAAGCCATTTTGGGGGGTATTTTTCAACTGACTTTCTTTTAAAACCAGCACATCCTGAGAAGGATGGAATCTGAAATACAACCTGTTGGAATGGGGTGTATTAATGGAGTATCAGAGCATCTGGAACGAAAGCTCGTCGGCGTGGTAACGTGCAGAGAGCTCTTGCAGGCAGCTCCTTTGTTTTCCTGTGGCTGGGGGTGTAAAGGTGGTGTTCTGGTGGGGCATCCTGGGGGTTACAACTTGGGTTTGGCCCAGCTTGTGTCAATAAATGAGAGTGGCTTTTTACTGGTGAAGGATTGAATTCCGGAGGGGTCACTGGCTGCACAGCCTGGAAAGTTGGGATTTAAGCCCGTCAGACTCAGCAGTTTTCCTCACCCACAGACATTCTCCACCTGCTCCTCTTACAGTGAAATCAGAGCTATTCATCCAGGCACAATAAAAACACACAATTTTGGCTTCACAGGCCGTCTGTGTTAAGCAGAAGATGCGTCAGTGCCTGTGATCCCAGTACAGGTGTCTGCCTGTCCCCGAATGTCTGCTGGAAACAGCCTCGTCTTGCAAAGCACATTAAATCCTTCTAGAGGATGAGCCAAGCTTGCAGGGGGCATTTTTTCTCTGCTGTAACACCTCTGGATTTAGAGAGGCACAGAGAAGGGGGGTTTGAGGTCCATTGGGCTGTTGGTTTGGTACTTGGTTTCTGTTCAGTATTTTTTGGAGTGCTGCAGGATACATCTCCCCCTCCCCACATGCACACAGAGACCTTCTCATGGTCACAAAAGTCTTTGTTTTATTACTGCCCTGTTATCATCTTCAGGAGCGTAATAGAATGTCATTGTTTATCAAAAACATGGAAAGAAATTCAGTGTTTTGCCCCCAAAATGCTCCTGAGGCCCCAACTTCTGTGAGCAGGGAGGATTGGGCCGAACTCCAGAGATGAGAGGAGTGTTTTGATTTATAGTAAGCTTGCTGCAGAGAAAGAGTGTGGGAGCTAACCCTCCTGGCAAAACTGGATTGAATTTGGTGAGTAATCTAATTTTTGCTTAAAAAAAAAAAAGGTGTGTGTAAGGATGTTTTAAAATTGGAAACTTTTCTGAAAGACATTTCATTTGGAAATCAGAACTTTTGGGGCTTTCATTTCAACTCCACGCTTCTCCTTTTAAAATTGAGTAAAATATAAAATGAGATAACATTAAAAAAGGAGCGAAATAGCAAGAACAAAGCGAAATCTTTCATGTTAAGGGAAACTGCAGTTGATTCAAACTGGGTTTTCATTTCTTAATTAAAAGATTTGAAGATTTCTCTTTCTGTTCATCAGACAATGCTGTTTCTCCTGATTTTTCCCAAGTGGATGGTAAATGAAAAGACTCATCAGCTGTACAGTCTCACTCTACCCACGGCCAAACCCGCCTTCCTTGCAAAGCAGTAAATCGAGCCTTTGGTGTGCTCCCACTGTAGCACACATTAAGTTATAATCTAATTAGTGTAATGAATTTACCAGTCTGGATCCTGTTGCTGGAGCACTCAGATCAGACACAAAATCTGACACTGTGGCTAGCACCAGTTTTCACACTCAACTTGGTATTTCAGCTCAAGGTTGCTGGGAAGAGGAGTGTCCTCCTCTGTCCACGATGCTGGAACTATCCTTCCACCTGCTTTTCTCCATGCAAGCAGAGGAGTTCCTCCTGGAGAGGCCTCACTTTGCCTCTTCTGGTGGGGGCTGCTCTTAAAGATAATTCAAATCTCATCCTTGTTGCCTTGAGGATGGTGAGTTACCGGCTCGTAATGCAGCTTTCAAGGATAGTTTGTGTTTGGCAGCTGTTTAGTACTGGAAGTGGATCACTTGTAGAAGAACCTGCTATCCATAAGCCAGGCTCTGGAGCTCCACGTGGCAGCAGAATGTTTTTAGGGAAAGTAACAGATTGAGGGATGATGTGATGGCCCTGTGGAAAGGGACTTGGGGTACTGATGGATGCAAAGCTGGACATGAGCCAGCCCTCACAGCCCAGAGGCCATTGGCATCCTGGGCTGCATCCCAAGGAGTGTGGTAGATTGGTCCCCCTCTGCTCTGCCCTGGTGAGACCCCCCCTGCAGTGCTTTGGAGCCCTCTGCCCAAAGAGGGCATGGACCTCTTGAAGATGCTCCAGAGGAGGCCACCAGGATAATCCAAGGGCTGAAGCACCTCTCCTCTGAGGACAGACTGAGAGAACTGGGCTGGTTCAGCCTGGAGAAGGCTGCAGGGGAAACCTCCAAGCCCATTCCTTTCTGAAGGACCTACAGGAAAGCTGGGCAGGACTGTTTGTAAGGACACAGAGCAACAGGACAGGGAGAGATGGTTGTAAACTAGAGCAGGGCAGGGTTAGATGACACCTGAGAAAGAAGCTCTTCCCTCTGAGGGTGGTGAGACACTGGCAGAGGTTGCTCAGAGGGTGGGGGGGTTCTGGCCAGGCCAGAGCTGACTTGCCCAAGCAGCCAGCCCAGGTGAGCTGAGTCAGGGCTGTTCCCACATCACCTGAAATCAAAGGGGTGCTTACCAGTAAGCTGTCCTTATCCCAACCTGTGGAGGCTTGGTCTGTTTTTTCCTCATTAGAGGCCCCATTCCTGGAGACATCTAGGGTCAGGGTGGATGAAGCTCTGAGCAATCCAATTGCTCACCAGTTCAAGGTGTCCCTGCTCGCTGCAGGGGGTGGGGCTAGATGTTCTTTGAAGGTCCCTTCCCACACACTGGTGTGAACTTACTGTAAATGTTTATACAAATATGAGAAAGTAATTAATTTTCTGTAATCATTTTTTAAAGCCAAGAGGTGTTACTGAGATACAACTGTGATGTGGCAGAGCTCTGCAGGTTGGTTTTGGCAGGTCAGGCCTTGTGGGAGACAATCCCAGAGAAGGGATTGTTCTGGAGGGGTGATATGGGTGTTTGGATGTGCCACCTGCCCGTGGTGACTTGCTGTGTGACCTGGAGATGACAATCCTGACAGCATGGCTTCTTTAAGCCCAGTTATCTGCCTCTCTGCATAGTATAAAATAAATTAAAAAGAAAAAAGAAAATTAAATTCAGATTTGCCTGCTTGCTGCAGATAACCCAACGTTGCCTCCATTGTCAGGCCCTCTCCATGCTCCTGGAAGTTGTCAGGGAAGGTTGGCTTTTGCTGTATTTCATTCTTCTATCAGTGTTTATTTGTTCCTCTGCCAGCATATCAGTGACACTGAAGTTGTTTGACATTCTCACTGCAGCAAGAAAGGTTAATTAAACGAGCAGGATCTGCTCTTCCTCTCTTTCCCGTGCTTTGAGGCCCTGCAACAGGCTGTGGTTTATTGCTCTCCAAGAGCATTTGCTCTGAGTGCTGGGTGTCCTACTTGATAGATAGACCTACACGATAGAAAACATGTTAATGTTGATGCAATTACAGTGACTTATACCTATTTCCAGGACTATTATCACTCTGAACAACACATCACTTGGGTTTTTTTTTTTGCTGTAAGCCTCTTGTTCTGCCTTCCATCCTAACCAGGCACCACACACCTCGAATTAACACCCAAGAACTAACAAACCTGCAAAAACCTCTTCCCTCCCACCCTCAGCAGCCACAAACAGGCGACACCACCACGTTCCTCAACTCTGCAGCTCTCTCCCAGTGAGCCAGACCAGGTCAGCCCCTGTGGCTGAGGCAGGTGAGGTCCCCACTGGGAGCTGGCATCGGCCTGGTGTTGGCTGCTCGCCCGTTGACCTCAGGGTCTGCCACGCCGCCGGCCGTAGGTTTTGATCGGCGGCGTTTCCGGAGCGCTGCCGTTGACCTGATTCTATTTTTAAGCTGGCTGCTCATAAATTTTAAATCTTGTAACCCTCCACGAGGCAAAGATTTATATCCTGAGCAAAAAGCAACACTGACAGGCTTGCTGTGGGGTTTTTTTTTTGTCCCCAAGTGCAGTAACAGATTCCCTTAGCTGGTGATTGAAGAAGAAATTGCCTTTTCGTTCACCGCATCGAGGAGATGCTCACCTGTTGTCACCACAGAGGTTGGTTCATCCCCTGTGTCAGACACAAGCCCAAGGTTGTCCTGAGTGCAGGATGAGGCAGCAGGCAGGTGCACAAGCCCAAGGAACTTGCAAGGTGGTGGTGTGGCTGCTTATCCCAGGGTTCAACGCTTCGTGCCCCTCTGCAGCCCTACTGACCATTGTGAAAGGTCTCCTTTAACAAGTATCACCACACCAGTGGGTTGTTCTCCTGGACTTTTAAATAGTACAAGTGGTTTTTTGGTTTATTTTTATGCAAAATGTGGTATTGAGATAATTGTGCCAGCATTTACTCCTTGGGACCTCCTCAATTTGCATTTAGATATTCCTGTATTGACTCTGATGACACAATTCAACATCTTGATAGCCCCCAGCCCAAGAGTATGAACAGTCCAAGCAACAGAACATCTGCCTTAGCAGAAAGAGTTGTTTGTAACTAATTACAGGGGTTTTGCAACATTTTATGATATATTCAGAAGAAGCCATTTAACTGGCTGGGCTACTTTTCAGATTAAACACTTCTCACATCAAAGTCCCACCAGAAATTTATGCAGTTCCTTAATTTTGCAGTGAAAAGAGTCCCCCCTTTCATCACTGGGCTTGTGTGTTATTTGTGTGAAAGACACTTTATGCTACTCTGTAAAACAACCTCCAATGTAAATCATGTTATGCTCTTCATTATGGTTAGAGGTCTAAAAAGGAAATTTGCATGAGTGAAAATCAGGGAGTTGCATGTCTCTGCTCCATTTAGGCCCCTGATCACACATAATTTGCTGAAAATTCAAAGCCACTTGAAATAAAATGAGTTTCTAGACTGAGAAAATACAAGAAAAATCACATAAACAGGACAAATATGTATTATTATTAATTATAATTTACATGCCTTGCTAGACAACCCAGTTTACTAGATGTTATGCTGATAAATCACCAACTGAATTTCACCTTCAAGTCTCCCCGTGTTCATTTTATTTAAAGATCTTTCATCTCCTGTTGTTGTAGAATATTGTAACAATTTAACTCTTGGTTAACCACCACTTAAATGCTTGTGGACATCCAAATCCATCATCCCCTTCCAGAAAGGGACAGTTGGGCTTGGGAGAAATCTTTAGTGGTTACAGTCCCATTGGGAAAATCAGTGCTCCAAGGGAAGATGTTTTGGCTCCTGACAGTGGAATATACATTTTCCTAGACATTAGTGCAGGAGGGGGTAACTCTTGGAGTTGGGAATAACTTGCTGCCTGAAGGATGTCTTGCATCCAAAACTAGTTTCTGCCATTTACCTACTCCAAGGAATTGCTGGAAACCTGCTTATAGAGAAATCAATTTTTAGGAGATTCAGAAGTACTCAAATTATTATAATTTTTGCCTTGGAAAAAACAGCTCTCCAGCAGGAGAAGCAAAAATAGAAATGTGTGATAGAAATGAAGCGTGAAGGCTACTCACAGAGCACCCCACGTTCTCCTCACTCCCCTGGGAAGCTGCAGTCTGGAGTGACAGTGGTGAAAAAGTAACAGAATCCCCAGGGACTGGTCCTTATGAATGTGCCTGTGACACCTGTGGCCATTTGGTACAGCGAAGCTGGGGAGAAAGTCACAGTAATGGTGCAGAGTAGCTTGTGGAACAGGAGGAAGGGGCAATTTCAGTCATTTTATATCAGCAAGGTTAATTCCTTTGGTTTTTCCTCTGTTTCTTTTCCCCTGATGGTTAATAGGGCCTTAAACTGCACCAGGGCAGGTTCAGATGAGATGTCAGAAGAAATTCTTCCCCCAAAGAGCTGTGGGGGTGTGGGACAGGCTGCCCAGGGAGGGGGGGGAGTCCTCACCTATGGGTGTATTTAATAGACAGGGAGATGAGGTGCTCATGGAGATGGTTTAGGACAGGACAGGGGTGGTTGGACTCGATCTCAAAAGTCTTTTCAAACCTTGTGACTCTGTAATATTTTAGCCTCAAGCAGATCTCTCGGGCTGGTTCACTACAGTCTGTCCTGTAGAGAGGCAGGAAGGAGCCATCCTTGGCCGAGTGGCAGTGTCTGCTGAACTTTCCAGAGATGCAGACAAACAGAGATCATTTAGGTGCAACATTCATGCAAATGACTTTGGTGGAGGCTCTGCAGAGCCTTGAGAGGCATATGGATTTCAAATAGTCCTTAACTGTCACTAGAGATCAGGAGGAAGGAAGGGCACAAAAGGAGGAAGGCAAGAGGAGAGGAAGAGTGGTAACTTAGTCTGGTTTCACATTCCTGTGATCATTGGGAAGGATAAACAATTAGGGATGTACAGGGTTTGTTTACAGAAGCTATACCCCCATTTGGAGCAGGAGGGCTCATGCACTTGTCGACACAAACCGTGTGTGCTGGCTGCATTCTCTATTTTTAATTACTCATGTATTTTTCCCATCCGTTTTTCTTCTTATCCTCGGCTTTCTGGTCTTTAGACTTTTTTTGATCCTAGGCTGAGTCTCAATCTCCTTAGGTTTAGTAATGGACAAGTCATTCAGCCTTTCATCTGCCATTAATGATGAATTACACAGCCTGCACCAGGTCATCAGCTGCTATAAATTGGCTTAGGAACACTGAAATCAATATACACCGACCGAGAATTGGATTCCGTATATGTATGAGTCCCTCATTTGCTTTAGTCTTTTTGCTTGTTTTGAACTCACAGATGGTTGCAAAGTCCTACAGATTTATTTCTGATTTCTTTCTCATATTGCTCCCATAATTCTTTGGCTTTGTTACTCGTTTCTGTTGTGATGCATCATCACCAACTGCATCGTTTCGTTTTCAAATGCCTTTTAGGACACAATCTCTCGTCCAGCTTTCCAGTGCCTAATTTTGCCTTTCGATTTATTATGAAGGACAGACTCATTCTGGATTTTCTGGTCTTAAAAATGTAAGAGGATATTTGGGCATACTTTCCTAATCACCTGGTTTATAATGTCCCACTCAGTGAAGACTGGAAAGTAATTAAAGGTAATCAGGGGGTTTTTCCCATCATTTTTCTTCTGTTCTCATGAGTACAGATTCCAGACAGCTCCCATTACCTAGGAAAAGGATATTTTTCTTTAAAACTGTCCTTATGTAAGAGTCATACTTATATTTTTAAGCTTTTTCTTCCACTTTATAATTTAGCATGTGACTTTTCCTTGCAACTCAGATGAATTCTTAACCAGCTTCCACGTATGTTTTTCCTTCAGTACCAGATTTTTCCTCTGAGATGTTTCCAACCAAGGCCAGTAACATGTAAACACTCAAAATATTTTCCAAACCCATCATATGAAAGAATTCCTCTTGCTTAGCACCACTGCAATGATCCAAAGTACTTTTTCTAGAGTACTGCTACCAGACAGAAGTTAAACCTTGTCGTTATCTCAAATAATGGTGTATATAATGTAGCATGGAGCTGTATTCACATCCTTATTTGAATTATTTTAATTATCTTGCTTGAAATCTTGTGTCACATTACCATGTCTTCATATGATTCCCAATGGGAGGATGTCAGATTTCATTATATTATGGTGATTCTCATTTGGTGGCTCAAACATATTTGCTACGTGAAGCAACCCTTGTGTATTACTCAAGATTAAGTCAAGAGTGTGCCTGCTATTCTCTGAAATGAACTGTTGAAAGGAGAGGTTGACCTAATTAGAAAAGTCTCCCAAAGAGCAGCAGAGAATGAAGCTCCTGTGAAACAAAGGGCTCCTCTGGTGTTGGCTGAGATTTACTTTTGACTTATTCTCGTTCTGTGACATAAATGCCTGTAGGATGGAAAGCTGAACAATGGCTGGAGGGGGTGAAGAGTGGTGTGAGGTTCAGGGCTGTGGCTTGGTGCTTCCCAAAGGACTAGTGAGGTGGTGGCTCCCAGCACTTCCAGCACCACACATTTGAGTCTCAGCACCATCCCTTAGGGCAGGAGTTCTGATTTGTAACCTACAAGGTAGAGAAGAAAGACTGGGTAGGGAAAGCCTTCTGCTGCGTTGGGTGAAAGTCTTCCTTAGTTGAGGAGACAGCCCAAAATACAGACAAGTATTGAAATTTCTTTGCTTTTTTTTGAAATAGCCTCAACCTGCATGTCCCAGAGCCTGCCTTTCCTCTCCCAGGTTGTTTTGCTTTACGGATTGTTTTCAGGAGCTTTGTCTGAATTTTCTTGGTTTCGTGTAGAAGTTGGTTAAACGCTCAGTACTGTGACAAAGGGAGAGGGATCTGTGTGGTTTTATAGAACTCCTTTAATGGTATCATAAGACTGTCTTCAAAATTATGAGTTGGATGCTGTTAGAATAGTAAATATGTAAATTCATGAGTAATTTGCAAATGTCCTTGAGCCACCAAACCCGCTGCAGTTGCACAGGGCGTCTCAGTTTGGAATTGTTAAAATTCTCACTCTGGATGACAGAATTGACTTTCATCTTCCTACATTTAAGGGCTTTCCCTTTCATCTCTTTAGATCCAGATAATAAACAGATTAAAATATTACACAGGCAGGAGGGGCAGTCAGAGAGGCAAACCCAGCTTGCCTCCCTTTTCAGCTGCTTCTTTTGCTCCTGCATTGTCATTATATCTGTTTTGCAAGTCCCTGGGAGCTGAGGTGCTGTGCAAGCAACACTCTTCTGGGCTTTGTTGGTTGTAGATGCCATGAGAAGGGACATGTGGTGGGTGTGGGGTTACTCAGCCTCTGTCACAGTCTCAGCACTGGTTTAGAAGGCACTGAGCTCTCTGCATGTGAATCTGCAGCATCACATCCTGGGAGATGTACCAGTATTTTAGGTATAATCACAGCAATTGTATGTTGCACTTAGCACTTTGGTATATTTCCTAATTTATCCTTTCAGATCTTTCTCTGGTCCTTGTCTCTATCAAAAGGAGATGTATACAGTTGCTAACTGTCTTTGAGTAATCTCAATTTTATTTCTTTTTTAACTGATTACATGAGAAAAAAAAAGTATTAACCAGGTTCTTGGAGACCTCTGCTGGCAATATCTCCCTGCAAAGTCTCTCAGATTTCCTTGTGTCAAAACAGGGCAAATGACCATTAAAAACCTGAAGGTTTTCTTTTTCTTTTTTTTTCTTTTTTCTTTTTTTTTGTGAGACTTTCTTGGAAGTATTTTAGGTGTATGTAGATTGATGGGGTTTGTGAATGTAATGGGTGAAAGACAGAAGGTTTTTTAAGGTGTCCAAAAGCATATGGTAATTTTAGAGGAATTTGATTTACATGTGAAGTCTGGCTAAACTTAAGCTGCACAATATGTAAAACCCAACAAACTGATAAAGATATGTGAAACACAACTAAAACCACAACCTCATAAGCATCTGAAAATTGCCAGTGGCAGTTGTCATTCATCAAATCTCAAGATTTGGGCTTTCTAACTTTGTTATCATTAATACAATTCTCAAGTGCAAAGATCTTTCATGCATGTGGAAGATCTTCCTATGGCAGTACTTGTAGATGTGGCCTTAACCTAAGAAAAGACCAAGAATTTGGACCTAAAGTAGTGCCTACAGCCACTCAGAGATAAGTTACTGGAATCACCTTCATGTCAATGCAGTGGTGGTTCTGAATTACAAGTTTTGAAGTTGGATGCTAAATTTTGGAGCTTTGGAGTCTAAGTAATATAGATCCCAAGGAAGAAAATGTCTCTCTTTGAAGGACTGTGGTGTAACAGTGTTGTTTGTTTTCTTGGGGAAGCTCCTGAGCTGAGCTTTGGTTTTGCACAGTGGTCAGGATTCCTGATTTGGCTCTTTTTCATTGTGTTTTTATTAAAATTATGAAATTGCATCTTGATCTTTCCACCTTAGAGAGCAGAACTGGACTGGGAGGAGGGGGAATAAATCTGTAGCAATGAAGCATGTTACTATCCAACCCTTACATGTTGCTCTAAAGAGAGAAATGGCCATAACAAAGAGCAGGCTGTTGGTTACAGCCACGAGGAGGCTTCACTCCTTACCTCTGCATTGCAGCTCAGCCCAACTGGATCCAGAAGATCAGCGATGCACACGCAGCCATAGAGGAGAGCGTCGCCTGGGAGTGCCGAGCGAGCGGGAGACCGAAGCCCTCGTACCGCTGGCTGAAGGACGGGGAGCTGCTCCTGCCCCAGGTGGGCACCACCTGAGAACGTGTCCCTGCATGCACTGTTCCTTTTGGGATGGAAATAGGATGGTGGTGCTCTGATATCCCCTCTGGGTGAGCTCTGCCTTAGAGGCCCTCCCTGAAATGTGGGATCCATGACCTGTGGGGAGATCCTTGGGAAGAAGAGGGCTTAGCCAAGTGGGGCTGTGGAGTCCGTGGCCAGAAAATGGTCACCCCAGTTGTTGTGTTAGTGTTTATCTAAGGAGTTCAAGTGAATTTGGGTTTTCAAACAGTGCACTCGTTCCTCCTGCTGAGCTGCATCCCTGGGCAGGCAGCCAGGAGCTGCCTAAAGATGGGTGATGGGCAGGAGCCCAGAAAACACCCCGCTACACCCCCCTGTCTGCCCAGCCTCTTGCTGGGAGCATCGCCCAGCCCCAGCATCCCCCCTGCTTTCAACCACAAGTTAAAAGAAATCCCCAAAGCTTTGGTTTCATGGTAGACAGCATTGCTTTCCTTTCACTTCTTGTGGAAGAACATGGCAGGCCAGATTTGATCAAACCCCACTAAAGATTGCACAAACATTACATTTCCACCCTACGGCCAAGTAGAAAGGCAACAGCTCTTTGTATTATTATTTTTTTTGTTTTAATGGTGAAACTCCTGGGGAGGGAGGGAACACTTTGCTGTACTTATTAAAATTGATAACAGGAGCTCCATGTCCTTAGGCTGACAAATGACAACCCGTTCTTTTGTTCCATACACTCATTTCACTTGCTTCACGCTGGTCACTAGCAGATGGTCTTGTACTTAAATCACGTTACGATATGAAGTAAAGGATCATTAAATTATTAACATTTATATTGTTTTCAGTAAACTGCAGAGGATTGTAACTATTTCTGTCTGTGCTAGCTAAGATGGAAACCATCTCACTAACCTTTGCCACCACAGACTCTCATAATCCCATTGTTTTAAAGACTGTGCCACCGCGGAACAAAAGTGCATTTTTTTGATTCAAGTTTATCTGCTTGAAAGGGACATTGATCTAAATAGTTTGGGTATTAAATCAAAGGGAAGTTCAAGAGAAAGTCCTCCAATTTAAATTGCATTTACCATCTATTGTATTGGCTTTACTGTTTAGTATCTAACCTGACACAAATTTAGCTGGCAGACAGATCGGAGCATGCAAATTCTTCCCATTACAGCTACTTTATTTGCACACCTCAGTATAAAACACAGCTCACAACTGCTGGGTTTATGCTCCAAGGAGGGAATCTCCTTCCTTACCTTTGTATTTGTTTCCATGTTTCCTACAGGGCAGAGTTCAGCTAGAGCAGGGCTCGCTCACGATAACCAACGTCAGCCTGCAGGACGCTGGCATGTACCAGTGTGTGGCGGAAAACAGACACGGCACCATTTTTGCCAGCGCAGAACTGAGTGTCATAGGTAAGTACTTCCCTGAAGGCTCTCACACCTCCCAAGCCAGCAAAGCCTTCACCAAGTTGGTTTTATTTTTTTTTTCACCCTGAGTTTCAGCATCTGAAGTGAAAGAGCTACTGAGGGTCGCTGATAACTCTTTGTTGACAGACATGAAGACTTGAGAAAGTAGGTAGAGAATAGATATTTTTTTTATTTTATTACATCCTCCCATCTTGCTCATATTCATCCATGTGAATGAACTGGGAGAGCTGGCACTAACCTCTTGCTGATTAAAACATGTGATGGAGAAACCCGTGTGTTGCCCCAGTTCAGAGCATACTGGACATTAACTGGCTGCTTGTGATCCTCAGAGACTGACTCTCTGGAGGAAATATCGAAAACTCACCTGTCCAAATAGACCTCTCACCATTCTGTGGCAGTTGTTAATGCTCCCATCCCAAGCCTTCAGCTAGAAAAACAACTTCTGCCCCACCTGCTTTGTGTATCCCTACTCTGCTTGTCCCAGTTAGCATGAGGAAAAGCTCCTCTGAATCCAGGTGGTTATTTCCTGACGTGAGGGAGCACAAAGCCAGGACAGTTTAAATGAAAGAAACACTAGAGCAGGTTTCTCAGAGAGGTTGAGGCATCTCCATCCTTGGAGATACTCAACACCCAACTGGACACAGTCCTGAGGAATCTGCTGTAGCTGCCCCTGCTTGGACAGGACCATCTCCAGAGGTCCCTGCCAGCCTCAGCTGTCATAGTCCGTACCTCATTCACAAGCGTTGCCATTGTACAAGTTATAGGCCCGGGGACTGATACATCACCATAGATATGTAGTTTTGAAGGGTTAAATAGAATTTGTGATGATAAAACAATGGTTTAGTTGTTTCAAAGTGAATGTTCAATAGCATCATTCCCTGCTTTATCCTACAGAACAAAGCTTGAGGTCTTTTCTGATATGGCATTTTCAATATCGGTCATTTTTTATCAGCAGCGATAGATGCCTGCATAGAAAAGAAAAAATTCATTTGAAGGATTGTCATTGTTGCTGTTCAAGAAAAATACAATAATGCTCAATAAATTAGACTTCACAGCACTAAGATTTATTGGACGTGTTACTGCGTGAAAGAAATGGAAATAAACCCACTGATGCTTTTCCTGTCTATTCAAAGCCCTGGTTAAACTGAGCCTTTGGGAGGAAGGCAGATCTCAGGGGACAGAGGCTTAGCCTGTGTTGGTGGGTATCTCTGGCATGTCCCTCTGCACCCAGGAGCTGACTTCATGCCTGTGCAAGAAGCAAAGCCCTTGGAGAACCTGCCATATAAACTTGTATTGGGCTGACTTCTCACTTGTGGAAAGAATGACAGGGGTGTGCTGGAGATCAGTTTCTGTGCATCTCTCTCTTCCTTTGCACTAGTGCTTCGAAGGTGGTCGGTATTCTGAGCTCTTCCTGAGAAATGTCAGGGCTTAAACAGATCTTTTGGAGTATAATGGTTACTTTAAAAGGTCCTGAGGTCAAGCACTTGAAATGCGTAAACACCACTAATAGCGAGTGAGACTTGGAGCAAAATTATGTGAAAGAGAGAAATGGAAAATTACAAGGCAGAGTTTTTGGGGAGTAATTCTTCTGTGTTATTGTTGCCAATTATATTGCCTGGAGTCTTCAGCTAAAAGCGGGATCCTGTTGTGCTGGGCATTGCAAAAACATATAGTGAGATGCAGTCTTTGCCCGAAAGAGTTTTCAGGCTGAGTGTGTAAAAAAGAAATTAGAAAAAAAATAGAAAAAAGAGTTGGCACAGAGTGAAAAGAAGTGATTTAAATCCTCATTTTACAAACAAGGTGTGAAGAAATTAAATGCATCCCCCCTGAAGTGGCACAGGAAAGCTGTGGCGGTGCTGAGAACTGAGCCCAGAGTCAGAAGACAACCTCAGGCAGGACCATGAAGGGAATAGTGAATGGTCACAAAAAACGGCCTGTGACAGAGATGGAAAGAACAGGATTGTTTGTCAAATCTAGTTTTTGCCCATAAATTTTGGAGAATACTTATTTCCAGAAATGATACTGTATTAATTAGAATAGTACAATATAAATAATAATCCATCTGATTCCAAGTGCATTGGTGAGAAGCTGTCCTCAGGATGCCACCTTTAATTTTTAAATAGTCTATAGAGCCAGCACTGGTTTCCAGATAACTCTTTTATAGACCCTTATAACAGTTTATAGTAATACAGTTTTCCTCTATACTAAAATGAAGTCAGCCATCTGTAATTAGACAGAAAGGACAAGGCAGCTCAGAGATTAGTGAACTCTGATTCGTGAAAGTGGAAAACAAGATCTATTTCATCATAAAGCACATCCCATTATCAGTGCAGGGATTATGTGTTATTCAGCTCTTTTGTGGCAGGAAGGATATCCAGAAGAATTGAGGCAGATGAGGTGCCCTGAGAAAAAGGAATTTGCTTTCTGTATCAGAGGGTGAGTTTTTGACTCCCAGCTCCTTCAGGTGAGATCATTTTATGGACACAAAGTTGAGGAAAATGGGGAAAATGTTCAGAATGCAGGTTTGGGGTTGTAGGGATGGGGCACAGAGCCAGCATGAGAAGCACGAAGCAGAGTTTGCTGCCATGATCTGTTGGAAAGTAAAGCATCAGCTAAAGTACAGCAACAGGGCAGGAGTTGTTCATACAACCCATAAGCTGCCTCACCTGTTTGAGCTGAGCTTCTGCATTGTAAAAATTAATTGTCCTGCTTGATGTGAATAAAACCTTCTGGTCGTCTTTGGGGAGTTTGCTGCTAGAGTCCATCCAGCGGCAGCTGCCTCAAAGCTCTGTCTGTCATCAGGTCCCATCAAATTAATCATCAAAATTCCTTTGAGGAAGGAATCAGAGGCCAAAAAAATCTCCTTCCTCCCTGGCCAGCCTTCCAGCCAGGCTGCAGACTGTCTGCAAGGCTTTGGCAGTCGCTTCAGTGAATATCTGACTCCTCTTCACAGTGCTAAAGAGTGTGCCCTGGGGGGATAAAAAAGATGATTTGAGAATACCTTATGCCCTGGCACCTACTTAAGTCTTGCCATGTTTTGCTTGGTTCAGGACCTGGCTGTGTCAAGGTCTCCCACCTATAGAGCATTAAAATAAAAGACTTGGTTTATGCAGCCATTATGAATGTACATAAATAAATTATTTAATATATATATATATTGAAAAATATACATTTAAATATAGAAAAGATCAAATTTTCTGGAAATATTAACATTTTTATTAATGATATAGTTTCTATGTCAGTGACTTTTCCTGCATGCTGATTCTCTGCACGTAGCAGTGTTTGACAAAAAGATGATCGTGTTGTTATGACACAAAACAAAGAAATTATACAGCTCAGGCAGGTATAGCTCTTAGGGGTGCTGCCCTGAATAAGATGTGTGTGACACCAGGTTTCTGCTGCCTCCTGAGGACTCTGGTTTCTGAGGTTTGTAGTCAGATCTTCATTTCTAAGCAAGTAAAGAGCTGGAGCATTCAGCCTTACCTGTATTTGCCATAAAGTCGGATCATTTAGGAATTGCAGGTGAGAAGCAGCCCTGTCTTTGGTTTTTCCAGAGGGAATTCAAATACATTAGTTTTTGGTTTGTTTATTGTTTTGGTTTTTTCTTTCTTTCAGCTGTCAGTCCAGACTTTTCCAAAACACTCCTGAAAAAGTTAACTCTGGTTAAAGTGGGTGGAGAAGTAATCATCGAGTGCAAGCCCAAAGCTTCCCCCAGACCTACTTACTCTTGGAAGAAAGGAAAAGACATCCTAAGAGAAAATGAGAGGTAATGCCTTAAAGTAACCATTTCTTTCATTAGCTTGCTCCAACCCAGGGGCTTTCAGCAATGAAAGCTAAATTTGTCATTAACAGCTTCCCAAAATTGACTTGCAAATAAACACGAAAACAGACAGTGTTCGGTCTCAAGGAGCTGGGGGTGACTTTTCTATTCCCACTGTGTTCATCTCGGGCTCTGTGTACTATTAAAGCATCCCTGCCAAGCAGCTGATAAAGATACATTCTAGAAAGCAAATATTTTGCCTCTGTGTTTCTCTAAATAGCCATTGTGTTTCAAAACATTTCCCAGGAGATAAAACCCTCCCCTGCAAATTACACTGCTCTGGTGCATTACTCAGTGTCCCGCAAACGGTTTGGGGTCAGTAATTAATTTGGCAGTCGTTAACGCCTGACTTGGAGGCGGCTTTTTAAGACTGGCCAAAGCCTTTGTTTAGTTGGGTTTTTTGATTCAAAAGGAGGTTGTTAGTAAGAAGTTGGAGGCACCTTTCAGATTGATGTTGTGTGGCTTTGCAGTGGTTTAGGGTTGACTGTGTAGACTGTGTTATCTGTCACTCTCATGCTGTACCCAAGAGCGGGGCATGGAGACCTGTCCTGGACAGTCCTCCAGAGCATGATGCATTGCAGGAAATTGTTATGTTTAAAAGCTTGAACTGGGTAAGAGTTGTTGTCTTGGAGAGTCTAGTCTTGCTCCACCCAACCTGCCTGCTCTTAACAGACACTGATATCTATGTTGTGGTGATGTATACGAGTACATGCAAAGCTGTAGTTCATTTAGAACCAGGTGAGGAAAAAACATCATGTTTCTGACTTTGCTCCTGTTACCTGGTCTTCATAGAACTGTTGTCTATGGGCTGTTTAACTTCACCTCTCAGAATAAAAAGAGTTGGGTGATCAATTACCCAGAGCTTCCTCTAGCAGCCAGGGTACAAAGCTGTGCGAGGTCAAAGTTATCATAGATCAAGGCATATTGATTTTCAAAACTGAAATAACTTGTTCTTCTGGTGAAGACTGTGCAAAGATGGGAAATATTAAATACTGGAAGTTTTTGGAGTGTCAGCCCCGTGAGCTCCCATCCATCTCCCTATCCTTGCTGCCACCATCTGTAGATGAAATGTTCTGTTTTCTCTGACGCTGTTCTCTGACATGTGGCACAGTTCTTTCTCATTTTAATTTAGGAGTGAGAGGAAGCATTAGTTTATTTGAGCAAGGTCTTAGGAAAGGAAAAAAAAAACCCCACTAGTGACTGGTTCTTGCTTGGTCAGTGCTGTGCAGTGCTGACAACACAGTGATTTATTTTTTGTATTGTTTTAGCACTACTCTCTCATCTGCAAACTTACCAAAAGTTGGAAACTGTAATGCAGCAGAAACTCCCAGATCCTGATTTCCCAAGGGATTGTGGCTCACACACTGGTAGCATAAAACTGAATGGCAGTTTGGGTTTTCTGTGTGTTGACTTCCAAGTAATTTTTATATTGACTATTTGAATGGGCTGTAGATGTTTCAGCTGGTTTCTACCAGAGTTAAGAGAGGAAGGAGCTACACCTCAAAACCAGCAGGTTTCTTCAGAGCTTTGACAAAGTAGGTAACAGGGAGAAGGAGATACTAGCATTTCCCTTCAGTGAAAGCCTGTCACCTAAGGTCACACCATGGGTGACATGGGGAATTGGCAGCAGAGCATCCCTGAAGGATGCACATGTCTGTGCCAGTAGTTTAAAGCTCTACCTATGGCGTTTTCCTGATTGATTTCTCCTGAGGCTTATAGGCAAGAGGGGGTACTTCCTAAACCATGTGTGTATGTCTATATATATATATATACATACACCCCCTGCTGTGTCCTGATCACAGTCCCCTGACCTCAGGCAGCAGCTGGGGGAACAGACTCTGAGTACACCACAGTTTGAGCAGCTCAAACACCAACCGCAGCAAGGCCGAGGCGTTGACGCCCGTGGCAGCGGCTGTAGCGCTGCTCCTGCTCCAGCCGAGCTCGATGCACCAGATCCAGGAGCCTCCCACCCGGGCACCGAGCCCTGGATGGGAAACCAGACGTGAAATGTGCCCAAGCAGGTGTGAAATTTTCTGCTACTTCAGCCCAGGGGTTTTTCTGCCAGCCAGATCATCCGGCGGGGCCTATCTGGCAAAACGTCTTAATGAACACCGCTCCGTTGACTTGGCAGTTGGATTTATTTAGTTCTTAGTTGCAGTTGGTTGTGTCTCCCGTGGGTCTGAAGGAGTTGAATCCTCGCCATCCCCTTTATTAACCCCGCCATCCTCGTTGGATGTGTGTAGGTACTGCTGGAAATGTGCAGTTAGGAAATTTTATTGTCTTAGATGATGATCCGTGTTCATCAGCACAGTGGCTGATGTCACAGAGGTAGGTGAGGCCAAGTGCCTGGGCCTCTGCTTAAAGTTGTGTCTTTCTAGTTTGGTTGCTTAAGTGTTAACTCCTCCCTGCCATCTCTGGGGACTGCAGCATTGACTGGAGTCCAGTCCAGCGCCTCCCTGTACCCCTGTTTATGTGTGGGCTTCAAGCAAGAACTTTTTTGGCTGCCGAAAAAATCTGTTTCAGTTCAGGCAGAAAGACGCCAAGAAAAGCTGTTGCTGCAATCTCTTCATCTAGGGCAGAAAACTGAACTTTGAGGAAGGTGTGGGAAAAGAAGTTTAAATGAAATCTCTGGTTTAACTGATGTTTAGAGTTTCAGGGAGGCTCCTGAACATCTGGCTACTTCTCAGAACTGAACTTGATCATGTGAAGGTTAATCAATATAGATGGGCTTCCAATTCCATGTGGAGCCAAAGGCAACATTAATGTGTCATTCCCTGCTTTGAATTCTGATGTACAGCCCGGTGGCAACCATGGCAATCGCTGGAGCATCTCTCCTGGGTCTCGTGTGACTTCTCAGATGGAGTGTAATGTCAGGGACTCCTTGCTGGTGACACAAATAGCTCACATCAGGTTTTGCCGCTGGGACTCTTGCTCTGGAGGCTACTGCTGTCCAGGAGGCAAAACTAAGTGTGGCATTCGATGTTTGCCCAGAAGGCAGAGACTGTGATGGAAAAAAAAAGAGCTTTATTGTTTTAGGTTTCATACTCCTCGGAGGCTGAGGTAGAGTGTACAGCAGCCCTAATGAATAACCTGCCCTGGAGGTGTCTCTTACTGGTGGCTGAGAACTGCGCAATTGTGTTATTAGAAATTCTGCCCTGGGGTACAATTACATTATTGCAGTCATTAAAGGCAGTTCATCTCCATAATAATGGAAATCCTGCCTTGGAGGGCTAACTGAGTCAAAATAATGTTAGTAGCCTGACTCCAGAAGGTAAATTTTATATAGAAGCAGCTATAGCACAGATATAGATATATTGCAAATGCTCCTGGAAACAAAGACTATCTCTGTGTGGGTAAAGACACAGCGATCATCTTCTGTCCTTGATCTTCCCACTTCAGTGCAAAACAGTCCTTAGACTCTGTCAATGCCACAGATCAGCATCACTGGGCTTGTGAGCAGGTGGGCCACCCACAACATCTCCCACCTTCCACTCCACTGGGACAGGAGGCATCACCAAAATACACCTACCTCCTGAGAAAGCCTCGCTCAGGGGCTGGCAGTACCTTTTAGATGGGTATGGTCACCATAAAGCTGAGCAGTGACAGCAGCCCACAAGCAGTGTGTAGGACCTGCTTGCCCCAGCACACTCCTCAGGCAGAAGTTGTTTTACCCTTTTGATGATAAAACACTCTTACATATAGCCTGGATGTTTGAGCCAGTGGTTGAGGTCTGCAGCTGGTAGGGGGTCATTCCATCAGTGGTGTCTTCTGATCACTGCACAACTGCAGTGTGTCTTTGGGACTTGTCAGATAGTCATGAAAGACTGGAGCTCCTTGTCTACTCTTTGGTTCTCTTTCATTCCTATTTCCAGATGTGTTCAACCTCCAGTCTCTTTTTCTCTCCTACTGTTAAGCCAGAATAGAGATTTTTGAGATCTGGGATCCCATTCCAAAGGTTCTCTTTTCTCATGTCCCAACTACATCAGTGTGACTCAGAAACGATGCTGGACTTGAGCCTGTGAGATCAGGATGGAGAGTGGTGGTGGCAGTGCCCAGCTACCCAAGGAGGGCTTGGCATTCAAAGCCAGGAGAAAACCCCTCTTCCTGTAGAGCCAGGACTTATTTAAAGGTTTTATTTAAATCTCAGCGGCGCTTTGGTCTTAGAGTCTTAACTTCCATTAAGTGATGGCCCCTGTGTAACACTGAAGTGATGGACAGCAGCTCCTTAGTGCAGGGTCTTTCCATTCAAGACCTGAACTGCTACAGCCAAGCATCCTCTGTCTGCAGCATTTCCCATTCCTGACAACTATTTCCTGGCATTGCACATATTATTCATTGGCAGGAGTAGGAGGGAAAGTCGCAGCAGTCAGATTGTTCTTGCAGGATTTTTGCTAATCCTCTCATAATAATTCAATTACATCTAATGCCACAACATTAGATACATTTGTTACTGAGACTAGTGCTTTAAAACCTTTCTTTTCAGGTGATCTTATCTCAGAAACCTTTCAATTTCCTCATAATTATGGCAGGGCTCCCACGGAGAGCTGCGCTCGCTTGCAATTGTGAGTGGTTCATCCTCACAGGGGTGGAAATCAGAAGTCACTGTGGTTTCTGTCTCCTTCCTTCAGATTTCCTGGGTGCAGGAGGGAGCATCAGGCTGTGCATGAATAGAGAAAAATCCCTGAGCTACGCAGAGTGCTGCCAGCTGACATTAAACAAGCCTCTGCCACAGCATCTCCCACGCTCCCAACGGCTGGAGGAACGTCCTGCAACGGAACTGTAATTCTCCTTGAGCTAGAGATGCAGAAGCATTTTTAAAATACTTTAAGCCAGTTACTTTGCCAGTTAATTTAAACCAGTTATTTTAAACCAATTGCATCTTCTCTGCTTGTCTTATGGTTTCCCATAGCCCACCTGTTGCAGGCCCACAAGCCCAGAGGTGTTGTCCCGTGGGAGTGCGATGCCCAAGGTCCTGTGAGCTGCATCCACAAACCAGGGTGCTTTGTCATTCAACTGCAGGATTGAACTGTCTCTTAATAACTTGCCACTAAAAGCTCTGTTCCTAGAGTAGCTCAGAGAAATTTCCCCTGGATTTAGTCGAGGGTTGTGTTGTGCTGTTGGTGTGGAATGATTTTGCTGGCGTGGCGTTGGAAGGGGCTGTCCGGCACTGCTCAATGATTGCATCACTTTCCCTGCAAGTCTCTCCTGTTTGCTCAGGGCTTGTTTCAGACTTACAGCAATGTACATGCTGTCATGGTAATAATTACATTTATTCAGGCTGGGCAGTGTTTCAGTTTAGATGCCAGTCAGCTCGAGATTCATACTGTTATTTCCAGAGGTGAAGCTGTAGCGTTGTGTGGCCCCAGAGATGAGGGAGAGAGACATCATGCTGGAGCCTCTTGGTCTACCCTGGTTTCTTGCTGCACTCATCCTCCCTTCCTCCCCAACTCCAGGCAGTGATGGCTAGCAGCAGGGCCATCAGCTAGTTCATGTACTTAGGGGAAATACCATGTTTCTGCCAGTGTTGTGGTTTGGTACCAGCCACCCACCTGCATGTCGGTGAGACAAAGCATGGGGACAGGCTGGGGTACCACAGCGAGGAGAGCAGCAGGGCCATCAGCTAGTTCATGGGCACATCAATATCTAATGTGTATTCCCTTGACATAACCAATGTCTAAAATATATACACAGTGGTCTTCATTCCTAATGCTCTCCCAAGGCTGCTGGAAGTCACATTTAACCCACTACCAGATGGATACCCAGTCTGGGACAGAAAAATAACTGCACTTTTAAGGCCTCAGACAAATAGCTCTTCTGCTGTCCTTGCTCATGTAAAGCCCTTGCATCATTAGAGCTGGTCCTTTTCTATGAATACACATGCATTGTTTATACAATTTAATTGTAAGGAAGGAAATTCATAAAAAACAAATGATGTTCTGTGCTGGTAGCAAAGAATATGAAAGTGTCCAATTAAAGAGCCACTCAGTATGACTTGTATAATAGCAACATCTGTTATCTTAATTAAACAAGTTTCTGTATAAAGGGACCCTCATACTGCACTTTGTTAGAGCAGGATCTGACCCAGATACTCCAGGCACGCTCACCATCTTCTTGGAAATTTTCCCAGTTGGTCCCATTATCTTGCAGTCTTGACAAGCTTCGTGATATACGAGTGCACTCTTGCACACACAAAGCCATACTGCTTAAAGCAGGAGCATTTTTATTTTTTCTTTAGCTGAAAACCAATAAAAGCTCAGAGAGGCAGCAGATAGTGGCATTTACCCACGGACTTCAGTCACGGCAGCGTTTGGATGTGTAAAGAACACCAGCTAACTTGGACTTGTCAAATAGCATTTGTGAGAAAGAACTTTTCAAAACTGGCTTATGTGCTTTATTTAAAGTCATTTTGGGCCATGTTGTCCCAGGCATTCATTCCATTGCTGCTCTCTGCCATAGCCTAGAGTCCGAGGAGATGTAGGCAAACTCAGCTTTGAAAGTGCTTTTCTTCTGAAAAGATGAGGACTTGAGATTCAGAAGAAGCTGTGGGAGTCCAGTGAGGACCTGGAGCTTTGTACCCATCCTGGAAGGATAACCCAGAGCTACCCTGAAATCCCAGCCCCGTCAGAAGATGCAGTCTGGTGCTCAGGGCTGGGGAGATCAGGAGCCCCGTGCTTGGGGCTGTGGGACACCAGGCAGCTGCAGCAGAAAAGCCTCTTGGATATGTTAATGCACAGCTGTGCCTACAGGCTCATTAATATGGGCAGGGAATGCTAATTTGTTCATAACGAAGAGAGAGCCTGATACAGCCGCTGGCAGCTGCCTGAGGAGGCTGAAGTCCCGCCTGGGGGAAGCGTCACCGTCCTGCCCTCGGCACGACAGGAGCAGGACTCACCCTGCTCGAGCTTTCTATGTCTTCTGCACTTAAAAAACTGCTCAGAAAGGACTTTTCTCTCTGGAAAAGGTTAGCCATGGTCTCCTTGAGAGTTCACATCCTAAGAGCTGCCTCACAAGGGTGTCAGTATACACCCACACCCTCCCCCCCAGTTATTTTTGTGACAGGAACTTTGGCATTTTCACCTCGAGGCTCTGTCACTCTGAGAAGGAAAAAATGTGACCTCAGACAAGAAAGGCAAGAAAGGCTTTTCTCTAAAAATTTCAGTATGTCTTGGGTTTAAAACTTGTATAAATTCCAAGTTTTTGTTTGTTGCCTCAAAGTTCCTAATTAGTGGTTAATTACTTTAAACAGCCAGAAAGGAAATGGCAACAGGACAGACAGCACATCTTTCCCAGTCTGGTGCCAGGGTACAAACCATGGTAATATTTTTATACTGATTACTTCAGAGATGAATTGCCAGCAGTGGCTGTTGGATGCTCAGTCTAGTGACACTTCAGCAGAAAATAAAACCTCAAAGGCTGCTCCCTATCACTGTTTTGCATTAATTGTGTTGACTGTCGCCTTTAAAAAAAAAAATAAAAATAATAATAATAAAGCACCTGTGCAATTTCTTTAAGGCAGACAGGTAACCAAAGCATCAATAATGTGTTGGGTTTTCATTACACCCTGCCTGGGCACAATGAAAAATGACACCCTGCAAATAGCTTTTTGAAGTTTGAATCGACAACGCAGCATTCATCTTAGTTTTCAAAGACAATGGTGGAAGATGGCTCTGCTCCACTGGAACACCTGAAGTAACTGGTGTGTCAGCTTCCTTTAACCGATTTTCTGCAAAGAGAAAAGTACACTGAGCCAGGAAACCACTTGATTTGGTGGTCAGAGCTCTTGGAAAGCAGTTGTCCTAGCCTTGATGGCCTCATGCTCACGGAATGTTTGCTGGTTTTAGCTTTGTGGTGGTGTGGAAGATCACAGTAAGTTTTGAGATGATCCCTTGTGGCTCTGGGTCTGTCAACACAACATTCCTGTAGTTTGGTCTGTGCTACCACTAAACCCACTGATTTGTGTGCTCCATAATTTGCTCGTAAAAACCACTTGATTTTGTCACAGTTCTCCTGAGGAGCAGGTCACTGACCTCTCCTTGCTCCGTGCATCTCTCTGCTTTCCTTTGTGTGGGTTGGGCCAGTATAATAAATCCTGTGGGTTTTCTAGATCCTGACACCTATCATATAGCTGTATGCATGCTTTGTGAGTGGTGTCTCCACAGAGCTTAGCTGTCCAGCTGTGTCACTTCAGCAGCATCCATGGGTGGATGTTTCTTCTGCCCTGGTAGGAAGTCAGTGACTCCAGTTTGTTCTCATATCGTCTTTTCCTGCTGGTTCTGTACAACTGCTCTTAGGAGGTTACCTGAGAAATCTCAGAGAGTTACCTGGAATCCAGATTCAGTGCTGGCTTATTTTGTATGTGTAAAGCAATTAGGCTGATCCCTAAAATCTGCAAGTTCCTTTATCTGCTCATGTAGAGAGAGGAAATTATTTCTTATAACCAACCAGAAAACATTTGAGCTTATGGGATGAATGTAATCCCAACCTTTGCCAAGTTTCAGCTGGTGTTCCAGAAGTGAGACTCTCACACCTCAGCACAGTCTCCTGTAACATCAGCAATCTGTTCCTATTTTCCCAGCAGCTTATTTTCACCAAGGTGTTATTGTACTATTCCATGATGCACATCCAGGACACTGCAGTACCGCCGCCGCTGCTGGAACGAGTTTATGGCTGCAGCCCAAATGTGGTTGGACCAAACTTGGTGCTGCTGTGACTCAAGGTATCTAGAGAAGTCAACAGGCTTTTCAGTTGGGACTTATATATTCATTTTGAAATGGAGAGGATGCAGTGTGCAGAGAGCCCCATCTCAGGAGGCATCAGACCTCCAGGCCAAAGGTGTGCCCCGTGTTGGCACATCCTTATCAGAGATACTGTCACTACGTGCTGCTAAACAGCTGCTGCTTTTCCTGCTTGAGGTGTCTCATCCTTCTGGTTATTTGAGTCATCTCTAGGTAACTTGCATGCAGAGCCAAGTTATTTCTCCCCCTCCTCATAAAGGCACTCCAGGGAAGAGCGAGTTCCTCCCCGCAGGGCTGTTGTGGCGGGGGCGGCAGCATCTGGCTCCCAGCCCCCGGGGCGGGTTTCTCTCCATTGTGAGCACACGCTGCAGCCAAGGCTTTCAGAAAGAAATGCCTTTAATTAGTCTTCTAAATGAAATTAGAAATGGACATGAGGTTCACACTTGTCCTCCAATTGAAGAAAATAATGCTTTAAGTAAGTCTGTCGCATTTTGAAGGGAAATATTCTTAGCAAATTCTTCTCTTGGATATTTTCACGATTAAGAGCAAGGAAGTAATGATTTTGCAGTTAAGGTCACACTTTAAGAAATACATGTTTAAAATCCAAGGAAATAATTATATGTCTGTGGGGCAAAAAAAGATTCCTAATGAACTACTTGGGCAACCTACCAGACTTGGAGATATTTTTGATGATTATTTAAATGTCGTTTTTAAGTGATGTAAATGTGCTTTTGGATCTTGCAAATCTGCGTTAATGCCAATTACAAGTGAGTAATTTGTATTTGTACTGTGGGCATTTTTTTTGGTTGAAACTAGAGGACAAGATGTGTTTTCTTTGAAAGACTGTGCCTTTGGGCTCCTGCTCAGGTGGTATCAGCTGGAACAAATAAGCTGAGAATGCATTTACTGCTTCTGCTCTAATCTCACCAATGCTTCCAGAAATGGTTTGTGTCAGCAGCTGATGCACAGAAAATCTTGCATGAATTTTTTTCCTTCCTCATAAAAGAATGATTTTTATGAGCTTCAGTGGACTTCCCTTTAGTGCTCATGTTCTCCAAACCTCTGAAGCATTTGCTGTTGGCAGGAGGTGGTGGCTTGTCCTCATCGGGGAAGAAGCTACTGGTGATGATAGCTGGAGGTTACGCTTCCAGATTTGATTCCTTGGGTTTACACTGTCCCTTTTCATAGACTGGGAGAAGTGACTTAATCTCTGTGCCTCTGGCCATAGTCACTGTCCTGGAAGAATGAACACAGCAAATATCTCACCAAATATTAGGTAGGCTGAAGGCAGTAGTGGCTTCACAGCACCTGCTGCTTTCTGTGCCAGATTCACTGGGCTTCCGAGCACAGGAGATTGTGGGGAGCAGCAGGTCTCTGGGTGGGTAATTGTGCATGAAGGGATGCTTTAGCCTTTCAGGGGGCCATTTCCAAGTGTGCTTTGGCCCTTCACTGCCACCTGCAAGGGCCACTCTGGGGGAGATGTCATGGGGCTGCGGGTGTGGAGCATCCCCATCCTTCACGGTGCCATTGCGGTGTTCACGGTTTATGGCAAACAACCAACTTTGTCTGTAAAAATAAACTGCAAAGTTGAAGGGCTGTGTCAAAAGGGCAATTTCCCATGGGGTATTGTCTCCATTTCCCACCAAAATTGATGGAAAATTGGCTCTCTGCACCGCTGGACCCTTCTAGATGTGCAAAATCTTCCCATATAGCTGAAATTATCATCGCCTCATGCCTAAGGAATGAAAGCTGTAGAAATGAGCTTTCCTTGGCTTTACTCAAATCTGCTTCCTCAAATATTTATTTTCATGACATGATATTTCTTACTGTATTTATTTTAATTTTGTGTCTAGTGAAAAAAAAGAGCTGAAAGGGAGAAAAGGCAAAAGGTTTCTATTATTTGAAATTCACAGCAGCCCACTCGTTTCCTTCAGGGTCCCTGGCAGTGTTTGTGTTTGCTTTTCATTTGTTTCTCCCCGTTATCAGCATCCCTTAAGAAAGATATTTTGTAGAGAACTGTTCTTCCTAGATAACCCAGGGATATTTTTATGTTTGAATTTTGACTCAAGGCATCTTTTAAGGAATTTACATGAAGTCACTAATAGCTGTAAATGCTCCTTTCTATCCCTCCCACAGCCTCAGTCCTTCAGGATGAGGCTTTGTCACTTCCAGACTTGTCCTAAAAATTTACAGGCAAAAAGGAAGATGATGACAAAACACAGCTTTTGTGTTTATAGATATTAATGTAGGCTGGATGCAGTATTATTTATTTGGACTGCCCCATCATTGCAGATAAACAGTGTGTTGAAACATAAAATTATGGGAGAACTTAAAATGCCAGATGCATGACTGGCTTAAGCTGATACTGAATGCAGTAGTTATGTTGCTTGATGTTGCCAAAGGGGTCCCTATTATTTTCCACAAAATATTTATCCAAGCAAAATATGTTGTTGGGTTTTTTTCTCTCTAGAATATAGGTTTTTTAGAGTAGCCTGAAAGAATTGCAATTTATACTCTCCCCACCTTTAGTTCTTCATATGTAACAAGCCTAATGAAAGGCTTCATATGTAAATGAAAAGCCCAAGATGAAAATGCATTTACACACAACAGCTCACAGCCCTGGATGAAGTGTTCTTACTATTTTCTCACTATCAGGAAATAAGTAAGAAAAAAAAGTGTGCTGCTCTGTATTTTTCAGTAGATCAAGGAAAGAGCAGCTATTACCTAGGAAGACACTAGGAAAATGACACTGTAAGAGTGGTGGAGCACTGGAACAGGTTGCCCAGGGAGGTGGTGGATGCCCCATCCCTGGAGATGTTCAAGGCCAGGTTGGATGAGGCCCTGAGCAACCTGATCTAGTTGGGGGTGTCCCTGCTTCTTGCAGGGGGGTTGGACTAGATGACCTTTGGGAGTCCCTTCCAACTCTGATCATTCTATGATTCTGAGACCTTCCAAAGATTAATTTTAAAGTTTTGTTCCTTCCCATTGTAGTCCCAGAATACAGGAAAGGACAGATGATCCCAAATTCTGTCTATCCAACTCGCAGGACAACGTCCTGGTGTCCTTCGTGACTCAGATGTACGAGTAGAAATGGCACAAGGTAACGTTCCTCAGTGCCTAACCCAGCCAATGTGTTTCCTTGGACAAAATATATATATTTTAGAGATTGAGCAGCACTTCCACCACAGGACAGCCCTGTGGAGTTGTGCCACACACAACCTCAGGAGTGCAAACATTTCATCCTCAGGCTCCATAGCTCCATTTGAAATGTCTCTCCAGCAAAGCCTGTGGGAAATGTTCTACTGAGCTCAGTGCAACCGAATTTACCTCAGTTTATTTTGAGCAAATACAGTTCTTACCTGAAAATTAATTCTGGGGAGTTTTGCTGTTGAGAGACCTGCCAGTTGTCACGGATAAGGAAGGCCTTATCTACTGCCTGCTTTCACCCCGAGAAAGACATGCACTAAATTAAATGGGCTTTGACTGAGGCTCTAAATTAGCGCAGGCTTTTCTGTGAACCATGAAAAGACAAGTAGTTATAGACAAATAAGTACTGAAGCAGCTGTAGGTGGTTATCTAAATCAAAACTAACAGGTCCTACACGAGCAGTTGTGGCTGCAGAGGAGATTGCCTGTGCCATATGAATGTCTACCTCAGCTGTGGGTTTAGATGAGTGACCAAATGGGAACTGCTGTAGTGCTGATCCAGTCCACAGTATTGTCCCATGTGTCACTCAGAATTACCCTAATGGCTTCTGGACTTGGACACAGCTCCTCGTGTCCTCACTCATGCTGCTGTCCTCCCCACAGCCCAGGACATGTGGATGTCCCACGCTGAGGACTCTGGGGACACGGTATCTTTTGCACCTGTTTTCAGAAACATTTGAGGTAATGGGATGTGGGGAAAGGCCAAGCCCTGTCTGCTTTACTGCATGATGCTGAGCAGTTCTGGATGCTGTTGATGTAGGGTGGGAAGCCTCAGGTGGCAAGCCAAGGTGATGGGGGGTAGGATCAATGCCCTCCCCTCACCCTCTCCTCCCTGTGCACCATCAAGGCTGTTGAGTGAAGCCCCTAGAAGCTGCCTTTGACCTCGGTGTATACTTGAATGGGGATTGATGTTGTGAAACAGAAGGCTCTGACCTTACTGTTATTTATTTATGCAACGTAAAGGTTGCAGTCACACACAAGGACAGCATCCCAGGGCCACAGAAATTATTAGCTGTGGACCAAACTGGCCCATCCTTCAAGTGAGGGGCAGGTACTCGTGAGCAGTGTCCCTGATTTCGGGGAGGGCTGTGCTCCGAGCGGTAAATCCTCCCTCTCAGCCAAACCTGTGAGTATTCCTAAATCTCACTCTCTTTTCCTGAAATAGCCTAATGGCCAATACTGCTTTTATGAGATCATTTTAATAATCCCAGTCTCTGCCTCATTGTGTAGGAAGTGTTATTAAGAAGGTAATAAACTGCTACAAAGACATGTGATAGAAACGGAAATAATTTGATAAATAATGCAATTGCCTGGAATCGTTTACATTTACAGTAGAGTTGTGGCATGAAGCAAAGTCATGCTTAGGCTAAAAATTGCTGTAGATATTCCTGGGAACTCAGAGAACAGGCTGAGCAAATACACTGCTGAGTTTGCAGCCTGGACAGCCTCATGCTTTTGCTCTCTTCCTCTGCTTCTGATCCTCCCCCCTCGATGCCCCAGCCCGAGCAAGGCTCTGGAGGATGGACAATAGGCCATTCATCATATCAGCTGAAATACACAGTTTTTCACAGGTACATTTAACCTAAATCCTCTCTCAGAAGACAGATTATCTCTTAGAACTCGGGCACCACAGTCTCTTTTCAATAGGCACGTCAACCACTGCCACAAAGTCTGTACATGAAGGGATCAATGGTAGTTTTATCTCAAATTGCACTCAGTGTGTGTTTCTTCCAACTGACATTCATTTAAATGCTTGCTCTAAGACATCTTTTCTCTCTGTAACAGAAAAAGGATAGGACATCCTAAGCATTGTTTCCTGGGGAAGAAAAAAAATATTAAAATATTCACTTGGCTAAGCATGAAATACTTCAGATGCCTGTGTTTAATCAACAGTGAAAGCAAGTGTAGTTATGCTTGTATTTCATAAATTAAAATGTTAACGTTACCAGATAAGAAACAGCACACCTTATTTCATCTCTAATAGAACTATTTGAGAGGAAAACCTGAAGTTCCTTTGGAGTGATGAGCACTTTGCTCCAAGGAAAGGCTGGAGCAGGGATCTGCAGTCCGGTGGCCACGCTGCGTCCCTCGGGAGCAGAGCCGCTACCCACGCACACGCAGCCTGCTGTTTGCACCACATTCATAGTCCATTCATATTCCACCAGTTTCCATCAGCTGAGCAGAAGAACAGAGGGTGAGCTGAGTAGAATATATTGAGGGATACCTGCAGTATCATCTGGCCAGCGCAGATCTGCTGGCGAGGCGCCTACATCCCTGCGAAGGCTTTCACCCCGCGACCGCAAAGTGTGGCTGAGGTGGGACAACCCCTGGCTCTGCAGTGCTCTTCTGTGTGGTTCCTGGGCCCACATAGATTTTCCTTTAATTAAACAACAGAGTGAGATGTTACTGTAGATGCTGTAAGTCTGAGATTTTCAAGCAAGCATCAGTTGAAGCACGAGGTCAGGTCTGAGCAGCAGGTCGAGACACGCTTTGGTAGATGCGAGCGATGCCGGCGGCCAGACAAAGGTCAGATTTCCTTGGAGCTGATCTCAACAGGACATGTTCTATCTCTAAATGCATATGTTACAGACCAGGAAATATTTATCTGCTCCTGGGAATCCTGCCTGGTCGTGGGGAACGCTGCGACGAGCTACATGAATCGCGTCTGTTGTGCTCGGTTTGGGGCTGGAGGTAACATCACCTGCTGAGGGGCGACTTAACAGGTACAGCAGGTGTAACCATGAGCTGACAGACAAGTGCTGATAGATCAGGCAAAATGATCACACACTGCTGTGTTCCCTCATACTCTTCCAGGTCTGCCTGACCTCTCCCATTCATTTCCAGTAGCTGCTGGAGACACTGGTCAGGTCAGCATCGCTGTTGTTGTCCAGGCAGATGGTCCCGCTGACGTGGCCATGGTGCCAAGGTGGGGTCTTTCTGGGCATCTTGGGGTGTGTGCATAGCAGCTGTTGAACACACATATTTTTCATCCATAAAGATATGTTTTTCTCACTCTTTAGTTTTCAAGGTTCATGCTAACCCAAGAGAGGCTGACAGACATCTGCCATCCCTGCGAAGCCGGCAAAGGGCAGGGGCAGTCGTCGGGCAGGCAGCATCCACGAGATGCTGCAATGGGAACCTTTGGAAAAGGCATCTTTAGGGTAGTGTGAAGTGTTTGCTCGTAGCTTTTGACATTTGCTGCTACAGTGGCAAAAAAAAAAAAGAAAAAAGAGGGGGTGGAGGGCGTGAGGAAGCTGGTGAGGAATTTTTTCAGCATTTTTAAAGGTCCTTTGTCCTCAGAAGATTTTTGATCAAAATACTGACAAGGTCAGCTCTTCCTAGGGTAGAACCCAAACCTTTGGTTTAGGAAACAAACAAACCTTTTATCTCCTAATTTCAGATGTCTCTGTTCTCTGTGGGCCTGACATCTGCGGCTGAGAACACAGACCAGTGGAATCCCTCTCACAAATGCTATGTTTAAAATGAATGACCTTTCTTTATATAAGGATGCTAAACTAGCTTATGTTATCCCTTTTTTTTTAGTTGGGTATTTTTCTTGCCTTTGTTTTTTTCTCTGATATAAGCAGTGTCCATGAGGCAGGTTATTAGAAGCCTTGGGGTTAACCAGTATGAGAAGAGATTTACCCTGTGAGTTGTTGTTACCACCCTTGTTGTCAGTGTCAGGGAACCCAAAACATTCAAGGGCCAGTCATTAGCTCCTTCTTTGAGTCTGTCTTGGTTTAAAGAGGTGGATACTCAGCAGCCAGCACTCTGTTCTGAAGTAATACACGTGTTTATTGGAACTGGGAGTTATTTTTATGTCTTCTGAGGCATGTTATTAGGAAACATTCTGGGGGCGTGTTTCAGAAGAGGAAGAAAGGGTACTGAGCAGTGCTTCATTTAATTTGAACTTTGGGTCTTGAAAGAAGTTTATCAACTGAACTGCTGAAAGTGGTTGATGAAGAGATGTTGGCTCTCAAGCCAATTAGCAGTTTGAGAACACTCGGTGGCCTGAAATGAGCCTCTCGTCTTGTTTAATGCTGATATGTCTGCAAAGAAAATTTGTGAATTAGCAAAATCAGTGAGAGTCCTTCCTACTTTGTCAACTAACTGTAACAAATTTCAAAGTGTTAAAATAATTACTTGTTAACTTCTATCACATTGGATTCAAATTAGAGGACAAAATGTTCGGTGTAGAAAAGCACCTTCAGCAAAAAAAGGAGCCACATAACCATAAGGCCTCAAATCAACGAATCACAGTAAGGTTTTAATGGTCTGATTTATTTTTTTAAAAAGAAAATTTAGTTAACTTGCACAGTTATTTGTCAGTTTTAATGCTGGCTGTTTACAAGAGTGTGCAGGGAATTACTTGGTTACCAGCTGAGGATCCAATGTGCCTGGAGACTCTCTGGGGAATGGGTTTGGGCAACTCAATGCAAGTCCCACTTGAACTGTGTAGTGCTACCAGGGTTGAAGGATGCTCAAACTGTAAAGCCAGCTGACCACTGCTTTCAGCTTCAAAGGGGAAGGAGACAAAGATGGCACTGACTCCCTGAGATGTGCCAAAGCCAGTGGTCCTGTCCTCACCCAAAGGACATCTCTAGAGTCCAGTCTACAATAACTCCTGATAGATTTCACAGCAGGAATAAAGACAATTTAGGAGGAAACTGGTAGCATGACAAAGAGACAGATAAGGCATTAGAACTTGAAACTAAAGCTGGGTTCATGAGCAGATACAGTTAAAACAATCTGTGGAAGAGATCATCCAGTAAACAGGCTTCCATCACAGGGCTAAAAATAAAATATAAATAAATAAAAATAAAATCTCACTTATATAGAAGTAGTCTAAACCACCTTTTCTTCTGGATTTCCTGGGATGCTGAAAATGCACTGGGAGTGAGTGCAGAGCCTGGCAGGGGCAGTGCTGGAGCCGGGTGGTCCTTGCTGAGCTCGAGCGTACCGCTGAGCTTGTCCTGTCGCTTATATTGATTGGAATTTTAATGCCTGCCAAGGGCACCTTCAGCTTTCAGAAAGGCACTATTGTTTCCAAAGACCTGAAATTGATAACAGCAGTAAATAATTCCTTGGGAGCTCCTGGTGCTGCTGCTGCCCAGGCTCCTGCACTGGAGGCCAGCGTGGCAAGTCCTGTGCTCCAGTGCACATTTAATGTAATACATGCATTGATTTGTGCCAACATAGTAGTGGAGATAAGAGACAAGTAGCTATATACTACTCTCTTCCAATTATTGAGCTGGAGCAACTGCTACAGAAGCAAATATATGGCACTGGACTCCTGCAAAAATAAATTACAGCAGTGAATGTTACTGACTGCGACAATTTGGAGACCTATAGGGCGGTTGAGAAACTTCTATTAATATCACTGCTACTGATGTGTGAAATACAAGCCCTGTCCCTGGTCTCTGCCAGCTGCTCTGTGTGTTGTCACACTGCTGTAGGAGCAGGTCAGGGAGAGGCTAGCCAGGACACCGATCCGCTGGCTGCTCTAGAGCACCTCGAGCCACCTTCCTCCTCCTCGCTCATCGTGAAGACATTCATCGTCCCAGCTTTGAAGGTGTGGGACTGTGTGGCCAGCGTGTGGTGTGACAGCAGGAGCCTGGGGAGCCCCATGGCTGCTGTGGGCAGATGTTCTTTGCCTTGTGTTCACACCTGGTCTCATGCTGGTACTTTATTCCACTGCCTCAGTGCTGTCCCGTGGCTGCATGAAGAGGCTTGTCCCGATCTGCACCGTCTCTTTCTCGGAGCCCTCTCAGGTGGGTCGCGCCATCTGAGCTCTTCAGTGCTGCAGGAATTGCTTGACAAGTTTCTTCCCTCTGGATTTCTAGATCTGGCTGTGCAGAGCTTGAATGGTGTTAAGGATGCAGGAAGGGTTCTTTGTTTTCTTACAAATTAGTTAATTGGGGAAGAGTGGACTGGGAGGAGGCAGGGCTTAAACAAGGGTTTTTCAATGCAGGCAGCTGATGGGGAGAAAGCAGGTTCTGCTGCAAGACAAGCAGTCAACCTCTTTGCTAAAAGAGGTGACACGAGGCTGAAGGAAGGGTTTGCCTTAGATTATGCCTCCTCAGGGCACGAGACACTCTTGTTTCAGTGGGATTTACTGGTGGGATCAGGTTTTCTCTTTTCACTGACTTAGTGCAGAGCAGGAGAAAGCGGAACAGGAGACAAAGCGAATGGCGAGAGCAGGGTGAGCCTGGAGCACAGCCCTTGTGTGAGAGCAGGGATGGGGATCACCATGGCAATTAAAGTGCCAGCCCTGCCTGCCTCCCATCACCCAAGAGACATGTACCCTGCAGATAACACTGTTTTGACATGGAGTACCTATGTGAGGAGGGAATGGGAACGAAATAGGATTTATTTTGTATAGTTTGGAGTTGTTTTAACCTGCAAGTGCAACTGCAGATAAGCCCTGTGGGCTGAGCTACTCTGCAGACAAAGAGAGGAAGCTTGGCAGCATGGTACCCTTGCTGAAAAGCCATCAGCCTTCTTGAAAAAAAAAAAAGCAGCAACGAAACACCTGCTTCATTGCATCTGTTCAACAGAAGCTTTTACATTGTTAACCAGCGAGTGTGGAGGTTGTTAGATGTAGCCCGTGTACCACATGTTGCAAGGGTTGTCATGGTGAGTGCTGAATTTCAAAGTACAGACACGTGTAAAACCTATACAAGCTGCTGGTGTGTAAATTAAAGTTGCCCTCAAGTAAAGACAAGGAGAACTCATGTAAAAGGTGCATTCAGTATTTATGAATCGTGTCCTGAGAGATTTCTGTCAGCTAAACTCCCTTTGTAACGGCCAGCACACAGCCTGTTGTTCAAACCATGAAAAATTAATGCAGATTTGAAAGAGTTTTATGTTAACTCGAAACACATAACCTTTGTGTGTCTGCTGCCTCCCCAGGATCACTGTTTTGGATGATGGGAGCCTCCGGATTGTCAACGTCACCAAATCTGACGCGGGGAGTTACACCTGCGTGGCCACAAACCACTTTGGGACAGCGAGCAGCACGGGCAGCTTGGTTGTGAAAGGTAATTGCAGGTCACATTGTATCAGAATGATGCTCCATTTCAGTGCATCCCAAGCCTGCTGCACCTTCCCTCTTGATGCAGTCGGCATCAGAAGAGCCCAGGAGGGGATTAGAATGTCTTCTGCGTCTCAGAAGTCTGCTGAGCCTCGTGGGTTGGAGACAGCCCTAAGGACTGGGAGGTGTCTGTGGTCACAGGGGTGCTTGCAGCAAGTTAATGTGTTTCTTTTCATGTGTAGTTTAAAATTATACTGCAAATGAGATGGGAACTGCAGCACAGAGCCAGGTCCCTGCTCTGTATTGTTGCATCAGTTGTTTCTAGCAGCCAGCTCTGCCTTAGGATGCAGGTTTGCAGAGGACATGAGTAAAGCAGGTGTTGTCCTCTGCCTGCTGGGATTAGGTGATATCCTTTACAAACACATCTGAATCTAGTTCAACTCTATTCATTCCTAAATTGCTGTTATCTTCCTAAAAACCTCAGCTCATTAATGCACCTTGTCTTGTTGCAGAATGGTGCAAGACTTTCACCCTTGCAATTCAATGTCATAGTTTTTGACAAGATGAACAAACTCTGATTTAATTTTGTTATCTCTTACCAGGGCTGAAGTTGTGCTTGTCAGGAACTCAGGGCTTATTCACGTGTTGTCAGAATTTTCTTGTCAAATATGTTTTTCAAAAGTGAAAGCTACAATGTCTGACAAAAATATTTAAATTAATAATGTGATAAACAATGAGAGACACTGACAAATGTCTTAATTTTTGGCCTGCTTATGAGTAGTACAATACCTGATGAATTATTATAGGCACTGAATGTATAGATTATTACAGTTATAATCACTCCCCATCTCCTTATTTTTGGGGGAAAAAAAACTATATTGGATAACAAATCAGGAAAGATTGATTACAAAGCAATAAATCAATCACAGAGCTCTAATGCTGTCAGTTTTAATTCCCCCATATATTGGCATTGATGGATAGTGCTCAGTTAGAGGCTCTCCCCATCAATTATTTTTATGGTATATAGAGAATACTGCAAAATGTTTCAATACCAGGTTTAGTCCATGGTTTTAATATCCTGAGCTCATTTCAACAAGTCATGTCAGGATCAAGCAAGTGCTGGTGAAGCTGGTGAGCCCCCATTACAAGGTGATGGTGGTACAGCAGCAGGTTCTTCTTGGATCGAAATGTTTGCATCTCTCTCTGCTACAGAGCCAGGTATTTATGGTTAGATGGGATGTTCCTGAGGTTCCCTTATGCCAAGGGGCCAGCAGTGCAGCCCCAGGGTGGAGTGCTGGGTCATCACTTCACCTCTGCTGTAAAGCACTGGCACCAGGAGTTCCACAGGTTTGGGGTAGTTTTGAGTATGTTTTAGTATGGTGTTTGCCCACACCCATTTCAGTCCCTGCAAACAAAACTAGAGAGCAGTGAAGGTGAGTGCTGGATCTGTCTATGCGCTGACTCAGCCTTTTCCTAATCCATGTTGTCCTGAGGAGGCACCCAGAGCAGACTGCTTGGGGTGCTGGGGGCCCCAGCAATGCTGAGGGAAACTGAATGTATAAAAGACCTTGTCTGTCATTGAAAAGGTGGATCAGGCACTGTCTGCCCCAGAACAAAGCAGTGATGTCCACAGCCCAACATCCTTCCATGGGCTCCATGGGGAAGGCAGTGTGGGTGGCAGGAGGCACCAGCTCTTCACCCCCCGGCTCGGTCCAACTGAGGTCCCCCTGCTTCCCCAAGGCACCAAGGGCTTGAATCAGGGCCTACAGTCCAGGGACTGCTTGTACCACCATAAAAAAAGACACATATTGAAAGCAGGACTGTGTTTTGTTTCTCCTAGTGAAGAGGCCTCTGTAGCTCACAGCTCGTCCTTTCCTCCTTGCAGTACCCACGGAATAGCCCATAACACCAAGCACAATAGTCAGCAGCTATTGTACCTGATCCTTGGGTTCAGGGGGTTTAGGAATCACTTTTCTTTGTGCTAAGGTTATAAAGGATTAGTGAGTCCTTTTTTTCTCCCTGGGTGCTCCGTTCTAACTCCATTCCATTAGCATTAACGGGAACGACACGTGTGCGTGAAGCAGAGAATAAACTCTTAAAGCCGAGATGTGGATATTAACAGCAAACTGAGAGAAGCAATTTCAGAGTCTACCCCATAAAAAGTATAAAAGAGCAGAAACTATTCTGAACTCTAAATGAACTGTGTAAAATACAGTATTTTATACTGAAATGCTTCAGTTTCTCTGCCCTAAGTAAAACATTGGCAAGTCTGGACAGAAATAAGACCGAATACCTTATTTTAGCTCAGTTTTGTGGTGTACAAAAAGACTAATTTATCAGCTGATGAGGTTTTTGACCTTAAGAGTTGCTTATATTCCATTCTAACTTGCATCATTGAGTAAAAAAATACTGTGAAGGTCAAAGGATGCTTTTTTCTAACTTTCCTGTGTTCTTCCATTAATATTGCAGGTTCTCTTTCCTTTTTTTTTTTTGTTTTTTTTGTAAATTTTCTTTCTCTCCCAGCAAGGGATGTCAACAGTGTCAAAGACAGTGTAGGTAAGGATGGGAGGAGGAGGAGAATATCTGTTGTACCAGAACCGAGGAGCTTAAAATAAATCCCTGGCAAACAACCAGAGAGAGATGAATAAATATTCATATTATGCATGAGTAGAGAGCTTTAAAAAATAAGCAATTCTGAGGGGTGCCCATAGGGCTGTGCATTAACATGCTGTTGTCAGAGCTGGTGAACTTTGGTGGTTTCCCAAACTGGTTGAGCTTGTGGCTTGGGTTTGTTCTGTTGGTTGGTGCTGAATGAGAACTGCTCTGACCTCTGAGACCTGAAATCTTGCAAACTTGCCTGTAGGGTTTGACCTTTAAATTAGAAATCAGGATTGAATTTGTAAGGACAGAGGAGAATCCCATAGACACAGTTCAGAGCTCTCTAAAGCATGGCATGTGTTTATGTCTCCTATATAAATATTAATTTTCCATCTTTCTTTTTCCCTTTTTTTTTTCCTGTACTGAAATGTTCAATTCTCCCAACACACTGAAAGACTTTTTCAGTGCAGGGGATTAGGTGACAAACAGGTAAACAGGTGTGGACTGTACAACATGAGTTTATTTGTCCTCAGTGCAGTGGCAGAGCTGTGGGAACAGGTCCAGAGGAGGCCGTGAGGATGGTTGGAGAGCTGGAGCACCTCTCATGTGAAGCCAGGCTGAGAGTTGGGCTGTCCAGCCTGGAGAGGAGAAGGCTCTGGGGAGACCTAACTACTGCCTAGAAATACTTAAAGGGGTCCTACAGAAAAGTGGGAGAGGAACTTTTTAATCTTGGTTTGGTGAGGCCCTGGCACAGGTTGCCCAGAGAGGTTGTGGAAACCCCATCTCCAGAAGTATTGTCAGGTTGGATGGAGCTTTGGGCAACCTGGGCTAGTGAAGGTGTCCCTTCCCATGGCAGGGTGTGGGAACTAGATGATCTTTGAGGTCCCATCCAACCCAAGGCAGTCTGTGATTCTTGACATAAATTGTCTCATACAGCAGCAGCTCTGAAGTAGGAAACTAATTTCAAGACGTAGTAATAAAAGCTCTGGGTATAGGCAGTGCCAGGAGAGACTCTTGTGCCAAAGTCCTGGCTCATGCAATGCCCAAGACCCGAATGAAGTTTCTCTGGCAGCACTAGGATTGGGTGGAAGCAGCAAAAAGGAGCTGATGACAAGAATACAGATGATAACTGTGCACTGCCACTCTTTCCCTCACAGGGAGCTGTGCGATGGGGAACCGGCCTCGGAGGAGCAGTGGCAGGGATTGTATGGCAGCAGAGATGCTTTCAGAGCACTCCAGCTTGCCTGAAGCAGCTTTTCATACCATTTATTATCTGGTTGTCTTTGATTGCAGAGCAGGCTGATCCAGGCCTTTCCAGCCCCCTTGTCTCTGTGGTTTAATGGGCAGAAGCTGTATGTGAGTGTCGGCGGAGTCGTCCCATTTCTGTTCTTTTCAGGACATGCAGCAGTTGTGGTCACAGTGTTGCATCTCTCTCAAGGGCAAGTTCCAATGACTTTATTTGCCTCTTTTGTTATGATGCCCCTTTAACATTTTCCTACTGCCATTAACTCGTCTCGTCTGGACTATCACGGGGGGGCTCGAGGCGGTAAATGCAAGAGAACTTTTGTCAGCTGGTTTCTGTAGCACTTTAGCAGAAAATGAATACAAAGATAATGTCAGGAGGTTATTTTTTCCTCATGCTTGAATAGACTGATAGTCTTGATATTGTCCAGCACAGTGATCCACATTATTTTCTCTAAAACTGCATATTTTCCATTCCAAGCCTACTCCTTTGTGTGAATGGTGAATTGGGGAACTGCATTTAAAATTGAAAGGATTGTTTAAATACTGTAAATTCTGGCTCTTTATATGTTATTGCTTTAAACCTATCATAGTTACTGTGTTATCCTGGTACTTTAAAAGTAGCTGGGCTCACAGTTCAGAGGCAGAGCTGTGCTGGTCAGCATGGGTACAACGTTTGCACTCTGTAAAAAAGGTGGTGGCCTTCCTCTTCCTCCTGGCCATCGGTGGTTGGCACCACTTCAACATCTCTTATTTGGTACTGAACCATGTTCCTTAGAAAAGGTGCTCTGTGCACCTTGTTGGGCTGAACTGGGTTTATACTGCTATGGGCTCTCTTAGCAGATAATCATAGAATCACAGAATCATAGAATTTTAAGGCTGGAAATGACCCCTAAGATCAAAGTAGGAGTGTAGGAGTAACCATTTGTAGTAGATCAGGAGTAACCATTTTGTCATATTCAGATTAATGACTATTATGCCACCTATAAAGAACTGAAAAGCTGAGGTGAGTTTGATACCTTGGTACCCATCAACCTTCTGAGGCTGAACACAGCATGTTACACCAACAGGGAAACATCATCAGTTGGGTTTCACAGGAGTAGAGCTTGTCATTTGTCATTCTTTTTACCTTTGAAGATGTCATATTAAACCCCCATAATCATGATAATTTAGTGTAAGAACACACATTTGATTTTTGTTTCCAAACTTTTAACTTAGTCCCATGTTTATGTTGAGGCAATGTAAAGAATGCAGCTCAGAAAAACAGAATCAGATGGAGAATCATACAGTCTGAATGATCTCTCTCATGTTTTTTTAGAGAATGATATTATTCTTTTGGAAATGTTTACACACTACCATGCTGCCAGGGTTTGGGGTATTTTTTGTTGGATATTCATAGATAAACTCAATCCAGAGCATTATCATACGAGTTTTGGATCACACTTGTGTGCTCCTCACAAAATTGTTTCCATCCTTAGGGTGATGCACGTGTCAATATCTTGTTTTATACTTAAAAATAATTTATATCCTGTTACCACAGACACTGATTCTGCACTGCAGAGCCAGTATTGCTGTTGTTCAGCATCTGCTTTGGCTTCATTGCCAGCCTGAGATCACAGGTGATGGACATGTCCACTACTGAGAGCAGCAAACGCAGGACCTGCCTACAACTCAGTTCCCAATGGTGCCATTACTGACTCCACCAATACAAAGGTGGTGGTGAATAATTTTCTCTTATTCAAAAATACATACAGCTGTTTTGAAACATACTTACCAACCCCTGCAGAGGTGCTGGTGTGTTAACCAAGTGACTCCCCTTGTTAGGATGTGCTCAGAATGTCTCTGGCTGCAGAAACCATGTAATGATTTGGCTTTGCAGCTGGATTGGCAGCTGCTTATCTTTCAGCCAGGAGTGTTTGTGCTTTCATGAGTGTCCTTTTTTTTTGGGGTTGGTTTTTTTTTTTCAGTCAGCACTGTGAATGTTACCAGCTGTTTTCAACCTTCTTCACTACTTCTGAGCACCTGGGGGTATCTGTTGCTTGCAGTGGAGGTTTAGCTTTATTCCCAAGGGGAGGAGTAAGCCATACATTAAGATGTTGGTGTTTTGTGTTGGTGTTTTTTGCATTAACCAGGGGAAGAATGCATCAGATATTTAAATCTGTTGACCCTTTTAAGCACTATCCACATTACTAGAAACCCTGTCTATACCTCCCTGATGTTTCCCCATCAGATGCCTTGCTGTTTCTGTGCTCAGGTGGAAAGCTGTCCCAGAAAGCTACTGCAGGCATTTTCCATACCACCCATCCATATGTCATGGGCTTAGCAGCTAGTCATTTCAAAACATAAATAGCTCCTCTGTCACTCTTTCTGAGGTCTGTCTTGATCCAGTGCTGGTTAAGGTCATGCAAGGTCTTTATTTTTCTTTCCTCACAGTTCAATTCCATCTAATTTAGATTCATGTTAGTTATGCCTCAGCCCTTAAGAAAGGGCCTGGTTAAATGACACCTGGTGTTGAAGGCACAAAATATAATTTAAAAAAGAGAGGCAGAGTTTAAAGTAATAATCCCAGAGCAGCACTTTAGGGCTGTCCATATTATATGAGCTTTTTATAATTATGCTGGATAGCACATGAGGTGAGTGTTCAGCTGGTACCAAAGCCAAGATTTTCTACACTTAACAAAGACTCAGAATTCTGAAAAAGTCAGAAGAATGTTTGGGGTTTTTTTATTGTTAAAGGCTGGACACACTTTTTATATGTAGTCCAGACATGAAGAAATATTTCTTATCAGGAATAACAAACTTGTTTTGAAAATTTCAGGGAGGAAAAAGTCAATTTAGAATACAAACTGTTGTTGTCCTGAATCTCTAAATCAGGATTTTGTTGGCAAAAAAAGGATTAGAGAGAGCCATAGAGATATGTGACCATGGATTTATTCATGAGTAATTGTTGCTGTAATCTCATGTATAGGAAATAAAATTTTGTTTTGAAAATCTTTCTTGACTTATACTCACAGCCAGTAGCAAATGTTTGATTTTAACAATTGACAATGAAAGCAATAATCTTTGGCTATAAAGTTGTGAAGGAACATATTCAGCTCTAATTGGACTTTTTCTACTGACACCAATTATTTCTAGGACACAATTAAGGGTCTTTTTGATAGGTTTAAGTAAAATTATGACCCAAAGCACTGCATGAAAGGCACAATTATAAATGAGAGAGCTGTGCATCCCCCACATCTCCCCAACCGTGATAGCCCCAGTGCTTCAGGCTGCATTTCCCTGCATCTTCTTAATGAACTCTGGGTGGAAAAACTTCAAGCAGAAGCTGGTGATGGGGCTTGTACCCAGTGGTCAATTCAGGGTCCTTGTTACTTTTAAGGAGCCCTTCTCCATATGGCATTTCAAACATAAGATTTAATTCAGGTATTTATAGTTTCAGGCGACTGACATGATTGTTTCTGACTGCAAACCATGGTCAAGGTTGTTACACAATGAGTATCCAGGTTGCCTTCTGCAGCTGTATGGAGCTCACCTTCATGTTTCAGAGCTGGCAGGTGCATGGTACACCTGAGTCTGGAAAACATGTGGTGGTTCTCCCAGCCCTGTTCAGGTGAGAACCTGAGGTCATCAGAGAAATCAGGTCAGCACCAAAGCACTCCAGGGAAGAAGAAATTGCTGCGTCTCACGTCAGCATTTCCATTTTTCTGACAGTTAATTGAAGCAAAAAGGTTGTAATTATTCCAAGATTATACAAGTGGCAAAATGGGAAGCAGATGATGCCTCATCTGCCATCGAGCCTTCCAAGAGCCACCCCTCCCCAGATCCGCTCAGACGTGCCTTTTGCTTTTGATTCCCTTCACATCAACTTGTCAAACAGGACAGCCATGGGCTGGTGGCTGTGTTGTGCTGGGGAAGGCTGGTGACACTGGTGTTGATGAGGATGATAGCAAGCCTCAGAGGGACCAGCCCATGGCTGACCATTGCCATCAGTGCCTTTGGGGACGTGCCGTAACACAACTTTGTGGCCAAACTGTTGAGTGATACTTAACTCACAACAGCTCGTGGATAAACAGCGCAGCAGGAGCTGTTGAGGTTTAATTTTGGGAGAGAAAAAATATAGTCCAGCTCCTGAGGACAAAACTGGTAAATGGCAAATGAAGATGTAGATGAACTAAGTTGTCCAATACCAGTGGTTTGCTCTCTGGGCTAGTTGAATGAAGGAAGTTAGTTGGGTTTTTTTTGTTGTAAACACTTACTGATCATAACAGAACTTGTAAACATAATACAACAGTTAAGCTTCATTAAATTTGCAGCAGACAATTAATTGTTTTCAGGCATTTCAAAGGGTCCTCTGTAGCACTGCTTCAGTTTAATTGAATGTATTACCACAAGCAGACAATAAGAAATATATTGAAGATATCCATCTGGCTCACACCGAAACCCTGTGTGCTTTGTTTTCTGGGGCTGTCACAGGCCTTTACTAATTGCCTCATTTTGGCTGTTTTACAATCAGTGTGATTTAGCCATTAATGTGATAAAAGTCATCTCGTGAAGAGCTTGATATTAAAAAGCATAGATCTCCAGCCTATCTCTGTTGCTAGTTTTGGACTTATCTCTAGCGTTATTAAAGTTATATTTAAAAGCAGAAATACAAATATATTGACTGTGTTACAGGGCAGCTTCTCCAGGTACTTTGCCTATCTGATTCTGATGCAGAGAGCCCCTTGGTGGGAAATATTGGCTCTGGATAGTGGGAAATGTAGCAGATCCTTCCCCTCACTTCCATTCCCACCACCTTCCCCTTCCTCTGTGTCCCTCCCAATGTCCCCAGCCAACCTTGAGGCACAACAGGGGTCTAAAAATAATAACAGCACAAGTAAAAAAGGAAGTCAAGACAAGAGCATGTGGCAGAGGCTTATAAACAGACCTGAATCAGCACATAATGTGAGAAAAAATTTACTCTTTTTTTTTTTTAAAGGAAATTTCAACCATTATATCTGTATACCCTGAAGGGAGAGGAGAAAAAAGCTTCACGTTTTTATTAAAATCATTAAACTCACAGTGTATTGCAGGGTCGACATTATTGTAACCTCTCCTGCCATAAAAAAGGGTTTAGAGTAATTCCTTTAAAAGCTCAGCACTTTTGCTTTAGGATTTTTCTTGTCCTCTCCCATAAAAGCAGAAGGTTCGGGAGTTCTCAGTCATCAATAGAGGATTGGGTTGTTTAGCTCATCATTGAAGATCAAATCCATACATCAGCTGAAAGAGGAGGTGACCTATAGGTTAAATACAGACTCTTAATGAGAGGAAAGCAGGTTAATTAACACTTTTCATCAACTTGCTTCAATTTATTTTAACATGATCCATTTCAGAAAGGTTAAAATATTTTTCAGGTTTTGAATACAAATGAAAACCCAGCAGAGTTAAAATGAAACCATAGATCAAGGACTTGTGGTAGATATTTTAATAAAAATAATTGCATTTGATTATACATGTGTGTGTTTATGGATGTGGTAGTACATAAACCACAAGTAACAACCTATTTTATCCAATAGTTAATTTCATAAGTGAAGATTAGTCAGTTAACTGTGAGTTACTATCAGACCAGTGACAAAGTCCTCAAAAAGGGAATGTGTTTGACTGCATGTTTTCCATGTTGTTTGTAAGGGGTCAAATCTCAGTTCCTGCAGCTTTGTCTGCCTTAGTGGAGTTACCAGAAAATTCTGGCACTGGAAGATCTGTTGTTTTGGTGTAAGTCCCCTGTCTCTTCTGTTCTTTGCTCAAGAATATCCTACATTGTAAGTCTACTAACGTTATTATGAGTTTGATCTTTATCCCAAATGAGGACACGGGATGAACTTCCAGACACAAGTTTCATGGGAATCCCACAAATTTGGGGTTAATTAGGTTCATAATCTGAGAAAATGATGCAACAGAGAAAACTGAGATGATTGTGAGATGATCACAAACTTGTGGAAGGTGGGAGGTGGTCTCCCTAGACCCACCTGTCCCACACCCAAGTGATTCAGTCAGACTGTGCAGCCAGGGATAAGGGAGACAATGGTCTAAGCATGATGTGCATTGAGAAAGTGACTATTTTACCCAGTCTTCATTTGGTTAAAGATGAAGGAAGAAGTCTGGGAGAGTAAAGGAGGAAAGAGATAATGCCTCTTATCCCAAGAACTTTATACCCTTATGAACAGTAGCTGAGAACAGCCTGGCCTGGAGGCTACGTTTTTAACATCAAAGATACGGAGGAAGTGTTTAGAGAGCACATTTTCCATCGTAGGAGGAAAAAGTGTAAGAGTGTTGAAGAATCTGGGGCAGGACTTGGGGAAATATCAATCACTTTGTGTATTTTCTCTGAAGCACTTTGGGAAGCAGCTTAGCAGAACCGAACTTCTGAGGTTTTGAGCCGTTGTGACTTTTTCTCCCTGACTGTAGCTGGATTACAAACAGGTTACTCAGAATTCTTTATCAGATAGCAGCCAAGTGGCACAGGGATGAAGGTGAGGAGTGGGGGGTTTGACACATCAGAGCACCTAAAGCACCGCTCAACGATGACAAGGTGGTGCTTGCAGTAGTAGGGACTCCTGGGACCTGATTTTCCAATCTTGTAATGCAATTTAAGTAAGATTATGTGCAATCCCATCAAAGTTAATATGTGGAGACTGGAGTCCCTTGTTTTAATCCCAAAATGATGACAGCAGAGAGAATTTAATGTCACATGCCACCAGAACAGGTTAAGGTCTAGGTGTGCTGGGTTCAAGCCAGTCATTTGGGCATGTGACATAGAACCATAGAATCATAGAATGATTAGGGTTGGATGGGATTCCCAGAGGTCATCTAGTCCAACCCCCCTGCAAGAAGCAGGGACACCCCCAACTAGATCAGTTTGCTCAGGGCCTCATCCAACCTGGCCTTGAACGTCTCCAGGGATGGAGACATGAATATGAACGTTCATGACTCAAAACCAGGTTGACTTTGTCACTGAATCTACTTGCCATGGCTTGGGTTGGTTCTCTCTGACTCCATCACACACACAGTTTGGATGTGAATTTTGCTTTCATTGGGTTTGATGTCTTTAAGTGTACCATGAAGAACTGGTAGTGAGAGTTATAGGTGTTAATGCTGAGTTTTATTTTAGCTGTGAATATATCTCAGGAATATCCTTTATTAGAGTTTACTTCGGAAGTCAGCAGTATTTCACCAGTGAAAACTTCAGGTCCTGTTGTGTCTAATTGCACAGTAGAAAGTCTCAGCAAAAATCCCAGCCTGAATCCATTAGTGCTGGTACCTCAGCTGCTTGGTGCAGCTGCAGAGGAACATGCCTTGCAGCAGCCAGCCACGAGTGGGAGAGCCAGGGAGAAATGTTGTAGCCCTCCCAAACCTGTGTGCTGGGGCTGCAAGGCAAGAGCACTGCCAGGCTGTTCTGTTCTTCCTCCCTGTATCTTTGCTAGTTAGAGCTTGATTCTTGTTTTGAGGTGATTTACATAAGAAAAAGTTGTGGTTAATTTGAAGTGAAATGAGATACAGTGGGAGAAATGTCAGGGAGTTTTTTAATGATGCACTATGTTGAATGTTTATTCAGTAGAGTGGGAGATGAAGATTTTGAGCATTATTATGATGGGACAGGATGATTTTACAGGTTATTATTTTCATTCCACATGAGATCCTGCATCCCTCAGGTCCAGGACTCAACCAACAGGAGAGCAAAACACTAACACATCCCTCAGAAGAAGGGTTTGCTTTCTCACTGTGTCACTGATTAATTAGGACATGGAGAGACAAATCCCTTGCAAGAGATCACAGGACACTGAGAGACCATCTCATCTTCAACAAATTAGATCTTTGTGGCCCAGGAAACATTTTTTCAAGGTTTGTGTTGTTGTTTCTGTTCTTACTGTCGCTTGATGTGTTCAGAAATAGATGGTTGGGCTTCAGACTTGACCACGGTAGCAACAGGGTTTCAAGAAAAACGTTAAATAAAAATATCTGCTGTGCACAGTGGTATAAGAAGACAAAGCAGTTTATAATGAAGGTCTTGTTTTCATTTTATAGTCTGGGCAAATAAGGCAAAAAAAGACTTTTAATGACTTGCTCAAGGTCAGACAGAAAGTGAGAATTCATCTTATTCCCTCGCTCCGAAGTCTGTGCCGGCCTTCGCCCCGTGAAGCAGCCTTGCCCTTCGCCCAGTCCTCTTCCTCTCTTTTACTTACCTCATGCTCTTTTCAACAGAATGCTGATAAGCTGCATTGTTCACATGTGGTTGTGGTTCAAACTAGTGTCCCCAGGCTGGCTCTGTGCTGTGATGGTCCCTAGCCAGGAGCGTGGTACGAGCCCGGGCGCTGGGTCTGCTCCTGCCAACAGCATTTTCTTCGTTTGACTTAAACTCACGGGTCCTTTTTGAAATGTGTATTTTCCCCAAGTTGGCTTGGATAGGCTTGAACTTCCATGTTATTTATGTACACAACTTGAGTAAGAATTCAGTGTTATCATTAAGTAGAGACATCCATTTTCTACTTAAAATAAGATTTTATTTAAAATTACTTCAATTTTGTTTTCAAATAATTTAAAATGGAAGAAAATTGGATGTTATCTATAATAGAATCATTTTTTTCTAAGTGTTTATTAAAAGTTTGATGTTTTTATTTCAGGTTGACTTTTTGAGCTGACAAAGACTGGGAATAAACTTTTTAATAGCTTTTAAATAACTTCTAGAGTTATTTGCATAATTGATTATCATACCTCTGCAGATTGTCATGCCTTAGTCCCGCCCAATGCATAACAACTTCATAATTATGTCTTGTTGTCAGGATGTCATTTCCTGAGGTACTAGAGAAATACCCAGCTTTCTTCTTAGCATAGATTTTAAATAGCTTGGGAATTTTAGATCTTTCTGTTGTGCAGTAGAGTCATTTCTCTATGGGAGCTATCTGTGAGAACTTCTACTAATTATATTCTAATTATAAAATAGTAGGAGCAGATGCTGCTTTAGAGAAATACTTTGGTTGAAGGCATTCATGGGATGGATGCAGCAGCCCACCCAGCAGATAAGCTGTTGTAATAACAGCAGGAGGTAGACACTCCATGGTGAAAATGGAGATGGCTGTTTTCCCCAGGGACTGATAGCCATGAGTTCCAGTGGGAAACTCTCTACGTTGTTCTTGGGTCTTTATGTTGAGTTCTGTGCTCCAGTGGAGATTCAAAATCTTTAACAGAGAAATATGTTTGGTACTTACTAAAATTAATGAATCTTGGTAGTCTGCCTTCTGTGAAATTATGGGGGAGGTTGAGATCTGCCAAGAGGTGAAGGGAGGAAAGGCAAAAAGGAATTGAACGTTAGAAATGAGGAAAGTTAGAGTAAGGGAGTAAGTCCTGATGGCTCATTAGAGCTTGACCACACAGACCCAGTGAGCCTGAGGGTTAGGGGGCCTGGAAGCAGCAGAGGACATGCTGAACTGGCATGGGTTGGTATTTTAAAATTAGGGTTAAGAATTGGTAGAACTGCTAAATGTCAGGAGTTGGATGTTGGGATCATCTCTGGTGCTTTCTTTAATAACGAGTGTATATTGAGTAGGTCCCATTTTTTTTTGCTTCATAACCAAAAAAGTCACAGTCAGAGGAAATCAATGAGGCTGATTTAGTAAGGACAAAACTTTCCTGTTGTCCTGTGAATGTAAGAGTTTCCCCTATCCTTGCAGCACAAATCCCTCAGGAGACATTGGCCTAACCAACTTAGCAGTGGAAATATTCAGCATATTCTGCTGATGTGCAGCAAATGCCCTATAGTTTCAAGTATAACTATTAGTTCTGGTACCTGGGCTGGGTTTCTGAGTGCTGGCCTTCATTAAGTCTCTCCAGTCACTCTCCATAAGACAGGTCCTACTGGGGCCAGGCAATGAAGTTGGCAAAGGCAGCGAAAAATTTCTACATCTTCTAAATTCCTTTTTAATTGCAGCAAGAGCCTTAAGCCTCATCTCACAGAAGTAACAATTTACATCCAGTGCTGCTCTTATTTCTGCAGAAAATTGAAATTCTCAGGAAAAATACAGAAAAACCTTAAAACCAAATAGAGGAGTGACTGCAGCAGCCATTCACATGACCAAATTCCCAACATGAAGAAGATAGTGCCTGAAGTAACTTTGGGACATCCCTGAGCACATGAAGAAGATAGTGCCTGAAGTAACTTTGGGACATCCCTGAGCACATGCTGTCACACAGACATATATAATGGAAATCAGTTTATTTCAGGTTATGTATAGATAATGTGACATCCTTTACATCTCTCTGTGTGTGGCTTGATAGCACTTGCAGTCTGATCATAACAGTGAGAAATTGAGTATTACTGAGAAATAATTGCATGAATTTTGAGAACCAAGAGGTGTGTATTGTGTCTTCCTATAGATGGTGTTATTGTATAGGATGGTATTGGTAGAGTTACCAGTGTTACAGCGTGAATGTGGGTTTTACTGACTGGGGTAAATATATTGACACAGGAGTCTGGTGCAGAGGTTATTTTCACCAAGTTAAAACACATTGAGATTGAAGTAGAATAATCTTAAATGCAAAGGTACTAGTAGAAACCTTCCCTGTTTTCAGAGGTATCCATAGGTGCTCCCAACCAGTTCTCCCTGCCAGTGCGGGCGGTGATGTGCAGCATTCACACCAGGTACTTGGGAAGCTGAATGTGCCTTGGGCTGGTTGACAAATGACCCATATGCCAAGTCTTGCTGATCCCACGACATTCCTGACACATGCAAGCCTTGATCTCGGTGACATTAAGGATGGGTAAGCTGTGGATCGGTGACTAGGCAGCTGAAAAGTCCAGCGAGTGATTTTCACGCTATTCTGTGAGTTTGACAGCTCAAGAGGCACCAGTTTTTAATGACTCTTAATTTGGGATTTATTCTTGCATGTCACCTAATTCCTAGCATCTTGGTCCTGATGAGGAGGGAGTTGATAATAGACAGAGGATTCAGATAGGAAAGACATAAAACACACACACCATACCATAAAAATGCAAAGGCCGTGCCAGTCACTTCATAACTTTGCAGTTTGAATGCCTGAATATCGTAGTATTGCTGCTCTGCTGCTGGCTGAAAAATTTTTATACATGGTCATTACTATTCAAAACATATTTAAAAGCCCCATAAATCACCCATCTCAGCAGGCTGCACCCTTCAAAGGGGCAAAGTGCTGTTGGGCACCACGTGCACAGCAAACACGCTTTATGTCCACAGAATCACCTGTGCCTTGTGTTACAGGGAGAGCAGTGATTGATCCTTGAGTGACTTGCAATTTATCAGAGATTGGATATGATTTCTCCTGTATCTGATTAACCTTCTCTGTAAGATGGCCATCATTTTTTGCAATGACAGTAGATTATTCCCTACTTGAAAAGACGGATATCAGCCAGTTGCAATCAATAGCCCACAAAAGGTGACACCCTGAATTCACTGGGTTATCTATAAAGTGTGTCACAAACGGTTCAATCGTTTGTCAAATACACCAATTTCATTTCAGGCACCTCTGAAGTGAAGTGGCTTTTAGTTTAGCCCAAAATGCAAGGAGCTAGAGGGGGGCTGTTTGGGTTTTGTGGTGCAATCAGGCACTGTTGCATGCTGCTACAAGGAGCAAGTATACATTTCCACCAGTGACAGATTTGATTGTCATTTCCAGCCCCCATTATGTATGATTTTCTTTGTCACAATTGTATGGAGAGAGTCTGATTTGATCAGATTGGATTGAGCCAGGTAAAATGGAGGTTAAAATGAAGTATTGTGCCCTCTTGTTATTTAAGTAACACTCCCTGTGCTCTCAGTGGAGTGGATATATTTTCATATATTTTGTCTCTGAATTTGCTATAATGGCACATCCCTCCCCAGTATCCTCTGATGTGATTCCACTCTTAATGTGTTTTCGGATTTAAATTAACCTTCATTTATTATTCAGCTGCACAAGGAATGCATATTTGAGCATGCAGAAATGCAATCCCTTGATTGACTGCCTGGTCCCTGTCTGGGAGGTGGGAGGCATCAATTCCTGGGAGGGAGGCTCTTACATCAAGTTTAGACAGTTTTCAATCTGTGGGAAGCTCTTTCTCAATGCCAGATTAAGAAATATGTTAATAACTTGTACCTCGACTGTGGATCAGCTCTGAGGGAAGCTGAGAAGGAAACTGCTGGTCTCAAAGGGGAATCTTCAGCAGCTGATGGGCAGGTTACATAGGAGTGAGGTCACAAGGAACAGCATCCCAGCTCTCCTCTTAAAAAAACAAGCCAGACAGAGGCTGCCTGAGTGGGAAGGGACAGGCTGAAGCACCTATATAAAATAATTGCTTGTCCCCACGTTGCTCTGGCTCTGATATGACGAGGTTTAAGCCAAGGAAACCACACGATAAGGATCCTCTTTCAGGCAAGCAATTTTAGCACCTCCTAAATGCCCAGCTCAACTGAGTGCACTGCTGAATCAGGCTCCACTCTTCCAGGAAAGGTCAAATGTTCCACCCCTCCTCCCTTAATCCCCGTTAAATACATGGCCATGTATCACTGCCTTCGTGATCGGCGCCGCCTGATTACATGGGAAGGTCTGGACCGCTGCCCACATGCATTTTTAAAATCAGGAAAGTGAGTGTAGTCCCAGGCCTAAATTCCTTTTTCTGAACTGATAAGTGTCCCTTTTGCTTTTAATAAGATTACACTTTATTAGGCTGAGCTACTATAGCACACACCAGAGGATACTGGAAGTGCTGCAGAATTTTCAGTTAAGAAATGTGCCACATAAAGCAGCTCCTTGTCTTGTGAGAGCACATGTGTAACAGCCCATTGTATGGAACAAAAGAGTTATACTGGTGTAAGAGCAGTGTGCCTGCTCCTGAAAGCATGTGTGTGACTCATCCCAGCTCATGGCTGTGATGCTCTGAAGGCCAAATATTGTAAATAACTTGGCCATTGCCCATTTTTTGTTAATCTTAATTTTGGCCATGCCCCATAAAGTACTCAGCCAATCTATTAAGATAGCCATGGTTTGCTATGTTAATACATATTATGTGTTTAGTTGTTCACCAGTTATTAATCTCTTTAGTTCAGGGTCATATCTTCCCCTCTTCAGCGTTTCTTACAGTCTGTGATGGTGCCCAGAGCACCAAGAGCTGCCAGCAGCTTAACTAGTCAAAGAGTCTCAGATGCTTTTGGCTTTACAGGCTCGGATAAAGATGCTCCTGGATCCCTGACAGGGTTCAAGGCTGGGTTGGATGGGGCTTTGGGCACCCTGGGCTGATGGAGGGTGTCCCTGCCCATGGCAGGGGGTAGGGACTAGGTGGGTTCTGAGGTTATTTGATGATAAATGTTTCATTCACAAATAGAAGAGAAAGAAACATCAGAGCACATTTGAGTATTTATGTATCTGTCTTTGATTCTACAGTTGCTCATAGAAAACAGATGATTCTACTTTCAGGATTGATTTTTATTGTCTCCAAATATGATTTGCCTTGAAATCAATGCAATAATGTAAAATATGATTGCAAATAGAGGACATTGATATACAACATGTTTATTAACTCCCTCTGATAGAAAAGCAAAGTGAAAACAGCAAACATGCTGGTATTCCAGGAGAAAAAGCAAGTCCCAAATACTCAACTTCGAGTTCATCTACAAGAAAAAAACTATTTTAGAATCTTTGTACATGAATATGGTTGATGTAGATAAGGACAAAATGTAGCTGGATCTTTAACAGTGTAACATTAATTGCTGCTTAAGAGAATTAGGTAATTAGGTGGCTAATCAAACCTGAAAATACTGCTTATCTACCTAGGTCCACATGAGGAATATCAGCAGCATGAATAGAAATTGAGCCTGAGGGAAAGCAGCTCTCTGCCCGCTTCCCCTGGCGGTGGATGCGGGTGCCTGGCATCACTTGCCTTTGTCTTAGCAGCTTGTTTGAAGCATCTGGTAATTGAACATAAACTCTTGCACTTGAGCATTCATGCTTGAACCTGAAATTACCTTGTCATCCACACTGGCTTTCATTAAACAGCTAACAGATGCCCTGGCATGCTGCTGCCACAGGACACGATGCTGAGAGTCAGAATCTCGTGGGCTGAAATGGCTTTGGTCTGTATGGTGTCCTCTTGTCCAGGCTGGGATGAGTGTCCTCCTCTCAGCACTCCACAGCAGCCACCCTGATCTCTGAGTGTTTGAGCTCCTCGCTGCTGCTTAACTCAGATGTGTCCTCTGAGGGTGAGAGCTGGGACACTGGTAGTTCATATGTTCTTGGAGTAAATGTACATATCCCTCAGCCAAAAGAAACGCTCTTGGGTGGGGGTGGTTTTCCATTTAAAGAGCCAGACCTTGTTTCTGCTGTCTCTAAGTGGCCACTGCAGTTTTAGCTTATTTGTGTCCACCTGCAATACCTTCCCCTACAAAGCCATCAATATTTTCAACATACTCTGACTATTGAGGCAAAGGAGTAAAGGGGAGAGGGACAGATGCTGCAGACTTTGAGTGCAGGACCTTTTACAAAGATTGCCCAAACCTAGCAGCATGAACCTGCAAACAAGTCTTGAAGGCAGTGAAATGGGTAGGGCTGGGAGAAGAAAGGAGGGGATAAGCCTTCACAAAGTCTTGGAGGATTTCCCTTGCAAGTCTTAACAGTCTGAAGGCACTGCAGAGTTTGGGGAGGGGGAGTCCTGATTTCTTTCTGGTTTTACCCTGGAAAAATGTGTCAAAATGTGAGTATACCCTTCTCTTTGTTCTCCTGTGACCTCCTCTATGCCAGGACAGATGTTGAAATAGGCATATTGTTATTGCTGTTGTTGTTATTCAGGTAGTAGGCACACAAGTTTCAGCAACCAGCATTTGGGATGCTGACACGATCTCTCTTTTGAGTCTGTCTCTGAGATACTCAACTCCACTGACTTGAAGCCAATGGCAGGAGCTGTATCTCCTGAGCATGTCACAGTTCAATCTTTTATTATAGCAAAATACTCTATATTCCTTCAGCAGCCAGGGCTGGCAAAGCATATCTCATTGTTTACTGAGCACTCTGATAGCCCTAAATGAAAGGGACTGCGGTTATTAGCATCGCTGAATCCCTTCCCAGCGGAGCAGAGTGCACAGCCTCCACACCTGAGCCAAACTGGAGATGAGCACATTTGGAAATGGGATGCCAAGGAGCATCTAACTCAGACAGATCCACTTGTCTCTAGAAGGAAGAAACCCTCTGGTCAGTGAAGGTCTTGGTGATGGGCACAAGGTACGTGACATTGCTCCTTGTCCTGGACCTCTCGTAACGTTCAAAAGGTATTTGCATGCTCTGGACTGACCTATTTAAAAAAAAAAAGGCATTATTTCTCAGTGTCAGTCTCTGATTCATTTTATGTCACTTATGTTGTGCCACTGTAGATGGTGTCTCACTGTGTCATGTCCTCCAGATCTGTGTGACACAACACAGCACTGCCTGAGCTACACCGGTGTAGCACAGGCAGTGCTGTGTTGTGTCAGAGATGACAGAGATGTTCACCCCAAGCAAGTAATCCCTCCTCAGGGACACCCAATCAGCAGCAAGTCAGGGTGGGATGGCTCCCTTCAGGCTGGGTGACTGTCACCCTCAGACCACACCGTGATGCTGCTCTGCAGCTCGGAAATGCATCACAGCTTCCCGAAATGAGACGCGAACGCAGGCGGCACCAACAGCTAATGCCAGGCTCCCTTTCACAGGGATGAGGGCCACAGTGAAGCAGTTATGGCCTTCCTACAGGTGGCAAGTGATGCTCAGCTCCATCTCTTGTAGCAAACCGAAAACTACTGAGGAAACCCTGTTAAAATCTCTTGCAGTATAAACCAAATGCATTCAATCCCTTAGAAATTAGATTTCTTAGACCAGACTCTGCAGTATGTTGCAGCAATATGACTACAGGGTGTAACACAGGGCAAAAGGAGGTAAGAAAAGCTCGATAGCCTCCATGCACCCCACTAGTGGGGCCAGGGCTGGTGGCCCAGAGCTGTCCTGGGCAGCAGTGTGGGCTGTGCCAGCTGAGGACCATCCCCAGGAGCTTTCACGCTGCTCCAACCATCCCGGCTCTGACAACAAGCTGAGCCGCTCCGCGAGCTGCCAGCCCACCACAATGTGCCACTTTTGTCACACTCAGAGTGCGCTCCTGGAAGTGCCAGCATGGGAAGAAGGCTGGGAAGGAGCTCTGCTGCTTCCTGAGCCTTCAGTGACACCTACAGACACAGCCCCCTGCCACTCATAGAGCTCACACCCCCACCTCAGATTCCCTTTGCCCTCTCTGCACGCTGTGGGCTGGGTCTTCACCTTCTCCACATCAAGCCAAGCCCAGGCCAAGGTCAAATCACCCACAGCTGCTGAACTGCATTCACTGTAGCTACAAGACACCTACTGAGCACGTTTGTAGAGTTATTTTTTTCCCCTTGTTCCTGTTTCAGAGTGAAAACCAGATTATTTTGCCTCCCGGTGATGGAGGGATCATCATCCCTTGAGAGCGTCCCCGTTGACGTGCACCAGGCGCTTTTTCCTCCCCTAAAATACTTCTCAGTAATTCCAGAGGAACATTCTTCAAAGTCATTTTACTTGGGTTTTGTCTCCTCGTTCTGAAGGGGAGCTGGGACGTGCCAGGGGCAGCTTCCCTCCGCAGAGGGCTGGGAAACCCACGAGCTCTGTAAGGGCAGCCGGTACTGACAGGAATCCTTACCCTTCGTCTGCAGCTCGGTCTTTCAGCAATATTTTCAAAGCTCTTTATAAAGTGTGTGTCATCATACAGCTGTCTTGGTTGGAAGGGACCTTTCAGATCATCAAGTCCAACCACTGCCCTGACCTCCCAAACCCACCGCTAAACCATGTCCTCAAGCACCACATCTGCCTGTCTATTAAATCCCTCCAGGGATGGAGACTCCACCGACTCCCTGAGCAGATTTGTGGTGTGGCCTTCTCACCTCTTCCAGAAAGCCCCAGGGAGGGGAGGGTTACAGTGAAACCTCAGGGCTGACACTTGTTAAGGACCAGAGCTTACACAGATCGTGTCAGGACTCCTGGAGGAGAGCTCAGGGCTTTGCAGCAAGCACCCATTTCATCTCAGAGTCAAGTCCTTCATAAATATTTCATACAGGTTTTGAGCAGGGCAGAGGATGAACTTCTGATCCTGAAAGGGATTTCATTGAGTGGATCTGTGCTGAGCCCCACTGCCGGCGCTGGTGTCTCTGGAGCGTCCAGAGCTCGGGATGCTCCAGGTCATCCTGAGTTTCAGTAGCAGCAATCCCAAGTGCATGTAAAATCCTGGTGCATCCAAAAGCAATGTCCTAAATCTAGGCAGTAATTAAACATTACCTTAGTAACGTGCTTTTCTGCTGCTTAAGCTGAGAAATTTCAAAGGCTTTGCTTTTGTTAATTACTCGAACCTCTTAACACCTACTATGGGTCTGCTAAGAGTTACTTTGTCAGAAGTGAAACCAAAACACAGCTAAATTATGTTTGTCCAAGATAATAGTCCCAAGTCCCTGAGGACTGGATCTGAAACCTACATATTCAGTGATGAAACCTTTTCACCACCTCCTGCACACATCTGGTAAGGTCTTTGAAAACCCAGGAGCAGCTCCACATCCCCTGAACTTCAGGGGGGAGTTCTGCCCAGGGCATGTCTTTGTTGCTGTATCCTTATTATTTTAGCAGAGAGCTAAGCAGCCAGCCAACAGTCTCTGGAAGAAGGAGTTACAGGTTTGGTTTCATGTACCAGAGAATGAATAATGCTCAGAGTATTTTAGCATGACAGCTGTGTGGAGTAGACTTTTGGAATAAGCAAAAATATCTATCTGTGTATGAATTTCAGACTTTGGGTCTCATTGTTAAGCAATATTTTTTCTCCTTTTCATTTCCTATGAGGCCCTGTAGAAAAAAATTACTGCATTTTTTTTTTGTCAACAGAAATGAAAGATAAATGTTAACTTTAGAGGCAGAGGGAATTCAGGGGCACAGATGAGGAGCCCAAGTCTGCATAATGTGTCATGGCTCATCTTTCTGTGCCACCATTTTCCTGGCACTGCACAACTGAAGTGAAAAATAGACAATTAAACCAGTGGTGAAGGACCTGTGTGAACTCCAGCTGCAAAGAAGGGATTAGTGCTGCAGCCCAGGATGGAGCTGGTGCTGCTGCTGCCCGTGTGTAATGTGCTACCACACAGATACACCGAGGTGTGGGGGCTTCCCTTTGGAAGTGTCCTGTCTGGGATCATGCCCTTTCTCACCTTTCTTCTGCTGCACTGCCCCAAATCCCTTGCTCAGGTCTTGTTCTGCAGGTCAGGGACATCTCATGGAAGACCACAGAGGTCCCAAAAGGTGAGTTGGTCTGAACTACTACCTGACCATCTGGTTGCACATCAGGCAGGGGGGTTCCTACACCCACGTCCTACCCAAAACTCCTCTGTCTGGAATTGCTACAGGACTTAGTGGCACAAATCTGGTGTGCAGGGTGTGAGAAGTTTGGTTGCTATCACTCATCATGTATCTTTACTCTTTGTGTGGGTCCTCCTCAGACACAGAAAACTACCTGGATTTAAAATGTATGACCATCCATCAGACAGAGAACGTGCCCAATATTCTGAACAAAGTCCAAGTTTTCAATAATGAACAGCAATAGTGGTTGTCTAATCTTTCCCATTCCAGATCCAAGAGGTACCACTCATGTTTTTAATACACTCTTCTTCATTCCAGTTTTGGAGATATTTTACATTGAGAGTGTTCTCTCAGGGCAGCATTTAATGGAGGAACAGCAAAAACGTTCTTTTGATAACTATGGTGAGCAATGTATGGCTTCAAAACTGATTATTTTTAAATAAGAAGATGGAAATAAAACAATCTCTGGTCTCCAAGGCTTTTCAAAAATTTTAGCCAAGTCTCTCATTCTGCTGCACTCTTTTCCAGCCTTCTCTCTTCTCATCAGGAAGGTGGCTGGAAGAGTGTTCTGGAGGATTTCCCGAGTGTTTCACTCCAACAGAGAAACGTATCAGAGGATAAAATCAAAGATGTCACAGTTCTCCTTTTGTGTTAAGGCTCCTCCTGCCTGATCACTGCAGATCTTCCAAGTTCTGTTGGCTGTGCTGCAGTTGTGGATCTTTCCCAGCTCTTCATCTCTCTCTATTTCCTAGGACAGGATTAAGCTTTCTCTTTTTTTCTTTTCCCTCTCCCCTTTGTTTTATTTGGTTTTTTTGTAGATCCAACCAGGGTTATGGTGTCCCCTTTCAGCATGGATGTCACTGTTGGAGAAAGCATTGTCCTGCCTTGCCAGGTTTCTCATGATCACTCACTAGATATCCTGTTTACCTGGTCGTTTAATGGACATCTGATAGACTTTGAAAAAGATGGGGATCACTTTGAAAGAGTTGGAGGGGTAAGTATTAACTCTAAAGCAATCTCCTCACAGAAATATGGGCAGGTAACATAGAAAAGAGCCTCTAGTAGAAGGAGTGGACTAAGTTAGTAGTAGGAGGTGTTGCCTTCTCTCCTTATAGGATGATAAGATGAACATTGCCAATATGCTACCTCCTAATAGTTGACTTAGAATTGTTATTTCTTAATGATGGAACAGGTTTCCCAGGGAGGTGGTGGATCCCCATCCCTGGAGACGTTCAAGGCCAGGTTGGATGAGGCCCTGAGCAACGTGATCTAGTTGGGGGTGTCCCTGCTTCTTGCAGGGGGGTTGGACTGGATGACCTCTGGGAGTCCCTTCCAACTCTGATCATTCTATGATTCTATGACTTAAATCTGCTCACGTGAGCGGTGCATTCACAGTGCAGTGGGATCTATGTCAGAAGATCTGTCATAACACTCTGTGTTTCTGTTTGTCAGGAGCAAAATTTCATGCTGAAAGGAAAGGGGAATTCAATTTACAGCCTGTTACCTCTAAAATATATATAATAAATATATATAATTAAAAGATGTCCTCGTGAGACCTCACCTGAAGTACTGTGTCCAGTGCTGGAACCCCCAACANTGGAACAGGTTGCCCAGGGAGGTGGTGGATGCCCCTGGATCCCTGGAGACGTTCAAGGCCAGGTTGGATGAGGCCCTGAGCAACCTGATCTAGTTGGGGGTGTCCCTGCTTCTTGCAGGGGTGTTGGACTAGATGACCTCTGGGAGTCCCTTCCAACTCTAATCATTCTATGGTTCTATGCTTTTCAAGACTGATGCCTAGGGTGCATAGCAGCAATGGCACTTCCAGCACTGTCCCTGATCACCTGTAATTTTAACAAAGCAACAATTACAAACTTTTGGAACATTCTTCAGTCAGAAAGCCCCACTCCCAAGGTTACCCTGAGATTCCTAATGCATCAGGTCCTTTGTGTCGGGAGAAAAATTTAGAGAAGTTTTCAGCTTCCTATACATCCAGCAGCATAATTAGTTCTATTCAACAGTTAATCAGACATGCACTTGGCGTTTGGAAAACAAATTACTGTTGTTAGGTGATGCAAGATTTCCTCGGAGAGCGCTGTTCTCCTGGTCTTCAGCACGAAAACGCCGGGCAATCAAACCGCTGGCAGTCACACAAACCCGTGAAACTATTGCAGATGTCTCATAATTTGGGCTGGTGTTCACTTAGGAAACAGATGTAGACACAAGTTGGGCATCTGAGTACCAGAGAGGCTGTAAATTGGGATGTCTATAAGGAGGAATCGGAGCGAACCCGTCCTACATAAGCTCTGTCGCGTTGTTTTAATGGGGAAGCTGCTTAACGGACCCAAACCGGGCTCCCCTGCCCCTTGTAGGAGCCATAACATCAGAAATGGTCCCACTTTTATCTTCAAGGCAGACTCACACCATTTTAATAGGCCACGGTTTGCATTACTAATGTTTTCATCAGCCAGTGTAAAGTAAATCCATTAGTCACAGTGTCCTTCATGTGATAATGATGTTTAGCGCTCATTAAAAAGTAATTGTAACCACTTTTCCCTACTTTATCAGCAGGATTCAGCTGGTGATTTGATGATCAGAAGCATCCAGCTGAAGCATGCTGGGAAATACGTCTGCATGGTGCAAACAAGTGTGGACAAGCTGTCGGCTGCTGCAGACCTGATTGTAAGAGGTATTTGAATTTTGTTACTGTCGTTGTAAAATTTCTTTCTTTTTATTTTTTTTCATTCCTCTTGCCTACTGCTGGTAAGAGAATTCCTGTGCTCAGAGACATTCCTTGGGATCCCAGAACCCTGTAATTCATTGAAGAAATAAGCTCTAAGCACACACTGGGGGTTCAGAGGACGTTTTCAAACAGCTCACGTAAAGATCCTCTCATAAACACACGCTCACGCGAGAGACACGCGGCGCAGATGGACACGCTGATGCTCGTGTCCCAATGCAGAACTGGCACCCACTGAGCTCACTGAGTGGGTGAACTGTGCAGCAGAAGCAGCATCCAGCTCATTCATGTTTCTGCCCAGTGACAGCGTTCCATTTCTGGCATAAATTTCACCAGTATTTCAAGTTCTGCTCATTACCACACAGAGGTGACCTGTAAGTGTGACTCTAACAGGGACACAACCAGTTAACCCGAATCTGGATCCTTACAATCATTATGATGTTTATTTTCCTGCTTGTTTGCTTTTGTTTTGCACAAATATCTCAAGACAACCTGTGGATGGGCACCTCGGGTAGGCAACGGCCTTAGTGCTGGCTCTGTACATAACAGGAGGTCACAGAATCCCGTGGGTTGGAAGGGACCCCAAGGATCATCGAGTTCCAACCCCCCTGCCACAGGCAGGGC
>VXBZ01011929.1:174093-197429 GCA_013399135.1 Heliornis fulica
GGTGGTGGGGTGGTGTGTGCCGTGGGGAGGAAGGTCCCCAGCCACGCTCCTCCTCGTGGGACAAACCTGCTCCCCCCAGCCAGCCTTTGGGTCAGCAAGCGGGGATGGAGCAGGTTTGGAGCAGGGATGGGTGGTGGGTCTGGCCACTGCCCAGGCAGGGACTTGAAACCCAGAATTAGGTGGGACCAGTGCTCATTTGTGAGTTCATCCTCAGGATTAAGATTTAAGAAATGTTTCATAAATAGTTATTTTTGTATTTAAGATTTTCCAGACACCTTTCACTCCCTTCCCTCCACACTCATATGTTGAATATATTATTTGACTGCAATTCACTATAACAAAGTATAAAATGTGATGTTCAGAGGCTTTTAAATTTATAAGGCTACTGTATAGCCACATTCCATTGTGTGCTGGATGAATAAATATTTATTTAAGGAAATGAGGTTGTGTAGAAGAACAAACAGGAAAGAGAGTATTTTATTACACAGCACTGCTTTTGCTTTAGCGAGATCTCCATGTCCCATCTTCCATTCATAATGCCACAGTTTATAAGCTGCATTAAATCAGGAGCCTCTGCAATGCAGGAATATGGCATTAAAATTACAGCAATGTAAAAAAACCCAGGGTGAGAGCAGCATTATCTCCAGCATGGTTGTATGCTGGGGCTATATAAACCATACAGGGGAATTTAATCAGCAGGAGAGCGAAGGAGAGCGGGAACACACGCCAGCTCCTATCTGGCTCAACACGATGGGCCATGGAGCAGGTACACAGCTCCTCCAGGACGTGGATCCTGCTGGGCTCATGCTGTGAGTAACACCTTGAGTACAGTGCAAAAGTAAAAGAAAAAAAAATCAATAGACAGGTCAAGGAGTGGTGTAATTGTGAGTGCAGCCTCAACACACCAGTTAAACCAGAGGGAGGTGAAACCGGGAGGAGGCTGTGCCGGGGGGGCTGACACCTCCTGCTGCCACCACGCTCCATCAGGGAGAACAGACATGCAGGCTGGGGGAGAGGTTGGGTTAATAAAAGCTGCTCCTGTCACCTTCAGGTCACCCTGTCCTCTCTCTCCTTTGCTCAGATGCGTACGCCAGAGGATCCGGCTCGTCGACCTCCAACGCCTGTACACTGTCAGCCATCAGCACAATAATGATATCGCTCACAGCTCGGTCCAGTTTATGACAAACATTACACAGGGGACTCCTTGTTTATAATATAAGCAACATTTAGCTAGTTGTTTTGAAGACACCCAGTACTAAGTAATATTGTGGTTTGAGTACATCTTACTACTGGAAAAAAATGTTTATGCTTCTTTAGGAATGGCATTATACAGTACTTCCTCAAAGCAAATATAGCTTTGTCTGAAGTTTCCTTGGAAACTCTGCAATGCACTGAAAACATCTGTAATATGATGTTACCAAAGCAGTTTACATATGTCCTTATATGCATATTTTTTATTATATATTTAGTGTTTTATAGAATTTTTTAAAGTTAACATATGATGTAGATATTAATTTTTCCTCTGCTATAAAATGCTACGGGCGACATTATCATGACAATATTGTTTGGAATTTTTTCCTTTATGATGGAGAGCTCAAAGTTGTTCTTAGTCAATTGGCTGCAACTTTCCTGTACAGTTTTACAAGGCTGCACGTGGCAGAACTGTTCCCAATGCGGTTTGGATCTGAATGGTGGTTACGGTGATTCTTGTGGTAAATCAAGTGCTTAGGACACACAAGGTCTTGTCTTTTCTTCAGAGGTCTAAGGCACACTCCAAATTCGTGGTGAGAACACCATAGTCTTGAACAAACACACAGATTTCGGTCGTTTGTGGACTACAGGACATGTAGCTAATGCTCCAGCATCATGTGGTAAGGGGCTGTTTTACTGTCTTGAACTAGCTTTGTCTTGGTCATCATTAGCATTAAACTGGCTTGGAATGAAGACACTGCAAAGATGCCATCTCTGACTCTAGTGACAGAGGTGGGCAGGTACCTGAAGGAAGGTTCTGGACTTCAGGTGCACACCTGGCTAAATCCACCTCGCTTTGGGGGATTTTCTTCCAAGGAGATTAGAAGACGGCGCCTCTGCAACGTGGAGCTGCCCTGGGTTCCTTGTCTGAACACACACTCGCTTCTCCAAGTCCATCAGGACATCACTCCTCCTCCTTCCTAACTCCACGGTGTAGGAAACACGTAGGAAATCTGGTCCCAACCGTAGAGCAGGAGAGGAGCAGCGCTGGGCTCCCACAGAGGTGCAGGGTGTCCGCTGGGAGGCGGGATCACCCGCCGGGAAAACCTCCCCTGTCTTTAGAAACTCTCCATAGACGCCTGAGGGCAAACTGCGAGTCACAGCGGAAAAACGACACTATCCACAGCAAAATAATTCTTCTTAAGAGAAGGACTGTTTGTTACTACGGGCTAATTTTGTAAGTTCACTCAGATGGGGTAACCCAAGCAAAAGGCAACGGAATTTTCTATAAAATTTTCAAGTTTAAATGCGCTGCAGTGGTTTATTATTCTTTTTCTTTCTTTATTTTATTTTCCTAATAGCTTGAATTTGCCTGTAACTTGTCTTTTTTGCTTACAAAATAATACAGTTAACTTTTAGACCTTCTAAATATATTTATTCAGTAACTCATAATCAGGATTCCACTTGTGTAAAAGTCAGGGGTGTTGACCAGAGAAATATTGTCAGTATTTCAAGCTGTGTTCCTTTCTTAGTTTGATATGGTTACTTCTATGTAAAAAAAAAAACAAATACAAAATACAAAAAAACCCACCAAAAAAATGAGAAAAATGGAACAAAAAAAAAAAAATAAAAAAAAGCTGCTGTAGTTTTCTCCCCGGTGTAAATGATATTTATCAGTGATCTAGCAGATGTAATCTTTTTTTAAAGGTATTGGTAATAAATATTCTGTCATTTGTAAAGATACCTGTCTGCCAGGAGCATTTTTCCTCCACGTTTCATTGGACCTGGTGACAAATCTCCCACGGCACCTGCTGGGGTTGGCACTGACGTGCAGGTACAAAGCTGGAGTTGGTTCAGTGAGAACTTTGTGGGGCCAGGAAAAAAAATACATCTATTTATATATCTCTGCTTTAATTCTGCTTCTCAAAATGCCTGTGTGGGTGAATTTGAGGTGCTAACATCTTTTTCTGTGGAGTTGGGACCTTTCCAGGCTCACAGGGGCCGGTGCTGTGGGAGTGGAGCCTCCCAGCTCGCACCGCGGAGCATCGCTGGCCCTGTACCCCAAGTGACCCACGCCGGGTACAGCACCGCCGTCCATCCCACAGGGTGTTGGAGGATTTTGGGGAGCTCTGCCTGAAAACCCACCCAAACCCACTTTTCTGATGCTGATGTTCCAGAGTGGTGGCACAGGAGTCAGATGATTGCACTCAGCGTCTCCAATTTCCTCCCTCTACACGCGAGACAGCGCTGGGCTGGACCCACAGCCCAGATGGGGAAATGAAGATGCTCCTGCTCCATCACACCAGCCCTGTTGTAGTTACTAGAACAAGGAGAACATCCACCTGATGCTCCCAAAGCCACCAAGCCCCAACAGCCCCCAAGGAAACCCGTCCTTCTAGAAGCGCCCCGGACCTGACTGGCCAGATGAACATCCACAGAGGTTGTCTCATCATCACCACCTCACTGCAGTCATCTGCATTGTTCTCCTGTGATGCACATCACCAGCTGTGACACAGAAAAGCAGAAGTGTTTGTCACCCCCTGCCACCACCAGCTCCCTGCCCACAGATCCTGGGAATGCCAAGGCTGCAACTGCCTTCACAAGTGAGTACTGAGCAGTTGAGTGGCCACGTGTGCACAGCTCAGATGCTAAATACACATAAATACATTGTTGTGCTAATCTCTGCAATGTCTTGGCATCAGTGGGAATGAAATTATTTTTAGAAACCTTATTTATTAGGCCACTTGAAGGTGTGACTTTAAATTACAATAAATGAATTCGCTTTAGTCTCATTTTTAGGATTTTTGTTAATGAAATTCTGATTTTTAGGCCATTAAAGCTGGGCACCTCACATGCAGGAGAGACCTGTGAGGCACAAACACTGTCACATTAATGAGTGACATTAATTTTGATGGAGCCATGCTGTTTCACCCAGATGAGAACAGGCTTGTTTGTTATAATTAAACTTTCAGTCTTCAGTACCTGGGAACTCTGTTACACTCAGCACTTCCCAAACAATTTACTTACTGGGTCAAAACTTTCCTTTTATTCTGTGTTAATGTACTTCACCCCAGGTCTGGCCAGCTCAATGGACGGGAGGTTTCCTGGAGGGACTCTACAAGACTTCGTGGTCTGCAGCCGGAGAGATCAAAGCCCAGTTGTTACATAGTTTCAGGCAGGAGGTTTATTTTGTAACTCCCTTGGTGGATTACACAACGTAAGTAAACAAATCACAAACAGAAACCTACACCGTCTCAAACTCGGTTCATTTCAGGTGGAACAAGAGACAGAGAAGATAAATGCATTGCAGTGTTGGGTTTGGATTTTCAAATACCTGATGGCAGCTGAAGGTGCAGAGGAAGGAGGAGCCCAGCTCCTCTCAGCCCACAAGACCCCTTAAGAGCAGCAAGGGGCCCCTGGCATGTTCCTTTCATTACCATACAGCCCAAAACCGCATTCCCAGGCTGTCTGTGCAAGTGAGGAAGTTCAGCAGTTTGTGTAATTTGTCTTTTCCTTTTATTTTTCCTTTACTCTTTTGCATCAGGAAGCACAGATGGTCCCTTCTGGGCCTTTTGCAGGTGCTGCCAGCTGATCTCAAAGGCAAGAGCCTACAAAGGAGCCTTGGACCGAAGATGAACCAAGAGCCAGTCCCTGGATCTCCCCTCATCCTGCAGCCACCAATGAGCAGGTGGGTGGGCAGAACCCACCCATCCCAGCAGCATTCCTGGGAATGAAACACAGGTGAAGCTTTCATTTCACACTGAAGCTCTCGTTTCACACTGAAGCTCTCATTTCACACAGGCTTGGCTGGATGCTGTAGTCCTTGCGTGGGCATCGGCCGTCGCGGCCCCACTGGCCTCACGTGGTCAGACACTGCAGGTGTTTCAGCCACACACAGCAGAAGGACACGAGTGTGGACATTTTTATCACTGTCTTGGAATTTCAGGGAGTGCCACTGACTCCCTGGCCAGGTCTCACTGGGTGCCTGGGGTCTGAGCCAGGCAGTCCCGGCAGCGTGCTGGGATCCAGCAGTGCCCAGCCAGGGCTCAGAGTGGTTTACACTGGGCATGGGGTGGGAGCTCTGCCAAGGGCTTTGTAGCTGCCAGTGGCTCCTGAGGTTTGTGCAGTGTTTCACAGCTTTTTTCCAGAGTATTTTCAGTTCCCAGACTGTGAACTCGCTGTAAGTTTGACTGTAGCTCCTGTGATCCAGCAGCACAGACCCCACACAGCACCCCAGGCCACCTCAGATAGTGGGAGTTACACTAGTGGCAGCAAGTTAAATAACCAGGTGACACTATTCAATCAGTGAACTACATTTCCAAGGTGGTAATTTGGGTTATTACCTGAGTTCACACTGTTTCATTACAAAGTATATCAGTGAAGTCAAAGAGTGAGCCCCCAATTGTGACAGAGTCTCTGTAGCACCAGTGATGACAGCACTGGGGTGCTCTGCAGCTTGTTTTACTCTTTTACCTGGTATTTGACCCACCTTGGTCACTGCCAGGGACCACAGGTTGGTACCTTGCCACCAGACACAGTATGCCCCAATTCCAGTTTGACTTTTGCATCTTGACTTGCCAGAGACATTTAAAAAAAACCAAACAAATCCAAAAGATTAAGCTGTCAACCAGGGGGAAAAAAAAAGCCATTAGTTCTTTTCCAGATTATTTTTCCTAGGCAGATGCTGTACCCTGTATTTATATCCTGCTTAAACTGGGACTTTTTGTCTGATAACTTAGATGCAAGGCACCGAGTGGGAGCAAGTCCTCCGTCCCTGCTTGGACCTGCCGCCGCAGCAGAGGTGACACAAAGCCTGCTCTGGTGATGGTGGGTGACACGCAGCCTTGGTGGCTCCACAGCCTCTCAGAAGACAGAGTTGTCAAGGGTGCTGCAGTAGAAGTCTTCAGTGAAGCTGCCAAACTCGGTCTCAGTCTCACTGGTGCAGGTACGAGCTCTCTGGAAAGCAAAGGCTGCTGTTAGCTGGCCAGCTGGGAGTGCACTGGGGTTATCACCTGAACTGTGCTGCTTAAGAGAGACACAGTGTGGAATATTCCTCAGGAGGTGCAAAGCCTCACCTAACAGATGGTCTGTTTAAAGGAGGTTTTACCCAGAAGATTTCATGAGGTAAGAGCTGAGAAAGAGCGTTGGGTTCAACAGAAGGATTTCTCCAGAAAGTTCACGTTGCTGCTCATCGCTCTGTCCCTCAGGCCAGCAGCCCTCTGCACCCACAAATCTCCCATTTGGCTTGTTCTGCACAGCCCAGCCAGCCACCAGCCAGCCCTCTGCAGCCAAGAGAGCCCCAGGAAGAGCTGAAGGGCGTTAGGAGACACGCCAGTTTCTCAGAACAAAGAGCAGTGAGAGCCCACTGGTGTGCCCAGGCCTGAGTCCTCACACCAAGCAGAGGTGCACGTGCAAGCGTGCAGGGACGGGGTGGCCCGTGGAAGGAAGGAAGCAGGAAGCAGGAAGCAGGAAGCAGGAAGCAGGAAGCAGAAAGCAGGAAGCAGAAAGCAGTAGTTGGGCTGCTGGGAAACCCACTGGGGTGCTGGAGGCACAGCTGCTCCTCGGGGCCAAGCCGGTTCTCACGGGCTGCCCTGGGCTTTCGTCACCTCACTGTTTACACTCTGAATTTTAGGAACTGAAGGGCCAAAACAAAAAGCCACTGGGGGTTTCACTGTCCCAGGCCATCTCAGCAGGCAGCAGGGCTGGCCATTACCCCTCACTGCCACTGCCACCTCCCTCACAGCCAGAGTGCCAGCAGAAAGCCCCCAGCACTATTGCCTACCTGCACCAAGCCCACTTTATCTAAAGAGGTGACTAGCTACCAAGCAGTGTTGCTCTGAATAACATGAAACAGCCTTTGTATGTTCACATTTTTTAGCTGCAGGGTTAATATTTGCTATTTCTCATGTTCTTATTTGTGGTACCCTAAGTCATGTTATTTTTCAACCAGTGGATTTAATTAAAACCAAACATTATATGATAATCTCTTAAACCTGTTTCCTTGACCAGACCATGGAATAAGAACAATACCTCAAAAAAAAATCAAACTCCTTTTCTAAGGGCACAAATTAATATTAAGCTACTGAGCAGCATTTCCCTTGAGCAGACAGTGAGAAGCTTTATCTTATCTGTAAGGCAAATGTATTTATCAGGAAGCAACAGCAAATATAATAAGGCTCAAGACCAGCTTAACAGTAGGACCAAAACATTTCCCATTGCTAGGTTTCACAAAATAAATCAGCTCTCCAGCAGCCAACCTCCAGTCCCTGCCAAGGCAGAACTACCTGCCTGGCTGTGCTGGGTGGAAGGAGCAAGAGCACTGGGTGGCAGTATAAAAGGCAGAGCACTTGATAATATCACCATCTCTTGGTTTGTTTTTAAATCATCCCCCTCTCAAAATAAAACCCAGTTCATGTACACACAAGGCCAGACACAGAGCTGCTGCAGACTGGGACCTGTTCCCAGTAGAGGAGGTGGCCAAGCAACCAGGTGAGAACTGACCTCAGCTTCTATGATTGCAACAACAGCCTGAAAAATTGCTAAATCCAAGGGTCTACCTCAGTGTTGTCATCAGGGATGTGCATGTTAAGTTAACTGCACCCATGAATTTACACTTGGCATGTTTTGCACAACAGTTAGACAATGTAACCCATGTTCAGTATGGACATCAGTAATTCTTAGAGGTCAGAAGGCTTTAACTGAGCTCTGTGCTCCCAGCCTTAGAGGGAAGGAGCTGGACACAAGCACTCCTTCTAGTTAAAAAAAAAAACAACTAACAAAGACTAAAATGTTGTTATACCTCATAGTCATTCGGGAAGGGATCTCTGAACTTGTTGCTGGGTGTTGGAATTGGTGGGAACAGTTTACTCCACACGTGGTTTCTGCAAAACACAGGAGGGGCAGGGTGTGAAAGCGTTGCTCTTTCTGAGGGACAGCAGGTCCGTGTGTTCACACAGCTCCTGGCACCACCACACCCCCTGCCCTGCTCAGTCACTGGCATCTGAGAGCAGCATGTGGTTTGAAAGAGTCAGCAGCATGGATCATAGTCCTCCAGCTCACACCGAGGAGCGGGCAGGGCTGCCACTCCTATCAGGACCCTTCCAGGCCCCGAGGACATGCGGATGGTGAAGAAGAGGTGGCATGATGCTCTTCCTCATCAGCCTCTCCCATTGCAGCTGCAGCAGATCACAGGGTTAGAAGGTCTGATCCAAGGGGACACTGCCACAGCTTTTAAGAGCCAGCTTAGGCCTGTCTTGGGGAGACATTAATTGCTCTGATCCGTTCGTTCACACTCCCGCTCTCCCCACGGGCTGTGCTGTCATGTACCCTGTTGAACAGCAGGCAGGCTGCCTCTCGCTCAGACTGGTTTCTGGACATCATCTGCCTGTGTCTTGTGGCAGGAGAACAACCACAACTAACTGTGTGCCAAGGGAACAAGGAGGAGGCAGGGATGGGACCAGAGATGGCTGGCAGTAAATGGTTCTGCTTAGTGGTGTAAGAACTCCTGCTAAGACCCTCTGAGATACTCCATCCTCAGTCTGGCTCAAGCCTAGAGACAGGCAGGAGAGCAAGGGCTGAGGAGTGAACTTTCTGGTCTTGGATATAGCACAGAACACAGACTTCACTCACCAAAACACACTGTCTCTACCCCTAGGTTGTATGATGTCCAAATCAGGCCAAATTTTAATAGAAACTTGGCTTGAGTGAGCATTGTGAGATTCAGCTCGGGATTATTATCTGGAGCCTTTTCTGTGGCACAAATCTGGCATCAGTGAAGCAGAGATGTGGACAAGGTGAGCAGCCTGTTGGGACCAAGGGCAGAGCCTTTCATCTGCCTCATTTATTTTGTGACAATTCTCCTGGCTGAGGTCTGGTTGGGTCAGTGCTTGTGTTCCTACAAATACTCCTCTTCCAAAAGCTTTCTGAGTTCTGACAAATTCTCTTCTAATCTGTTTCTCAGCTTGGACCTAAATGTTCCTGCCTTGAAGACGACACAGATGCTTAACTAATTATAAGGCAATTTTAAAGAAGGGCCATACCACTGCTCCCATGATAGACCTGACCAAGCAAGCTATGGGATGTCTCCCCATTGTTGCACTCAGGTGAGGCTTTGTGACAGAGGTGTGCAGCCAGAAGTGGGACTATGGGGAGGAAAAGCAGGGTGTGAGTTGGTTTTAGGAGACATGATTCTATGATTCTATGACATTTGCATCCTCTTTGTTGGAATGCTGAAGGCAGCCCAACCATCACTGGCTGCAGACAACAAGTCAAGCTGTGTGGTCACCACCAGCAGAGTGGCACTGGTGTAACTCAGGAGTGGGACAGGATGAGTGCCAGTATCAACACTCCAGTGCCTGGCAGCATCACTACTCTTCCCTGCTCTCCTGCTAAGGGTTAGGTCTTTGTGACCATACTCAGGTCAAGTTTGCAAGTGCTGTTGCCATCATGGCTCCTGCACTCCATCATGTCCCCCAAGCCTTACAGGAGGAAGGGTCTGGACCACACATGGTTTTCCTGTATCTTATTTCAGCTCCTATAGATGCTATTGCTCAGCAATGTAAGCAACAAGATTTGGTTTTGTTTGGCACTGGCACATTTCTAGTTGTGCTGTTTGCCAACAAAAGATTTTGATGGAGCCATATCAGGGTTATTTATTGAGTCAGCAAAAGCATAAGGCACATGTCACTTCTGCAATAGAATCACCTCAGGAGGGGCACAGCAAAGCCCAACAGAATGAGGCAGAAGCACACTTGTGTTTGGGGGTGGGGCTGCTTGCCCCTAAGGTCTTTGCAGTGAGGTGTTGGCAGTGGTGCCCTTGGAATTGTCCTGTTCTTTTCTTGCAGGACACTGAGAAGTCAGAGTTATGTGCTTAAATATATTGTTACAAAAAGTCCCCCAGTTATCTCTGCTTGTCTCTACACGGGTTAGAGCATGGCCCTTTCCATTAGAACTACCTGGACCTTCAGGCTTTGGGTCCCCATGGGACCCTCATGCCTTAACTCAGTACTTCAGAGCCTCCAGCTATTGTGCTGTGTGAGACTTTCTGAAATTTGCCACTTCTCCCCCAGGCTGCGACATGAAAAGGACAAAGGTAAATAAAGAGAAACAAGTAAGAGAACAAGTTCTTCTTTCCCCTCCTCTAACCGCCAGGATGAGGCTGACACAGTATCTGTTTTCACAGTACCTTAGAGTGCCTCTTCCAGTGTCTGGCCTCCCCCGGGATTCCCTGTGACATCTTCCAAACGACTCCCCTGTGCGGGTGGATGGTGACTGCTGGGAGTGGACCGGAGTGCGGTGCAGAAGAGGGAGAGAGACCCCCCCCTTGTGGATGACCACACTGATTTCAGGGTATGGAGGGGCGCTACTGGCTTTCCTCACACCGATTAAGTGGATAGCAGCTGGGAGAAGGTGTTAACTACATCCTCCTGTGGGCTCACCTCCAGGAAAAAATGTTATTCCAAGGCACAGCCTGAGGAAGTACAGAAGATGCCCATCATAAAGGCAGGGTGAAAACTAGCAAAACATTCAGCTGTGCTTATCCAGACAGTAATTCCATCAGCTGCTGCAAGTAAGTGAAGGGAAAAGACTGTACAAACAGTCCCACAGGGCTACTTTGCCTTGCAGCCTTTCTCCCAAATGGTGCTCTGTATCTCTGATGCCTGCAATCACCAGAAAATACACAGAAAAAATTTATAGAACTCTTTGCCATAATGTAATTCTTTATAATGGCTTCAAATTGTATGAAATTTGAAATTATTCTGAGGTTTAAATTGCACAGTACACTTCATGAATTTGCAAGAGCAGTAAAAACTGAGAGTACTAATGAAAATGTGATCTAGGAAACCTGCTTGATTTTTCTTTTTCTAATATCTGCAGATACAACAAATGAGTGGGCTAAGCACTACATTTCATCTCACTCTTCCCAGGGCAGGCTGGGGGAACTGGAGAAGCAGCAAGGACACTGAGCATAAAGCAGCTTGGGAAGGGTGGAGTAAAGCAAAAAAGTTCACAAAATTCAGTGCAGCAGGCAGATAAAATGTTAATCACTTTGGCAAAGACAGAACATAATGAGTCTTTGGGTGCTGGGGAATTAGAGAAACTCCTAGAAGGGAACGCTGTATCGTCAAGCAGTTGAACCTGGAAAAGCTGGTTTAAATTTGTCTAATGTATTAAAGTTCATAAAATGCATTTGCACAGCATCTTCAAGCTGGTCCTTGGGTAGAAGTCTTGGGTGGAATAAAAAAGTTATTTCCATGGCTGCTACTATCTGGTGTTGGAACTAACTGGTGTTTGTGTTTTGCTGTCCCAAGGACAGAGGAGAGAGCTGATGAAGAAGATGCTGGAGTAGAGGAGAACCTGGAGGCAGGTCAGTCCATAAAAGAATCAGTGATGTGAGTAAAAACAGTTTGGGGATTTCCACCAATGCATCAAGGCTGCATAAGTTGGGAACAAGTGTGTATGAAGTACAACACGAATAAACTCTGTAGAATTAATCTGTTGTGTTCTGAAAGGCTTATTGAGACCTGCTGTGCTACTCAAATTGACTCAAGAGAAGGTTATCACTGACACCAGACACTTTAGGGAGAGTTAATAACCTGTTCTAATATAACATTCCTGTAGATAAGAACTTTATTTGAGAAAGGAACTGTGGTTTGGAAAGGAAAATAGCCAAAGACACACCAGGGTGATCAATGAATTAAAAGGCATTAAAGAAATTATTAAGAAATTAATAGAATTGAGGACAGCACTTACATTACTCAAAGCTGTGATTATTGTAGACTGATAATTGCTGCTTGCTGCATGTTTCAGGGGAGAATCTTGTAATTGCATTGATTAATTGATCACTTATGATTTAACTTTTCACAGCTACAGAAATCTCAGGTGTATTTGGGTTTCTCCACAGTATGTTTAGGGAATTCTGGCTATATGGCATCTGGTTTTACTACATGGCATCCATAGCCTCTGTAGTAATCAAAAATAAACTGAACACTTCATAAACTCAAAGGAAACAATAGTTCAATGCATTTGCTCCTGTTAAGAGTCCAAGAGGATCAACAAGCATAAGCACAGGGGCCAAGATAGAGTGTAGGTCTGCAGGCTGAACTAAACAAGACAGAAAATGCTGGCCTGGACATTTCAGCCACAAAAGATGCTCGCAGCAGCTTTCACTGGGGTTAGAGACAGAGTCTTCCTGGGGAAACCACTGATCCAACCAGATCCATTTAAGGTAATAAAACAAGTAAAGGGCAAATAGATTTTTAACCAACTCACCTCAGTTTATGGTTTTGTTGCTTAAGATGAAATGAATAACCCACTAACACCAGCAACTTTGCTGAATGTTATTACTGATAATTAATGAGGCTGATTAGTACTTATTCAGTACTTATTCTTGAACACCAAACACGGTGCCCTTTCTTAAAATTCAGTAAAGCTTGTAACATCCCCTACACCTGCTGAACCTTGGTTATACTGTAATTAAAAAGAGGATGGTGATACTTACATTTTGCATATTATACCAACAAGCAGGAATGTGCAGCACGTGAACACACAAAGCACAGCAAGAATCCAGGCTCCCATATTCTCCAGTTTGTTTTGCCCTGAGTTTAAAATTAAAAAAAAAAAAAAAGAAATTATATGTATTATTTTAGTGGGGTTTATTTTAAACATACTCAAATATATCATTGGTTGGTTTATGTGACTATGTTTAGATCACAAACTATCATTCAAACTATTATAACTTGGAACTGGAAACAAAACTTTCTGGTTTTTTTTTTGTTTATTGGTGCTGTAGACAAAGCAACATTGAACTGTGGCAGGTTTGTTTCTGAGAGATGAGGAGCTGCCCTGCTGTCTCTGCAGGGTTGGTCTCACACAAGTATTTCCTCCATAGGTGCATGAGGCTAATACACAAGCCCAGTTTTCTTAGTTAATGAGATGTCTGGTCAGCCCCCTGCACCAGGGGAGTGGTCCAGTTGCTCAGCCTCTCTTCCCAAGGGCTTCTCAGTGCCACAGAGCCAGGTGGGAAGGTCAAGGGATGTGTTGTTAATAGGAAAGGCAGCAAAACACCAGCAGATGTAATCCCATTCACCAGCAAACAGAGGGAAAAGTGCAGTAAACAGGAGAGTGTTAAGGGAGGACTTTTTTTTTATTATTTTTTTAAGTGAAAACCAGGAAGTTAAGAAACTCAGAAGATAAGAGTAAAGGAGGATGTCTAAGAAGAAACAGTTGATAACGTACCTTGATAAGGAAACTGTTATTTCCAGAAAAGCACGTTCAGCAAGCAGGACATAGAGCACAAAGTGGACAAAGTATCTCTTCCAAAGATGCTAAATCCATGCTCTCATTAAAGGGTTCAGATAGCTCCATTCATTTTAATGGAACACAGATTTAAATCCCCTTGGCATTAAGAAGGCAGTTACTTTCTTCAAACACCTATTTTCCTGGCTTCTGTTAAAATCACTTGACATAGTGTGTGGCCATCATTAGGCAGCATTTGCTCTCCAGCAATGTAATCATGTTCACTACAAGACAGAAGAGTGTCCTTCTTACCAACATAAATAATTTCACTCCAGTCGCTCCAGACTCCTCTGGCACAATAGATGTGATGATTAGCTCTTATTTGTATGGAATACCTGCTGGTAACATCAATCCGTAATCTGAAGTCATTGGAGGATATTTTTAATATCTGTTAGAAAAAAAAACATTGTACTGTTATAGAGTGTTCAATACTAAACAGTACAACAAATTTTAATCATGTTTATCTTTTTTTAATTTTTAACTACTGTACTATATTAAGAGTGAGCATCTGGCCTTGCTCTCTGAGTAATTATTTATTTTTATAGGTGTATTTTCTCTCATAATACAGCAATATTTCAGGGCAGTTCTTGAAAGATGCCTCCTTTTTGCATTCTTCCTTAAGACACTTGATGCTGGACTTTCAGAATTGTCCATTCTCCTACTGTTCTGAACCCAGATGCATAAAACTGACTAACTACCAAGTTTTGCCCTTGTGCTTTGCTAGGTGTTTCAGGGATATTTTGTTGCAGACATCAGTGACATTCAGAAAAAGGGGGAAAACAGGAAAACTGACAAGACTTTGGCTGTGCAGAACCCCAATCAAAACGTGGACACATTTCACCAAAGGTTCATACATTCAAAAATGCACGAATAGCAGGTGTTGTTTAACATGTTTTAAAATCTGTAACATATCCATGAACATGAAGACTTTTCACTAGGTTGCATAAGGTCAAGTTCTACCTATATAGGACAGACAGCTCAGAGACAGGAATGCCAGGTAATACTTGAGCACCAGAGAAGCATTTACCTGCTTGTTACCTGACTTCAAGTTGAAGAGGTAAAGTTCATATTCAAAACATTCTTTAGGGAAAGAAGAAATTGGCTTCTCCCATGTGGCCAGGAGATCATTTTGCTCTAAGAATACAGTGATATTTCTGGGAACATTCACTTTCTCTACAAGAAGAAAATTGTACTGGTAAGTTATTTACAGAGCAAAGTTTAAATACTAACCATTGGAGCATTTTATGACCCAAGAGTGATTCCAAGTAGGACCTATAATCCTTGAATTTATTTCACATTTTGGACACAAAAGATAAGGATTTAGGAGGGAAAACTATACTGCAGAAAATATTTAAGGGAAAACAGTTTTTAAAAAACCCTTAAAAGTTTTGGAAAACTAAATTACTGGGAGGGGAAGAATCTATTAAATTGAATAAAAAAAATAAAATAAAATCAAAAAACCAAACCCCAAAACTATTCAACTATTCAAGTAATAACAGAAGAGTTAGAAAAGCTTCAGAAAAAAAAAAAACATGTTACTGAAAACTGAAATAAATTCAAAGGAATGGGTGAGCAGCTATTATGGGGAAGATTTCTAAGAAGGAAGAATGTCACTTGTTTTATTTTGGTGAAGCCATGAAAAAAAGGAAATTTTACCTGTTTGCAGAAATTGAAATGTGTGGAACTAATGAAGGAAAGGACATCATTTGCATAGATAAGAGATGCTAGACATTCATGGCTGACAGTGCCTTTTATTTAAGTGTCTAATGCCTTTCTTTAAAAGGACATGGTTATTCTGAGCATCATGTGTCTCTTTCCTTTTAAAGAAAGGCTGTCCAGTAAAAGGCAGTAAAAATTGTACTTAAAGGTATATTGATGAAATCAACTGAAAATCAATATTGGAAATAATGAAAATAATGCTTTGGTCAACAAACAGAATAGCTAATTGTCTTTTCTATCCTTTTTGTTTTGTCATTCTGTAATTTAAAAAAAATAAATCAAAGTTAATTAAAACCATCCATTTCTGTCTCATTGTGTCTTCCAATTTCATTGATGTCCATACAAAACCAGCACATGCTTTCACCTCCATCAAGAACCATTCAATCCAGTAGTATTCTCTCACAAATCTTTTGACAATCCTGCCAGACATTTCCAGTATTATTTTAAATGTTTTTCGACTCACCAATGGCATTTTGGTTAAATAACTGCTGAAAAGGCTTGATTGCCACATACTTGCTCGACCCATTGATGTGTATTACAACGAGATTGTCAACCTCTTCAGGGTCAATATGAGTCGCTGAAAATCTGCACTCGGTATTCCTGTTCCACTTGTCTTTGATATAATCCTGACATTCTTCAGTGTATGTCTCATACCTAAATTAAAATACTTGTCAGACAAGATGCTCTTGAAGAAATTAATTGCTGACTAAATTGGGAGACAACACCAACCTGTAAAATAGAAAGTACTTGGTATCTTCTGGTGCCCCTTGGCCAGGGAGCCAAGTGCAATGGAGGGAAACAGTACTAGCAGGGGTGAGGCGAGTGACACAGGACAAATTAGTGACAGATGTCTCTGGAGCACCTAGAGAGTCAAGGAATTATAAATCAGAAAAAAAAACCTTAGCAAAAAAGTCATAAGAAATTCATGTTGCTCAAACACTTTGATTACAGTCTTTGGTCCATTACATCTATGTCTGTTGTACCAAAATCTCCTCCTTATCACACAGGTCTATCAGTTATGGATGGATGATGATTTCCAGACAGTGTAGGTATGGCTGTACCCCACAATGCCATGAAATATTTCCTATGCACCTTGCAATTCAAGGCAATGTGACCTTTTAATATCCTAGATTGTATGAAAGTATGTTATCTTAGCTTTAACAAGGAAATCTGACAAAGTTTATGTGGCTTATCACTGTTGTCTACCTCCACACTGTACTCCAGGCTCCACAGCAGTAGAGGAAGCCTGGGCTAAGTCATTTTGTAAGATCAGTGTAGCAAGTAGAGGGGAAAATGCTGTAATTTTTCCAGTATTAAACCTGTCACCTTTTGATGCCTAGTTCCACAAAATTGATGTCTAGAACACAAAATTCAGCCTGGCATTTCTTCTTACCTGGTGGAGGTGGGATTTTTTCCTTCACCCAGTCACTTCTCATCTGAATGTCGTTATGGAAAAGTAAGGTCCGAATGTGTGCAGAGAAACCATTGTGAAGCGCGGCTGTTTGGATGCTGTGAGTCTTCTTTGTATCATACTTGAAATCAAATAAAATAAAAAATCAAATAAGCATCACATGATGAAAGCTCAATTAAGGGACCTGCACAGACTGACCCAGTCTTTGCAAAGAGGCAAAGCAGACAGTGACCTGCTGGTTATATTAAATGTATAAAGCCACAGGGTGCAAATAATCCATACAAGGTTTCTCATTTAAGCCAGCAAGTCTTACCAAAAATTAGTCAAAGCTGTGATGAAGTGTGGCCTGACAATTTAACAATACCCTGGCATTAAAGTGAATTAAGTGAGCTGACTAGAAAAGAGAGCAATATCACTTAAAAACAGTATCCAGCTTTGCCTCAGGATGAACACTGCAGAGACAGCCAATTCCCAGGCTAACCCTTCACCCAGCAGATCTGTGCCCATGAACCTTGCTGAAAGGGGACCTCTCCAGTGCTCAAAGCCTTTGTTTATGATATAAGAGAAGAAGTGATTCAATATGCCAATCATTCAAGAGATATATCACACCTACTGCACCCTGGTTTGGTGCAACAAATTTAACTCAACAGGAATTTAACCTTCTTAGGATACTGGACTTATCTTTTATCTTACCTCTTCAGGCACAGGGCTTAGGATTTTCACATCATATCTAACAGTGTAGTTTTTTAGTTCTTGTCTTGGGTTTGGCTTCCAGTGTAAAAGTACTTGTGCTAATGCAGAGACTGTAAGGGTGAAATTAACAGGTGGGAAAACCTGAACTGTAAAAGGAAAAAAAATAATATTCAAAACACAGTAACCAATGAATTGTTTAGAGCTGTAGCTGTTTATAATAAATTATTTCATTTCAATATTATAGTAACTCAACAGCTTCTTATAGTTTCTAATATTTGAAAAAAATATTACATAACAAAGTTTCAAGAGTATTTTTTTAATTAAGCTTTAAATAAAATTTTTACATTTTTCAACTTGAAAATCACAGTGATATATTATTACATTTGGCTTGTTTTTCCACTCAATCCTCACAGCCACATAGACACAGGGCATCTGTACTGAAACATTGCTGATGGAGTGATCAACTGTACAACCAATTCTCAGCCAGATAAGCTTGCAGAAGAGCAAAATGGGGGGAAGGTGGGGGTGGGCAGGGAAGGCTGACAGCCACAAGCATTTATATGTATGTGAGAGGAGAAACAAAATGATGAACAGAGGAATTAAGCACAAATGGAAGAAAACATAGAGGGATGGGAATGATAATTTAAAACGACAGGACAAGAGGGATTCCTGGAGCTCATATGGAAATGAGGATGATGTCGTGCTGGGGGATAATGTTAGCATATAAATAGCAAGATGATGAAATAATCCATCTACTCCCCTCCATTTCTGGAGTTCTTCAGTGCCTGCCCTCCCTGAACAGCCATCTCCATGGCAGTTGAGGGACATCAGTACCCACTTCTCCCATGATTTCAACCTTTGATGTCCACTAGTTCAATTTTCAGGCATGCACCTTGCATTGGGAAAACTGCCTCATGCAGTTTTCCCAATGCATGGGAAATTTTCATGCAGAATATTTCATGCATGGGAAATATTCATGCAATTTTCATGCAGAATACCTCAACATAAACCACCCTGAACTGTAAAACGTTGCCAACAAAGAAAGAATGCCACCATTAAGGTCACTGATACACCAGGATCATGCCAGCAATGCTTTGTGTCACCAAGTTTCTGCAGGTAACCACAGTTCCATCCCTGGAAGTACAACTGCTAGGTAGAATAACGTTAGCCTTTGCTGGGCATGAGTTAAACCACTGAATAAATCAGGCCAGGAACCACTGCCCAACCCAGAGGGCAAGTGGCACAGTGCTTCATGCCTCATGGTCCTTCCCTCTCATAGCAAAACAGCCTGCAGACACTGGCTGGGAGCAATCTATCTATCTGAGATGAGATGGGACAACTGTGCCAGGAAGCACCTTAACATATGGTCATCTGAGGTGCTGTAGAACTATTTTATTTATGTGTAGAGTAGCACATCTGACCAACATCTAGAGGGGCTAAAGCTACACACTGATAGAAGGAAAAATGCCTTACCTCCTGTGGCTTGTGGTACCTCTGGCTGCACCAAGTCTGTTGTCCAAAGGAGGATCAGAAAACCTCTTGTGATGCTGGCCATAATCCTGAGCTGGTAAAGACCAGCCACCTATCAGTCTATGTGTCCTGTCACCATTTTACAGAGGTAAAAACCAGCTGGAAAGGAACACAAGCCCAAGTTTAAGCAGACAAGTCATGAAGTGTGGTATATCTACACGATCAAAGGAACAAAACTGCCACCTTGCAGGGGAGAGATGCTACTCCTTTCCTTGCAGGGAAATGCATCTTGTCACAGATACATTTAAGCTTCCTTTGCTTTTTCCAGCCCTCTTTAAAAAGTTACTAGATAACAACACTGCCACACTTACTTGCTCCTCTGCCCAGAGGTGCTCAAAGTCTCTGACTGCTGATCTGATCTTGTAAGTAAGTTGTGTTAACATGTATTTGCTTTCAGTAAGGTTTCATTTACTCCAAGAACAGAAATAACAATATATTAGCAGCCACTATATGTAATGGCTACTTACTGGAATTTACTTTCCAGTTTCTGTTTCAATAAAGCTCACTAAAGAAGCAGTCTCAGTGCTCACCTCAAGGCTAATTCTCCAATGTTAATTACTGGGTGTAAGAGAAACTATTTTTGTTTTGTTTCTAATTTAAATGAATGACTATTTTTAATGTTTAAAACCAGCATGTTCTTATGCTTCCTACAGATTGCCTCATGAAGTACTAGGAGGAAAAAAAAGAAAATCTCTGTGTAATCATTCATGTATAACCTAATATAAGCAACGGGGAAATAGAGAACTGCAGCTTTCCAAAATGTTCTTAGTGAAGAGCAATACACCCTCCCAGCCCAATTGCACTACTCCCCCAGGGCACTACAGCAATTGTTTGTATGGAAAACATATTTTCAGATGGTAATGAGCAGAGAAAGCATCTTTAACCCATCAGTTCTCCCTGAACTTCCAATAAATAACCCAGGGACTGGAAGCACTCCAATTGATCACAGTTGGAGTGCTTCTGCTATACAGTAACTATTTTTCAAAACTGTCTATGAACACTGTGCTCATTAAAATGACACATAATCTACAAGACAGTGAGTTTCTTAATGTCCAAGTCCACTCATTATCTACATTTTTATTTGTATGTATCTACTCTTCTGCTAGCCAAAATGTGTGCAGGCTAATTGAACCTCTGGAGTTTCCAATCAGATTATTCCTGGGAAGTCAAGGTTTGGTTTTATGCCTGTTGGATTATTGAAAGGAATTTTAGCCAGACATTTTGTTTCTGCCAAAATGTATGTGAACAATCAGGTAATTATTATTCACACTGTGCATTTGTGCCTACACAATGCCTCCAAGACAATTTCCTATTGCATTAACATTCTCAGAAAGTCTGTTCTTTCAGATTTTCTGACCTGAATACCACACAGACCTCTGCTTCACAAGATGATGCTATTCTGGAGGACATTAAGGGGATTAAATGCAAGTTTACAATGGCATCTGCAAACACAATTTAAAAAAATCCTGCCAGAGTATGGCACACATTTCCAGTATATGTTTGTACAAATTACTGGGATCAGGCTTTCCTCCCTTCTAAAACCATTGTATAGCTCATTTACCTGATGAGGCTATTAAACACACTATTAACTTCTTTATTTACAAGTAAAAATGTATCATTAACTTCAAGTCCCTGAAAATAAAAACTGGCTTCTCATTTTCATGCCATGAAAAACCCCAGCACAACTCTGCCAAGAACACAAGTCCAAACTTCACAGATGTGTGTGTGCATGTGCACATCTGCATTCCTACATGTCTATTAACATTATGCACCATGTTCATGTAGCATTTACTGAGCAGCAGTTTAATGATTTGTAACTGGGTATAAAATGCTGCTGTAATGCTTATTAGTTCTTTTTTGTTATTATCCCTGGGTTGATTATCCTTGTTTTCAAAAATGTTATTTTATTTTTTTCTTAATTAAGATTAAAAATATGGCTTTTGGAAGAGGTAGTTCTATATCTGTGTAAAACCACAACCTGTGAGGATGCCTTGCAGTCTGTGATACACTTTGTGTTTCATGTTCACTAGAAATCTATACAAGGATTATGCTCCTCACAAAAATGGATATAGTGAGTTCTCAGGACAAATAAAAGCCTTGATTATATAATGTTCTGGCTATATGTGGTAAAATAAGCAGAAGGTAAAGGAGTTTTTTACCTTCATAAAGTGTATGCTCCTTCTTAAAGGACAGAAGAAATCCAAATCATAGAAAGCAGCTTCTAAAAGGTGATGATTTTCTTATTTATAGCTGACCTGTCCCACTATCTCACAAGCAACTGGTCAGAAGCAGACATCAGAGGCATATCCCCTTGCAATGCAAAGCTGACTTTGAAAAGCAGGACCCTTGCAGTCTTCAAGCAAAGCACAAGAAGCCAAAACCAAACCACAACAGATATCCCAGGAGGTTACCTGTGGAGTCTCAAAAGTTCTGTGAAGAGTCTGCTCTGTTTGTTCAAACGTCCTCTGGGTCATCTCCCTGTGGGTTTCTTGTATAACTGCTGTCTTTCAAGTACAAACATGATAGGTACCTCAAAAATGATGGCAGATGATAAGTTACACAAGCATGCATTGAAAAAGGGAACTGCAGATTGAACCACAGGCTGGAAGGCTCCATACAAGCACACAGTTTAGCCCAGAAAGGGTTTTACTTATTTATTGAGGGTTAATTATAAATGAAAGTCTGATAATGTTCCAATAACTTTGCAATAGCAGGAATGTTTCATGACTAAATACTAACAAATAACCTATAGCAGCTACTGACCACTGCTGCTATCCCAAGTTGTTCTTCCCCTTGAAAATAAAATCCAAAATTTGCTGGAAAACTGTGTTTTGTCCAAGTTTTTTACACCATTTTTGTCCAATGCCTCTGCCATAGAGTCACACGGACATGAGTGATACTTTGAGAAGTTACCAGTACTGGAGCAAGACCATGTTCCTAACCCCATGCTGAGAGCTCTGACCTGTGATCCACAGAGTGGATAATACAGGCTGAAAGCAGGAGAAACCAACCCAAGTGTCTAGAGAAGACTCTGCAGAGAGTGGGGCTGTAGGTATGGAGCTACAGGAAGGAGGAGAAGAAGGCTACATGCATTAACGGACCAGACTGCAAGTACAGAGAACCCTAGGAAGTGTGCAGGTGACACAAGCTAGGAGAGGCACATGCTCTTGAGGTTAAGACTAGAATTAAGAAAATTCTTCACTGATTGGGTAGGAATTGGGTGGAGTTTGCTATGGACAAGCTCCCAACTGCATTCAGGCATTATCAACTGTAAATTAGTAAATTGTTTATAAATAAATTGATTGCTTAAATAAATTACCAACTGATTAGGTATCTGTACTGCAAAAAAAGGATTTGTGGATTTTGGAGGGTCGTGAACTAAAGGGGAATAAACAATGCAAAGCACTTGTGAAAAGGGCACCCCAGGTCAACTAAGAGTGTCCTCTGCAAGACCTGTGAAGTAATCGTTCTGCATGGTGCTGATAAAGCCTCTACTCACAACTGTGTCTAGCTCAGCCACTGCACTTGAGCAACCCATGGAGGGGATGAGAAGCCAGTACACAGCAGAGGATACCACCAGAGCCTAAAAACTACCAGCGAGGGAATCAGTTAGGAAAGATGTGCAGAAATGTATCACGTTAAGGCTTTCACATGCTCTCCAAATCCATTCAGCTGGGGCTAGAAGATAACAACAAGTAGAATTCAGGTTAGATATCAGGGAGAGCTTTCAGTGCTAGGGATGGGAGGCAGCAGAGCAGGCACCCCAGGACTGAAAGGAACTCCTTGTCACTGGGCATCTATAGACAAAAATCAACCAGGATGACAGTTGCAATTAAATCCTGCCATCAGGCAAGAAGATAAATTAGGTGATTTCCTAAGGTCTTGCCAGCCTGTATGTCTCTAAATAAACAGATAATTACTGGGCAGAGAGCTCTGACATGGGCACTGAAATGTTTGTGTAGAAAAGAGATAAATTCTAATGGTAAAGCAGGAGTTTAATAACAATAATTACAAAAACAAACCCACCAAACTTCCTTAGGAAAAGGCTATGTTCTTACACGGGCCTGACTGCATTATTGTAGATCTGAGATTTATTATTTTTAAAAGCTCATTCCCAAAAATACTCCCGCTCTTGCAGGCATTTTCCTTTCTGCAGGGACATGCTGGGTGGGTGCTTGGAAGGCTGGATGGCTCTGTGCAGCTTTCTCCCTGGTTAGGGAGAAACTGTCGCACAGTTTTTGCTGAGACAGGAGTTTTATTCAGTCTCCCAACTTCAAAGAGAACCACGCTTCCAATTAACCCCTATTTGATTAAACCCCTCCCTCGGACCCTTCTGAGATAGCATTCACCTCAGCATTCACACCTCACCCCTGCTCCCATCGCCAGCCCGCCGAGACACCCCCGACCCCCGGCTGGCTGCTCCACCCGAGCCCGGCGCTTCTCCCCGCCCGCCCTCAGAGGGCCGGCCCGGCCCCGCTCCCGCCGAGGAAGGGGC
>VXBZ01011929.1:201896-253263 GCA_013399135.1 Heliornis fulica
GAGGGGGGCCGGGGGGCCAAGGGGCGCCCGGCCGCCGCGGGAGAAGCGTCCCGTTCGTCGGCTCCGGCCGCCGTGTCTCTGAAATGACTCGGCGGCCATGGCGGAGCTCGGCTTCCGCCGGCTGCGCTGGGGGTTCCTGAAGAAACCTGGGCCCGCGGCTCACTGTGCGCAGCCAGAAGAGAACTTGTGCCGTGTGTGGGNTGGGTGTTCAATACACCCAAGGGTGGGGACTCCACCCCCTCCCTGGGCAGCCTGTCCCACACCCCCACAGCTCCTTGGAGGAAGAATTTCTTCCTGCTTTGTGAAAAGGTAGGTTATGGCTGACAGCATGCTTTGGTTTTGATTTGATAGAGTTCTTTCCCTTGCCTTCACAGAATTGTTTGAGAAGAAGAACTATGAGCTGAGAATAGCAGGAGGTGCTGTGAGGGATTTACTGAGTGGAATGACACCACAGGATATAGATTTTGCCACTACAGCCACGCCAGCAGAGATGAAGGAGATGTTCACGTCTGCTGGTGTTCGTCTGATCAATAACAAAGGCGAAAAACATGGAACCATTACTGCCAGGGTTGGTTTGTGTTTTGACTTGACCTTTTCTAACTGCATCTGTGGATGTGCAGCATATTGGATAGAAAACTGCATGCTCCTTCGTAAACTCATGCCAAGAATTTTAACAGGACCCTTCTTTAAAGTGTGGAGTGACTTTCTGATTACTCTTTGTAGAATTCATCTAATTACTATGTTTTAATGCATATTACCTTTGCATAACCTGTTTGTGCTGCTGTGTCATCATTAGAAAAGATAATGTAGGCTACACATTTTGGCAGTGTGAGGAAGTTGATCCTAGTATTTTCTGCTCCTGACTTACTCCAAGTCTTGCTTCTTCTACCTTGATTGTTCCTCTGCCTCTTAGCCCATCCTCTGCACGAGTGTTTCTGCAAGTTATCTACCTAGAAAATGAGTGGCTATTGATTGTCTGCTCTGTCTGAAAACATGGTTTGTGTCCAGCTTGAGCATAACTAGATACAAACATGAGGCTGAAAAAATACACAGCTTTTACATTTTTATTTATGACTGTGTTGAAGTAACAATGTCTGTGGGATTTTCAGCTCCATGAACAGAATTTTGAAATTACTACTCTTAGAATAGATGTTGTCACCGATGGACGACATGCAGAGGTGGAATTCACCACTGACTGGGAAAAAGATGCTGAAAGGAGGGATCTGACTGTCAATTCCATGTTTTTAGGTAAATTCTTCCAAAAGCAAATATTTAGATGATGTGCTGCCTTTCAGATTAACCCAGTATCTTCTCTTAGTCTCATTCAATTCTGTTTGTACTGCTGTCAGATGCAAGGTCTGTAAAAATAGGCAAGATGATCTGAAAAAACAGGTCAAATCACACTACTATTCTTCTGTATTTTCAAATGAGAATATTTAATTGTGCCAGATTGTTTGTAAATTCATTCTTTCTTCTTTTTCTAGGATTGGATGGGATGCTATATGATTTTTTTAATGGATATGAAGACTTGAAAAACAAGAAAATTCGATTTGTAGGAAAGGCAAGTGAAAGAATACAAGAAGATTATTTACGAATCTTAAGATACTTCAGGTATTAGGTTTTGCCTTTTCTAGATTAAAAAAAAAATGAAGTAAGCACTGCAGAAAGTCTAAAGAGATCAGTGATGTAGAGAGTTGTAATTGTCATATTGTTAAGTTTCCCTTAAAGGAAAGAAATTAGAATATTTGACAAGTGTCATGACATTGAGTAGATAATACATTGAATAATTTTTCTCAATCTAACATAGAGGGGTTGTTTTTGGGGCAGGTTTTATGGAAGAATCGCAGAAAGACCTGGTGATCATGAACCTAGTACTCTGCAAGCCATTAAAGAGAATGCCAAAGGTTTGGCTGGAATATCAGGAGAAAGGATTTGGGTGGAACTGAAAAAAATTCTTCTGGGAAACCATGTAAATCATTTGATTCGCCTTATGTATGAACTGGATATTGCCCAATACGTAGGTAAAGTGAAATGTAGATTGATTTCCTACTCCTTTGTCATGTAGAAAAAAACTGCAGCATGGCAAAGTGAGATAAAACCTTTTATTTAGAAAGAAATGAGGTATTTTTGTTCTGCACCCATTTCTTACTGACATTCTTTCTTGCACCTTTTTTTTTGTGTGTTTGTGTCCCTTTAGGACTACCAGTTGATGGAAATCTAGAGGAATTTGACAAAGTCACTAAAAATATTCAACATCTGTGTCCAAAACCAACGACTGTTCTGACATCACTGTTCAAGGTGAAGGATGATGTCACAAACCTTGATCTGAGGCTGAAAATCTCAAAAGAAGAAAAAAACCTCGGCCTTTTTTTAGTGAAGCACCGGCAAGAGTTAACCAAAGCTGTGGGGCCAGAACCACTTAGACCTTATCAGGACTTCATAATGGATGTAAGGGTATTTCATACTGGTTTGCTTGTCACAGGGAATGGAATTTCCAGTTTTACAGAGTAGTGGAGAGGATAGTGCCTGGGGGTAAAAATAAAAAAAAAAAAGAGTCAAAAAGTCATCCCCAAATTTTGGAAGAATATCCTTCTGCACTACTGATGCTGGTTCCTGTTAGTTAAGGTGGGGTTGGTTTGGCCATTTATTCTTCCCCTTAGTTTTACCTCTGCCAAAGGGACCATCAGTGCATCATCTCTGCACCATAAAGCACAAACCTTGGTATAGAAAGATTCTTTCCTTTAATAGAGTTTAGTTTTTTCAGGAGGATAAATAGCTGACACTTATACTTGGGTTCAAAAAACTATTTTCCTTTCCCATCCAGAACACTGAGGCTTTAAATTAATTATTTAGGAATTATTTCAAACAAAGAAAGAGGAAAACCCACTGTATTAGCAGTTCTGAGCACCCTGTGTTCCATGGCAGCTTTTGACTGGATTTCAAAGCCTGCATTTCCATCAGGCTCATGTGAAACAGAAGTTACCTGGACTTAAAGAGGTGTCTGAGAATCCCCCAGAGCCAGAGTTAGGACCAAGCTTTAAAACTTGTGAGGCAGAGGAGATCCTTCGTTCTAATGCATGATTCAGGTGTTGCCTAATAAGATGTCATGGAATAACTCAATGTTAGGCATGGTTTGAGTTCTTTTCTACTGTTTCATAGCAAATCCTATTTTATTTTTTTTAGTCCAGGGAAGCTAACACAAACTCCAAGATCTGTGAGCTGTTGAAATACCAAGGAGAAGAACACCTTTTAAAAGAAATGCAGCAATGGACTGTTCCTTCTTTTCCTGTCAGTGGGCATGACTTAAGAAAAATGGGAGTGACTTCTGGAAAAGAAATTGGAACAGCACTACAGCAGCTGAGGGAGGAATGGAAGAAGAGCGGATACCACATGGATAAAGAAGAGCTGTTGAGTTGCCTGAAGAAGCTGTAAAACTGAGTAATATTAGAACAGGGCATGAAGTGAGATACCAGTAAATATTGTGTCAAACTCACAGTCAGCAGTGTTTGTCATCTTTCAGACCTTCAGACAGCACGGTTCTCTTCTTACTAATTTGTAATTTCTGCAAGGAGAGATGTAATTTTGTAGTGACATAAAACATTATTTGCCAAATTCCACTTTCTCTACCTTTTTTTGTTGTGTTTGAATGGTAAATACAGAGTATTTTATCTCGACTGAGGCATTAGAGGTGGTGCCAAGATTCTTCTAATTCTGACATTCTGACTTGACTAAAGCCCAAACAAAAAAAGGTGTTTCTATCCTCTAGATAAAACCACGGGCTGGGGGGCGCCTAGGAGTGTGACAAAGTGTCTGGAGATAATGAGCTCTGTTTCTTTGTGTAGATGCCAGACTGAAACACTCACTCCAGCAGTTCCCAAACAGACTTACCATGTAAAGCAAGTCTGTTTTCACAAAAGATTTTTATTTTTCCATAATTCCAGAATCAATTTCAGATTACAAGGATGACTCACAGGATCAGTGTCACCACAACAGGGTTTGAAGCCTTGCTGTTCTTGCCTGGTTTGATGAACATGTCCCATCAGCCCTGGATTTTTTTGCAGTGATTTTAAAGTACAAAAAAACCCCAGCTGTAATTAAAGGCAGCTCATATGTATATACATTTTATGCCAGTTTTCCTACTAGCTCGTGGCAATTAGTAATTCTTTGGATTTAGTTTTCCTCGTATTCCATTTTGCAACACTAGATGGCAGTTAAAAATCAGCATCTTGTGCTTGTGTCCACTGAGCTTTCCATCTCCTTCGTTGGTTTGGGGTTTGTTTTTTTCCCTAGAAAGTCAGTTAGTTTAAATAAATGATTCTGGAGGTGTGCAGGAAGAAAAGGGAACTGTTTTTCTCTGTTAATAAGGAAAAATCTTGTAAGAAGGTTATGGTGTTTGATTTAATGATGTAAGTAAATTAAAGCCTCCTTGCACAATTTATTGAACTACTGAAAGCTTGGGAGGGAGACAAGTGTGAAATTTCAACTCTGGTACTTCACAAAGCTACATCCTTGATGGCAACTCCTGTGGAGGTGTAAAACCTCACACATTAGCAGCTGCACTCCATCTTACCCAAAAGTGGCATCAGGGTCAAACTGCACTGGGAGGATTTTTAAAGATGCCAGCCTGAAACTTTTACAACCTCTGTTGCTTGTGAAAAGCAGCACTGATTATTCTGAAAGCATCTAAATTAAACAGGTCTGCCTCTAATTGATTGAGGTTTCGGTTGGTCTGTCCAGCAACTAGTTTACTGTATTTCAGAGACATCAGAGCCTATTAAAGATGAAACTGCATTAAATCAAAACCATATCATGTTTTAAGCAAGCAGTATCAGCTTGTGTTGTGGTAAAATGCTGTGCTTGAGTAAATAAATACTTTAATAGGGTACATTTCAACTGCTGAAATAGAAAACAGCAAAGTGGGAGATAAGAGATGAAGCTGATTGTACAGGTATGGCCGAGTATTCTTCAAGGGCTGACCTGACCAGTTAAACAATACAAGTGTTTGAATTCAAGTTGCACACCTGAAAGGAAGACCCATGGGGCTTGGCTGGAAGGTAGCTGTTCCCAGCTCCCTGGTGCAACACCCCTGTCCAGAACTGGCTGCCAGGATCGACATTAGGTCCATCACTTTGTTTGCTGGAAAAGGGAGTGAAAGACTTAACGCTTTGTGTTCACCTGCTTGTCCTTGACAGGGACAGAGCTCAAAAGCTCACAAAGAAAAACAATGAAATAAACATTCCTGTGGGTGGAATCGGTTTTCATCCTAACAGGAGCCTGGAGCAGCAGGACCACAGCTCCCTGGCAGAGCAAAGCACTTGGGGGCCCAGAGCCCCGGTGTGCTGGGGGTCCCTGGTGCCATCCCCCATCCCTGCTCCCAACACTGCCCCGGGGGGCAGAAGCGCCTGTGAAGGGCAGAAGGGTAAATACCAGCAAGTGCTTTCCTGCACAGGTGGTGCCTGAGGATTAATGAGCATTTTTTTCCACTCTCCCAAGATGTAATGAGCTGTAAAAATGATTAAAAGGCTCGATTGGCTTGGAAGTGTTTTGAGGGGAAAGGGCATGGCTCCCTCTCCCTACGGCACCCATAAACCTCAGCCATGAAGCAACGAGAAGGGAAAGGGAAGAGCAACCAGACCTGCCCCAAGACTGGGGCACCACATCAGGGGGGTCACAGGGATTCACACACCCCCATCTATCAATAGCTCCTGAACCTGATACAAATGAATAAATATGCTTAAAAAAGTCTATATAACAAATACTTATGTACATATTTTATACTATACCTATATATAAAACAAGCCATACCATCATTTTATATATTGTAATATATACACAAGTTTAGGAGCCACAGAGAGTGAGTGTATGTATATACACACACATATATTTATCATATTGTATATTTTATATATTTTGCATACTTTATCATATTTATTACCATCTATAATATATGCTTATGCAAATGACAATGCTGGCTCCACCAGGGCTTACGTTCAGGGTGACCTTTCTTGTGGGCTTCCGTAAATCCAAGGTCCTGCAGCACATTGTGGGGTGTCACTGGCCCTTTTCCTCTCCGGAAAAGCTGCTCCAGTTCCAGGGACAGAAAAGGTGACAGCACTCTGGCAGCATTAGCACTGGAGAGACCAATGGTGTCCTCTGTTACTGGGCTGTACACGAGGACAAGGATTTAAAGCTTTGACATTTCAGATAATGTCTTTATAATGTGGTAAGACAATAGCTCTTTAAGGTCTGAAATTCAATTCCACATGCTCCACTAAACCTAAACCCATGGCAGAGCATCAGTGAGAGCAAAAAAAATCCTGCATCAGCAATGTGGACTGTGTGGAAAACAGCACCTGGAAGGGAGGCAGCACCTGGGAAAGCCCTGTGAGGTGTCAAAGAAAGGCCAAGGCTCTAAGCCACCTCACTTGCATCTGAATACTGAAAAACAAGAAAAACAGAGTTTAGTCAGTAACTAAATCATTTAGAAAATCAACTAGGAACTGCTTGACACTTCCTGGTCTGCTTAACTACTCTGTCTGGGACAGATATGCATGACCATCATCCCTCCCTGTAACTCTGGGGAACACAGTATGAAACACGGTTTCTGACATGCTTGTAAGGTGAAACACGACATGATCTCAGCCATGAAGCAGCAAGAAGGATGTTTTAGGAAGGATCATGTAGGCAAACTGAGGCAGCGTGGTGTGGTTTAAGCCCCAAAGCAGGAGTATGCTCATTTCATGCACCAAATTCAAGCTTCCTAACAGCAAATTATCTTTCAGCAACATGAGTTAATCTCAAAACTGTATCTTGCTGATCCTTGGGTACCCTGGTCCTTGGACACCCCAGTCCCCAGAAAATTCTCCTAATAAAACAGATGAACAGAGATCACTTGGACACAGTTCTGGTGCCGGTTTAAGCAGGACAGGACAGTTTGCAAGAACAGAGATCTGTGGTTAGAGCTGTATGGCTGAACTCCCCCCAGGTTCCCCTCTCAGTCCTGCTGAGATGAAGGACTTCACATTTCCTTTGAAGTTCCCATTGGAATGACACCCCAGGCTCTCTCCAGGTTATTTCTCACCCGCTCAGGCCTTTGTGCACTAAGCCTGTGCATTCTCTGAAGCTCTAACTACCAAATCCATTGCTTTTTGTGCTATCAGTTTATCCCAAACATGTTCTTTCTTCCCAACAATCAGAAAAAAAAGATCAGTTTTGAAACAAATTGAATTTTATTCTTTGCAAATGTTTGCAAGCAACAAGTTTTCTGTAAAGAGTGAAAGCAGGGAACGCGTTACCCTTCCTGCAGCTCTACAACGCAGTTACACCAGGGTGAAAGAACAAGAGAACAGGATGAATCACAGCATGTACAAAACCAGCATTGTTAAAAAACAACCTGTGGAGCATAGGAACATGTTTTAGACCAAGTGTGTGAGTGGCCTATGTGATTCTATTTGCTCATCAAAACTAAACTAAAAGATACAAAATATTGCAATATTACAGGCTCTGATTGTAGGATGTCTTTATGCTACTGCAAGGACAGCTTGAAAATGAGCAGTTCTATGCTATGTGTACTCCAGCCAAGACCTGCTGCCACGCAGGACACCCCTCCTGTCCCTACAAGATGTCCCTTTGTCCCTTCCTCCCTCTGTCAAGCCTGGTGGGGATGTAGCTGCGCAGCCGGGACTCCAGCACTGTGGCTGCCTAATCCCAGATCTCAACAAGGACAGAGACAGTGGTGGGAGAGGATGAGGAGGAGGAAAAGGAGAAAAAAGATCCTTTTGGCAGGAGCCAGTGAGTCAACTGGATTAATTCCCGAAGCAATATGCTAACCAATAAACACAGTAAATACAGGAATTCTCATAAAGTGTGATTGCCTTTGTGTTTAGGTCTTAAAAGCCTATGATGCCCAAACCTGTGACTAATAATCCTCCACAATCCCAATCTCCTAGTTTTCTCTCCAGAAGGGAGAAAGAAGCACATAAAATACTAGCAAACATACAGGACCACCCATGACTGCATGCCTGCCATGGGAGCCACAGGCTGCACACTCTGAGCATCCACACGTGTGCTGCACCACAGCTGGATTCTGCAGCAACCCCAATCACACGTGTTTTCAACCTGGAAAGCATCACAGACTTCGAAATGACCACCATGACACAGAAGGTTAGGCAGATGGAACAGCATCATCAACAACTAAATGAAAATAATGTTAAATTGAGTCCTGACTTTTCTCAATTATATTAGTTTACATCTGGCTGTATATACACAATACCAAAAATACTCCTATTCTGTATCCAAACATCGCCAGCACAACACCATCTTTAGTTGAGACAATCTAAAAGACTCAGACAAAACCCTATGAAGTTGTGATAGCTGAGAAGACAATTGCTTTGCAAGTCACCCACCCTGCCCTGGGTGAATATTTAAATCTAAGGTACTTCACAGAGGACTTAAAACTTCTTGCCACCCACAAGCTCTACTGAAGGTAATGGGAACACCAGAAACCAGGTATCTGTGAGGGCAGAGATAAACCAAACCTGCAGCTGAGACACAGATGTCCTGTAGAGAGGTCTCACAGGCTCACTCACACTAGTGCTTATCATTTGAGCCTTTTGAAAGCTTCTTACAAAAGATTATCAAGACACAGAATGTTTTCTGGAAGAAAATGCACCATCATTCCCCCTCTATTTGTTCAGTTCTATTCAAAGTATTGCTTTTCACAGTTCACTGCCAAGCCCGAGAACTCCACACAACATTAAATACAGTATTAGAGATGTCTACAGCGAGAACAGGAGTTACCACAGAAGCACAGAGGTAGAAGACTTCAGAGAACTACACCTGAGTTACACACTTTCTACGTATGCAGTAGGATAAACTACCCCAGAGCCTTTCAGGACCTGGCATCTTCTCACACCCGCGCTGCAGCAGGTACCACAGGACCACTGACATCACCGAGGTCTGACGTAGCCCCTGACAGAGGTTATCAGGCCGTGCTACCTATGGTGTAGGGCCATGACTGAGGATGAGTTAGTAGTAGCTGGTGTCTTAAATCTTAAGTAGTTTTTTTGTTGTTACAGCAGTATGCAAGTTCTCAAAGATCTACTGTGAAGAAAGAGTGAATGATAAAGCTTCAAAAGAAAAACAAGTGCGTATGTACACAACAATGCTGAGAAAATCTTCAGTTTCTGTCACCAAAGTGCATTCTGAGGAAAAAACCGCCTATATATCAGTGGCAAAAGCTGCCCCATTCTGGCATCTGATTTCTGTAGCACAGACAGCACTTCAGTCCAAAGAAAGTGCATGGCCTTTTATTTCTGCTTTATTTAGAAACTTCTGCTTTATTTAGAAACTTCTGCTTTTCGTAAAGTGGGAACGATAATGTGAAATGTGACCATGACAGGAAAGTGAGAAAGAAAACTTTAAGAGATGTTGCCCCTCCCCATCAAAATAATGACTGAAAACACCCCATAGTTAGGTGTTCAGAGTGCATCAGCACCCTGACCCATACACACACTGGCGAAACAATCTCGACAGAAACAATTCTGAAAAGTCAATGTAAGCACATTCAACAGCAAACAACCATGGAGGTTCCGTTCTGGGACTGACCTGCATATTTCATATTAACAGTTTAAAATTCAAGACTTGAGAAGTCCAACAGACTGCAGAGAGGAGCCAAGGTGTAAGGACCGAGTCCCTCGGCGGGTATCGCGTAAGGCAGCTGTTGCAGGCAGCAGGAAGCTCTCGCCTCAGCCAGCCACGGCAGCGCCACTGACATCACCAGCAGCATCAGCCAGAGGAGACACTCCAGTCTGGTACTCCCTGGGAAGGCTACTGGGCCAACAGCTGAGAAACAGCACAAGCACATGAAGTCTGAAGTATTCCACATGGCTAGAAACAGGGGTTCCCAGCAAAACCACTGTTAAGAATACTACGGAAGATATTTCGCAGTAAGTATCTTACCATCATACATATATTGCATAAATTATACTGTTTATTTCTAATTTTAGTTTACAACCCCCCCCACCTTCTTTCACTGCAACTTGAGAGCAGTAAACATTTTCTGAAATTATACAAGGAAGGAGAGAGTTCAGTCTCCAGTCTGTCCAGACAGATCAGATCCGTTTCCCGGTGGCTTGTACCACCTCACCTCTGCTCCCCAGCCATCCCCCTTCAAAGATTCACCCTTCAGCCCTCAGTGTGCCTTGAGCACCGGGGACACCCAACCCGTGAGCCCGCTCGCCTGGTCGGTTTGTGGGTGGGGGTTCTTGGATTTCTCGAGTGTACGTAAGCATCAGAAGCAGAACGGAGCAGATGCATTGAAAAGACAGACTGCTGCCTGTTCATCTCCAAAGCAGGTACCAGATTACAGGCAGAGTAACGGGGATCCATCGTGGCCTGAGTCTTCCTCCGCTTCTGGGATCCGAGGCAGGAGAGCAGACCGTGTCAACCCCCAGAATTTCTGGGGTGACATATCCTTTTTGGTAGCTGTGAACTTCCATCCCATATGGTTCCCACAGATTCTGCACTGGGCTATAGTCCAGGCATACCTGCCAAAACCCAAACAAAAGGGTGTCACTGACCTGTAAGGAAAACATGTTTTAAAAATACTGGAACACAGCTCACTCGTCAGATAAAAGGGAATACTATCTCAAGCTACATTTTTAAAGAAGCTTCAGGAATCAAGGTGCTCAGCTCCTAACTAAAAACCCTGCATATGTTTAAACAAAAAGAATAAAAAATTGCCCTTTGGGTAGAGAAAGAAACTAAAGAATTTTATTAGCACAACATTTCTAAAGTGTGGTAAAAGCTAAGTGCCTTAAAGAACAGCCACAAAATGGTTTCCATAGTAAGTTACTTAGTGGAATAAAAGTGATTTTTGCACTACTCCCAGATTAACAGGGAACTGAACTTTCCAGAGCAACAGAGCTTTTCTTTAACAGCCTTAAAAGGCAGAACATGAATATTTCAAAACCCTTATAGCAGAAGAGCTGAGAAAACACATAACAATGAGAAAAATTAACTCAAAGTATTATAAGCCACAAGATTTCTTCAGGGAGTCTGAAACTGAGTATCTTGTTGCAGATATACAAGATATATTCCATTCTCCTTTCAAGTCATTACTCACCTCTAGGTGATAATCCAGAAAAAAACCCAAACCCTACACAAAACCAACACTAGAAAATGACAGAATGGATGTGTACACACATTGGTCATGAACTTTGGACTGATTACAAATGCAGCAATGTATAATTTTATACTGCTTTAGAAGAGAAAACAATAGCCAAAAGGGACAGAGACTGGTACGTGACACTGTGGTACAGAAAGGACCACACAGAAAAAGGATTTAGTGAAAATATATTTAAACAATATTTCTATGAAGCTAAAATTAAAATATAGTTTGACATTTAAACTATTTTAAGACTTAAATATGCAACATTTCAAGTAAGTGCCTGAAGCATGTTTATCCAGCTGAAAAAAAGTCAATTTTACACCACCATTTTGATGCAAGACCCTTCGTTATCAGGTAAACTTCTACATCTGACAATTCATTCTGCCACTGTTCCAGAGAGCAATACTAATAAATAAGCAAAGGTAATCTGATTAATACAATGTTGGTAATTTTTAAATAAATGTAGCATTCAGGTTTTAGATGTAAAAAGTATCTTGGTACAATAACTATGTTCATATATTGAGTCTTCCATTTGCACTCTATTTTCTTTATGATCAAAAAGAAAGTTGCTTTGTGACACATACAAACTGTTCACAAAGAAACTCCCAGACAATCAGTATCCTCCTGCTCTCAGATGCTAGGCTGTGTTTTAAAAATCTTAAGATTTCCACATACTAAAAAAAAATCCAGACATTCTGAAAACATTCTATCTGAATTTTCCATTTTATTCTGTATTTTGAAAAGGCATAAATTCATATTCCTACTTTCCCTATGAGTGATGACTGTGCACATTTCAAAAATTATACATTTGCTATTCCAGCATCACAGGCTTACAATTCCAACTGAATTTCTGAAATTTTATTAATAGAAGGATTTTTTAAACCATTATTACCCAGGAAACCAGCTGTGCTCTGTCGATGGTCTTCCGCTGAGATTCAAATTGCAGGCTTTATATACAGTCAGGGTTTCGTGGATGTACCCATGAGGATTCACATATGCTGCCATGGGTCCACATAAAGACAAACTGCAACAGACAATTAACAATAATCCGTCAGAGTGCAAGGAAGAAACAAAAGCCAAAGGTAGTTAAAACTTTCAAAGGAAAAACCATGCTTAAAACTGGTTTTCCATGGCAAAAGGACTACTTTAGGCTGCAAAAAAACAGTAGAGTTAATTACATTACTGAAAATTGGAAGTAAACACATGCTAATATCAAATATCATTGTTAAATTTTCTTATAGCTGCTAAAATTTAAATTTCCAGTATTATGAGTCAGATGCATTCCTTACTAAGTCCCTACTTCAGAAAAGTTATTTAAAAAGATATTATTTCAAGTAAGGATTAAAATATTCTCACCTTCAAACCCCACTCAACTGTTTGAGTGGACATGGAGAGTTGATGGGATGCTATGTAAAACACCTCATTTAAGGCCCTTATTAATCTTTCCCTCAAAACCTAAAGCTCAGTATAAAAAACCTGTGACAGACTCTTAATTTTCCTTGTTGGTTTTGTGTATTAACTTTCAATAAGCCAAGTAAGATCTATACTGCCACTCTTCAATCTAACTCTAAAGGTAAGCAAATACATTAATTCAGCACACTACATTCTCATCATTGAGGTACACTGTACTGACACAGCAGGAATCATGATTTCTGGAAACCATTATCTGGGTAGAAGATAAGAAATGGCTTTTAATTACCACATCAGCTTCTTATCACACTGACAAAGGAAAACTTTAGGGAGTCTCACTTTGTTAAACCAAGGCATCTGTCAACATTCACATTATCATAGCTGATGGACAGATAGTAGTTATTGAAGATTAAAATAGTGAGAAGACCACCAGAAGCAGCAATTATTTGGAGAATGTATAGTCATTGTTGAACATGGAAGATACGGTATATATTAAATATATAATGAGAAAGTTCTACCCACTGTAGTTACTAGGATTAAACCCTACATTCTTAAATTAAAAAAGGAATCACAATTCTTACTGACATAAATAGGAAATTCCCTTACCTAACATCCTGGGAGCCTGCCTGTACCACATAAGCAGCACACTTTCATCTGTCGCTGAAGCTTGTTGACATATAAAAGTTGGGAATTAAGTGTTGCAAAAGAATTTTTTGCCCTCTTACTTCTGAATAAAGTTCAGGAGATCTCAAATTTCATAGGTAACAAATCTGTATTTCAGAACCCAGCGTGCATAATTCTTCAGCAGCAAAGTGCTGGACTCACTGATGCAACACAGTGCTTCACACTAACTTCTGTGATGACACAGTGATGTGTGGATTTACTAAATTTTCATTAGAAAAAGCTCTAATAACCTGTCTGGTTTATGAAGAAAATCCCTATAAATATTTATTGACATTTTATGAGAGCTGTGGAGAACATGACAGTTGTAAGACATGACCTTGCTTCATCTGTTTTGTTGTACCAATGGTTCTGATCGAGAACGTCCCACACATTAAGAACAATAAACTCACCTGAATATTTCATTCTTAGTAGTTATTTCTGTGTCTTGGCATTGCTTACAGCAAAGAGATGTACACTGGAAGAGAAAAACAAAGAGGGTAGTTTCATTCATTTCCAGACACTTGTCAGCACAGTGACAAATAATCACAGAATCACAGAATGTCAGGAGCTGGAAGAGACCTCGAAAGATCCCTCAGTCCAACCCCCCCTGCCTGAGCAGGATCATCTAGAGTAGATCACATAGGAACATGTATAATAAAATCCCCTCTCCTTTTCCCTCACAACAGACTTCTTTGTACCCATTTTGTTTATCCAGGCAGCAGTCACTAACATGTTTATTAAAGGCTACAAAATTTCCTGTGTATTTTACTTTATGGTAAACATTCTTCATTGTTATCTAAATGACAACACACCACTGTAATGGCTTTCTCCTCCTCCCCAAATCCACACAGAGAAGAGGATGAGTACTCATCATTTAAGAACAATGTACAGTGATTTTCATTTCCTCAAGAAAAGTAATGAAAACAGATTAATCTGTTATAATCTTTAAGAGAAATATATCACCTCCTAAGATTTCTATAAAGAGGAACAAAACAGTTTATCACTGACACTGCTCAGAAAAATAAGCATTTAAAACAGCTTAGTAGCACATTACTATTAATTTTTAGGAGTGACACTTTGGGTCTCTTTTCCCCAAAACAGGCAGTACTTTTCAGGCAATCAGGTGACATTTCTACTGCTCTATATCCAGCAGATAAGCACTTCAATGACCAGGGTTACACTATACTGATGTTTGAGACAGTACTTTGGTAACTCCAACAAACTTAAACCAATCAAGGTGAAGGTCAATTGGGATTTACATAGCTATTGTTTCTGATATGTATTACAGAGCTATTAATTTCTTTCTCCATTCAAAAACTGAATAGTGAATATTCCAGCTACCACAATCAAAGCCATAAGCAAGGTTACAGTGAACTTGTATTTATAACAATGGCTCTTCCAGTGTTTTCTCTCTGGAAAAAGCAGAGCAATCTCTACTTGTTAAAGTCCTACTGAGGATGTTGCAAATGCTCCTCCTGAAACAGTTGGATTCAACGTGAGGTTGGTTTGATTGATGCTTAACTGCTTTATCAGCTATAATAATAATGTATAATTCCTAATATGCAAGTGATGTGCTATGTAAAATGCCAAAGCATCACTTTTATGTCCTACCTCTACAGCATTACATGGCCATAGCAGTGGAAAGAAGGGAAGGGAAGACAAGTTCCTGAACATCTTACACAGGCATTGCCTAACAAGGTGATACATGTCTTCTGAAAAAAATCCTTTCAGTCCCACACTTGGACTTTTACACTGGATTTCTAGCACCATCTCTTGGTTAAAAAATGCTGTGAGGTGTTGATACACGATTTGTAACAAAGGCAAACAGTATTACAGGTTTCTCTCTTGATGTCACACACAGTCTAGTATTGAGATTTTCTTTCTTGAGCAAACTTTTAAAGGGAAAGGTAGAAATAAAAGAACACCCAAATCATTCTCTAGAAGTAAAATTTCAAAATTTAATACATTTAAATAGTCACTCCTATTTTTGTTGAGAACAATTTAATGACAAGTAAAGAAAAAATACTCACTTTGTTCATAATATCTAATTCACAGCGGAGCCGCTGAACAGCACTACCTATCTTAAGCAACTGTATACGTAATGCATCATCAATTGGCAGGCAAGCAGCAACTCTGTAAGAAAAATCTAGAAATGAGAAAGTGAAGTGAAATGAGAAGCATTAGAATTTGAGAGAGAATTAAATCCTCCTACTTCTACTCAGGTAAAAATAGGAGTGCTGAAATTTTGGTTTATGACAGGCTTTTAAAGGTTATCTCAGTACATTCTTCTGCCTCGAGGCTGGATCATGTATAAGTAAACACTCAATGAAGATCATTACTTAATCCACACTTCAAGATCACCAGTGATGGAGACTGAATGATACTGGTAAGGTAATGTAGTCTAAAGGCAGACTACAACCCTGGGGAACTTCATCTAACACAGACTTCCACTTCTGACATCAAATTCCTGAGTTTTCTAACCACCAGTGGTTAATTTTATTCCAGCACTTCCTCATTTTGGAACATAAAAATTAAATAAAATGAAATAAAGAAAAACAAAAAGACAGAGGATAAATAAAGAGGAAATACCCCAAACAGAGACATGCTTTTATCAGAGAAGGAAAAATAGAAAACCCCACACAATCACCTTTCATAAATTACAACCAAGTTACATTACTCACATTCACACTAAGAAAGTACTCTTTACTGTTACACTGCAAGAAGGACATACTCTGGACAGACTCTCTTCTGCAGGTTTTATCCACATTCAAATGCAGACCAAAATTAGATCCAAAACCAGTCAGTCAAGACAACAGATTTTTTTACTTTTTAAAGTTTTAATGTAATAATAAATTCTCCAGCAGCAATTTTGATGAGGTACTAAAGGCACAAACAGTAGTGGACTGTACCAACAAAAACCTGGCTAAAATGGAAATCATCCCCTGCCTCACAGCCTGTGAAAGAATTCAAAAGCTGAAAATTAGTTTGAAAAGTTTCAGTGTGCTGTGAATCATGAGAAAAGAAGTGCCAAAAAAAGTATTAGATTTTTTGTTTGTTTTCAGATTATTTCTTATGCTTCTTGTATATGGTCCTGTAAGCAGCACTCTGGGCAAAGCAGAAAGACTTCAAACCACTGCTTTAGGCAAATGAGAGTTCCACAGACAACAAAATTATTAAGCCCAGACCTGTATTTGGTGTTTAACTGATTTTAATTGAAAGCTGCAGTTTGGACTTCCCCCTTATTTGTATTTGAGAGTCTACACTGGAAAGAATGTTTTTCACTTTAGAAAGACTTCAGATGAAATTTCTTTCTTACTAGATCTTACAGACACACAGAGAAGAGACCTGTTCACTGAGGCATAACCCCAATGCCTATTAATGCAGGAACTCTGACTCCAGCTTTTCTGAAATTCAGGTCCTGGCACTACTGTCCCTCATGTCTGATAAGAGGTAATAAGAAAGAACAAAGAGATTATCTATTCTAACACTTAAGACTCACATACAAATGATAATTAAAAAATCTAATGCTTTTAGCTCTTGTTTTCTTGCAAAACATTTAGATTGCATTCCTCCTGCCATGGGGTGGGAGTTCTATTTCTTTTACTGAACAGGCTTCCTCACAGCTGAAGGATGATTCTATCTTTAAAAGCTCTGTCATCCTTTTGTCAAGTTAGTCATCAAAATGTATTTGAAACTGGAAGTGAGGGACGGACTGTCAATAAAAAGGTAATCATCTAAGGCTTTTTTTCTTAGGAAACATGAAAAAGAATAAAATTAAGCTCATAAGCTAAGCAACATCATACCTATTGGGTTTGTTGGAAGAGATTCATCTTTAAGATTTTCATCCCATTCGTGTAGCTGCCTCTTGACTCTTTCCATCAAGGTTTCCTTTTGTTAGAAGAAAAGCCTAATTTAAATAAATTCTGTTTTCTTAGGAAAAAAAAGGAAGCAAAATGTAGAGTAAGCTATTTTCCCTAAGTGGACATTAGCTTTTAAGACTTACAATAATTACAGACTCTTTTTGCATCTACATAGTTTAAACTAAGAGCAACACAGGAATGGGAAATGGGCCAAAATGAACCAGGGGCCCAAGGTGGTTGTAACTCCAGTGTGAGATAAGGAGAGAAGAGCTGTACAAACAAGATGAGGGCAAGCCTCCTCCCTATTTCTGCCCCTCTCACACCAAGTACTTTATGTACTTATATATATGTGTACACAGAAATACATACTTTTTAAAGAGTAAACCAACTCCAACTGTAAAGACTATTCAGCATGAGGTTAGGACACTCGCCTGGAGCCTGGGGGACAGAGGATCAAGTTTTTGCTCTGAGACAACACAGCAAGAAACTGAACCACTGTTATCCACTCCAGGCATGCTCTGGCATGAGGGAACAACTGTAAGAGGGGGAAGCCCTTCCTGCTCTTAACACTAAGCTGAAAATTACATACTTCTTTGAAACATAATTTATGAGCCAAAACTAAAGCTTTTACATAATCCAGTAATTAGATATGAAAATGTACAAAACTAATTACAGATTATTTGGTAATACATGGAGTGAACTTACAGCATCATAGAGAGAGTAGAGCCAGGGAGGCCAAGACGTCAAACTTGCACAGTGGAACTTTCTCTGAAAACAAAACCACAAGTATTTATTCTTTACCATTAGCAGATTTTAGGGACAGTTCTTATCCAAGCAAGTAAAAAAAAAAAGAAGTATCAGATTATTTAAAGATACAACAAATTATGACCATTGAGGTCAGTAATTTAACGTGAAGCTTCCAACCATTCTCCAATGCACTGAGCCAAGACTACTGTTCAAGAGGGAGAGTATACAGATTTTCTCAGAAAACCCTTCTCAGCATTAAAAGCATTTGGTAATGAGAAATAATGCCTTTCAAAAGAGCATCTATCTGAAATTTAGACAGTTCAAAAGAATTAAGGACTTTTAGATAGTGCATCTGTTCCATAGTCTCTCCATCAATCACTGATACTTCAGCAACCACAGCAAACCACTACAGAAGGCAATTAAACTATTCCTATCAACTTAGTCAAATCCCTAAATAAGATGAAAGGAAGAGATTAGTGGACCATAGCAGGTATTTTAAGCTGACATATACAAACTTAAAGGATATATGATGATATTTTTGAAATGGAAAACTATTTTATTAAAAGTGTTACTAAAAATACCAACACACAAGTTAGGAGTTCCAGAGGAGGCTTTCTTACAGCAAAACAATTATTGATGAAGGAAACTTGGGTAGCCTTGAAGTTTAATCATCTACTGCTATCCACTTGCATTCTGGGACCTAGTTTTGTGCTTACTGAATGTCAAATACTCATGCCAGCCTACTGAAAATCTAATGTCAATGAACAAAGTATTGCAGTATGCCCAACTAATGACATCCTGTAAAGGAAAACTTAAAAATTCAGGCCCAAATAGAGCAGAGTAAGAAACAGATATGGAGGAGAACAAAAACATTTTAAGAATTCCTCTGAAGGTCTCTTTTTTTTTTTAAAGGGTATTCTTTCAAAATAAGAATTTTACTATTAGGAGGGGCTCATGTAACAGTATCCTATTTCACTGTGAACACAACTAACACGCTCACTAGAATTGTGCAAAAAACATCTACACAAGACAGAGCAGATATGGAAGAACAAAACACAGATGGCCACAAACATCAAATATCACCTCTAAAACAAAAGTTTTCAGCCTGTGCATATACTGCAGACAGGAAACCCTAGATTATAACTGAGTTCCCCTAACCACCAAATTTCTAGGTTATTTGCTTAGCTAACCAGCTCCCTGCAGTGACTCTACAACACTTAAATGTGTAGATTTAGGTTAATAAAAACAAAATCTAAAAAGCAGCCCACTACATAATTGCACTGCTTTTTGAAAGAGGATCTTCAATCATTCTATAAATACTTACAAATTAAGTTTTCATTTTCCCTTTGTGGGCAACTACCCTTATTTTACAAATGAGAAAAATCAGGCAATAAAGACAGAGCTAAAAATACATATGCAAGTGGCCATAATAAACAGATTGTATAGAAATGATGTGTTATGACAAAGGTAATGACTAACCACAAAAATGATCAAGAACTTCAGACACATTCTATAAAAACTTTACAAAATGCACAAAGCATGCTCAAAACGATTCAGTTGTTAGCCAACAGTCAACTGGGTGGGAATATTTCACTGAGTTAAAAAAAGAAAACACCCTCACCCTGTCATTCTAACACAGACCCTTATTTTCTGTAAACCAGCAACTGCAGGTACAGAAGTTAATCTTTTAACCAATGCAGGCTTTTAAGCAAAATTAGCAAACAGAACTTTGATTCCAAAGAAATAAGACATGTTAGAAGACCTGTTAGTCTTCTCTTTAGGAATCACTTCTAAGTCACCTCAGCTCTTTAAAAACCTTTTCTACCTGAATAAATCCATCACAGAAGTAGTTACAAAGGCCTCCATACTTTCAAAACCAAGCCATTAACACAACTGCAAAGCAAAAGCATTGGCATGCCAACCCTAATTGCCAACATTTGTATTGTCATCACAAGGTCACTAAAAGATGCTTCTTTGACCTGCCCACAAAATAAATCTCATAAACTTAACCGTTTTTTTCCACCAATACTTTATTAAATACAAGTGATACCAACCAGGATGCTGAAGTGTTTATGTAAAATAGTAATAATAGCAACTTGACCTGATTATGTAACAATACTAATCTAATAATACTGCAATTAAAACCAAAGAGAACTCATAATACACAAAAGCAGGAGGCTGGCATCCAGCGTCCCAGTTGTGCATCCTCCTCTAAAGATGAACAGATAGATTTTTCTACTGATTTGCAAAATACCATCAAAACTCTGAAGAAAACCACCACCACAGGCAGCTTCTAACCTTTTGATATTTCTGCCACCACTGATGTATAGCTCTGTCCTGCCACGCTGTGGGTCTGGAAGGAGGAAATACGTGGTGCCGGCTGAGCGACTGCAGCTGCACCGCTGCCATTGTGGAGGGCAGGACGCGCTCCGGAAGGATCTGCACTTTAGCCTGCTGGATTCTGACAAGATGAAACAATAAAGATGAGATGTACACACATCTACAAGAAATATTTTACTGTTTAGAAAAATATAGGCTTGTCTAATAGATCTAGTCACTACACAGTACTACAGAATTTAAGCAGCAATCCGTTTTCTAAAGATTTTTTAAGTTATACTAATGTAAACCTATTTACCTTAGCAACATACAGGATATCTGAGCCAACAAAACACATGCTACTCCAGAACAGAGATCCTTGGCTAAATTATTAAAGCCACAGTGCTGACTGGACTTTTGGTCTACCTAAATTGAACACTGAAACAATATCTATTTTTCTTTTCCTATGAAGAACAGAATTAGTGTTTTCTAAATATTATTTGTACCGGTACACAGAACTCTACAAAGCTTAATGGTTTAATTTTGTCAGCTATGTTTTTGCTGGTCCCAGTCCATTGTTTCCCTCCTCCCCTCCCCACCCCTTTCAGCTAGCTACATTTTTCATGGGTTACCACAGCCTGGCCTAGTGTTTTAGAGCATTATATATATATTGGGATAGTGGTGAACAGAATGAAGGACAGACTGGCAGTGATTATTCTCCCCAGAACATTGGCAGAAGAATAATCTACTGTCTCAGCATTGTGTTTTCAGATTTTTGTCTCCTCAAGTTACTTTTGGTGTAAGCTATTAGTCAGCTATTACATATCAAACCCTCAGGAAGCTTAGCTGAAATGCAGTTTGCTGTCTTCATACCACAAAAGCTTATGTGCTTAGCTAGAGTTCAGTATCAGCAGAAATAGGATACAGACTCTGATCATTTTTTAATATCCCAGCATCACCAGGTCACCTATTCTGCAATGAGTTCATCAAGCTATGTGGCTACTAAGAATACTGCTTGGCAGGAAGGACTTTACATTAGGCATTGGAAATCCTGAAATATTAAGATACATGCCATTATAAAGTTTCCAATTCTACTTACATGGACAACAATGAACTCTGTTAATTAACTGTAAATAATAGTGTTTTGCCATAAGCACTCAGTAATCAGAAATGCCAAGAATTATGTTAATTTCTTTCTTGTGAAGGTCTGTACTTTTCCCCTCTATCAAAAAGGATTTAGATTGCTAATGCTTGTTTCTTTTGTTGGTTGAATATATGAAAATTAGGAAGATGATTTTAACAAAAGTGTTTCATCTGTACAGATGGAACATCATCCTTCTGCCCCATTCCCTTCTTACATCCCTCTGCTGTACAGACAAAAGCAGCAGGAAACTGCCATGTTACCAGGCTCAGTCCTAGAAAGAGTTGGCACAGAGTCCAGAAAGCATCTCATAACCTGCAGAGAGGCTGAACTGAAGAACGCTCCTGCAGGTCTCCAAAGCCCACTGACAATACCAGGAGGTGTGAGTTCACTGATCAATGTCCTAACCCAAAAGATGTGCAGTACTTCAAGTAGAGTAACTCTATATAAACCATTCCAACAAATCTAGAGCTTGCCATGATAAGGAAAAAGAAAAATCAACTCACCTCCTTTATTTCATGTATTTAAAAACTCAGATTTATGAATGAAACTTGTGAATGTGCTGTGTAAAAGTGAGCTCTGCTAGTCAGCAGATACAGAATCATCCTAATAAAATGCTTTGACAGCATAACAAAAATCACTGTACATCCTAGCTGCCTCTGGATTCTGAATTCTCTGTACTGCTGCTGCTGCTCCTGCAGTTGTCCAAGTACTGCCATCTTGTGTCCAAGCAATGGCACATCTATACATGTAAAATTGGGAATATTATTTGTAACTAAGCATTAGATAGTGAAAAATAGCAAGTAACATGTATTCTGAACTTCTTCAGCTGCACATCATAGAAGGTTGAGCTCAGACTGTTCCTAGGGCTCTTACTAAAGTGATGCCAACTATACTGAACAAAAGCAGGTTATGGATATTAGCTTCAGACTTGCAGATTCAGACTAAGCTATTATATCCCTTGCAGAAAAGTTTACAAGAACCTCTGCCACAACCAGTGTTTGGAGCCTGTACCTCTGTACAGTGACGTTGATGGAGGCTGTGCATGGTGCAGAGCATGATGTCAAGAAAAACTGGAAGTCATAGAAAACAAAGTATTCTTAACCAAATATTAGGAGTTTAGTCACTGTTATAAACTAACAATGGTATTAATTACATACTATGATAAAACTGGCCAGAAGAGGAAACTCTATCACAGGTACCTCATCAGAGTATGGAAAAGAACAGAATTTGATTATACAAAAGAACACTATCAAAGCAGATTTCAGCATGCTTGATAAGCACACGGAAGTAACTGTCATCCAGTAACAGAAATAACACCTTTCTATCAGTGAAGTATCAGCAAACAGTCAGAAAGGAAGAGGTCAAACAAACAAGATTTTGTATTTAAGAAACTGAAAGTGATGGTTTGCTTGTAGCTAGCAAAAGAACTCTTTTCATATTCAGCTGTTTATCCAGAGACTTCAGTGTGCTTTTATGTTTACAAAGGGAAAACTAATGAGAAGTGACTTGTTTCTCTATTATTATTACCAGACTCCAGTCTTGCCCTTTCATGGACAGCTTCTCATGAAAACCACCCCCGCTCTGGGCACAGTTATTGTCCTCTCCATAAGTGAATCATGCAGCTGAAGCCTTCTGCACGCTGCTGGGGCTCAGTAGCTGAAGATCACCCCGAGTACAGAAACAGACAAGCTTACTGCTCTTAGCTGTGGTGTCAGCCCCTTGCCTGCAGCCCCTCAGAGGTGCAACTGCACATAGTTATCAAAGTGGAATGTATCCAATGCAGACCATCTCTGGAAAAGTCTCCTTCCTTTCAGGAAAGTTACACTTTTCCAAAGGAATGGAATCTGGGAGGCTTTCCACAAGACAACACAAGGCACACACTTGTTCTTGTATTCTCTCACTATTCACTACTCACTATCACTACTCACTACTCACTATCCCAATTCACACCTGCTTTGAAAGAGAGATTTTGAAACAAAGCTTTAGAAGTTGTAACACAGACAGATCAACAGATCTACATCTTTTTCCTGATTTAATTTTCAGAAAAAAAAATCATTCTGACCACTGTGCTCACACACGCCAAATCAAACTACAGGTAGATCCTCTTCAGAGAATTTCACTGCAAAGTCAGCAACAACTATAACATGACTCTTACAACAGGACATGTCAAAAGTCATTGATAACCACAGAAGGTACTGATCAAGCATTCAATTAATATCTACAGTAATTAGTCAGTTGTGTGACTGAAAGGGCGGATGCACATGGAGTAAAATATGTGTTCAGGTGAAATGAGATGTGCAGTATGTAAAATTAAATACATAATTCTCTTACCCATCTGACTGGGTCCTTATTTCAAGCACCTTGAACCTCTGTCTTCCTATTGCTTTCACTTTGACTGTTTCAATGCCATACTCCTGCTCTTCTCTGTAGGCATATATCTCTGCTGTTGTTCCGAAATGAGCTTCCCTTTCCCGTACGTTACTAAAAGCAATGGAATTAAGAAGGTTACCTACCTTCCAAAGAGCACTGTTCAATCCTGTTTCACAAATTAATCTGCCTGCACTGACTGTACACAATTAGTCTCATCAAAACAGTAAATCTGGTAAAATAACTTCAACTCACTGTAATTAGTATTTTTTTTTCCATTTTAAAAGCAATTTCTAATGTCGGGTTTTTTTTTAGTTGGGAGTTTTTGCCAATTGGCTTGTTTCATTTTGGGGTCAGGAGGTGAAATTCTGGGAATACAAGGATCACCAATGTATCTGCATTTGAAATGCAGATACTGGAAGTACCAAAACTCTTCAAATTGACTTTCTAAAAAGAACTGTTCTCACGTCCTAAATAATTAAACTCTAGTGAACTGTGGGAAGAGGAAGGAACATTCCCAACTTCTTTTGTCACAGATTAGCATTTCTCTTTTCCACTTTTCTATCACCTCCTGGATCTCAATTCTATTTTAAAAACATTTGTGCTTGTTCATGTATACACAAAACAAGCAAATACACCTTTACACCTATACAGCTCTCAAAAAGAATGAATTTCAGATATTTCAGATCAAGGGTTGTTCTTTAGCAAGATGGAGCAGTGCATCCAAATGCTTACAGAAATCAAAAGGATGCTCAAACAAGAAAGACAGATCAATGCTTAAAGTTTCTTTGGACCACCACATGATTCTGTCATGCAACTACTCAATGAAACACAAAAACCTCATTATGTATCAGAAGACAATTTTTGTCAAAAGATTTCAACCCACAACTTATGCTATTCACCCCAGAACTGATGCAACCATCTGCTTTTCATTCAGTATCCAAAGAAATTGTGCTAAAAATACATGCTGCATACATCCACAAACCCACTTGTGTATTTTACCTGTATGCAAGAACAGCAAACGTTCTGTCTTTCTGAATTAAATTCCGCACCATGCTAACCTCTTGAGGGTGAAAAAGCTGAAGGGGTAACGTCTGTCCAGGAATCAACATCACCATCACGTGTGGCAACACTGGAATCACCTGACAGCTGTCATCATCATGCACTGTTCTACCATGAAACTCTTCCATATCAGAACCTAAATACTGAAAACAGTTAAGTTAGGGAATGACAGTAGTGTGAGGGGTTTTGCTTATTTACAAGAATAAATTAGGTCTTTGGCTACAGAGTATTACAGCAGAATTACAATCAAAACATATTTAATGGAAAATACATAAAGAGCATACCACATGTGATGTTGGCAAACTGGTGTCAAAATTAATGACATTTGGCTTTTCAGCTTCTTTACTATCTTGATCTTCAACTTCCATTTCATTGTCGTCCTCTTCCTCGCTCTCTGCTAAGAAGCACATACAGAATATTGTGTAGAAATCAATTAGCAAAGAGAAAGATAGTGTAAAAACTCAGAGAATCACAGAAATGCATCCAATACTCTACAGGCTTTCATGGGGAGGGAACTTTAGTATGAGTGAACTTGTTAAAAATAGTTTTGTTGCTGTCACAGCAAAATAACCATTCTATAGTCAAAAGCTGGGAACTTATTTTTTAAAACCTTAAGACCAACTTTTCCTGGAAGAAAATTATTAACAATTTCTGTTAGCTCAGATTCTCCCTGCAGTAGTATTCCCTTATCTCCATTCTAAGGGCATTCTGCCTGTACACAAAAATGCCAGATAACTCAGTTTCTTGTAGGATGCTGAATACAGCATTTACAGCACAAACCTGAACAACAGACGTGCACACATCAAGCAAGTGAGTTAAAGAGGATGCTGAGGCTCTATATTCATTCAAACTCTTGCTGGTAGTTTAGACAATTTCCCTGTTGTCAGCCTCTCCTGTGTGTAAACCAAATAAACCAAACACACAAAAGCCCAGCACATGCACAAACCCAGCGAAGGCAACTACTAAGGAAGAAAATAATACGACTGCAAAGGGTTCCAGGTACAAAATAGTACTTAAAAATTACTGGTTTCTTCCCGTTTCCCTGTTACAGGTGTCAACCCTAAAATTACTTTCAGATAACAGGACAGTCGAATTATCAATGTTTTATTTTGGAAACCTAAATAGTCCAGGTATCTCTAGAAAATCTGTAGATATTTTAGAATTAATTTTAAAACACGGTGAAGATAAAAATAGACAGTTGCCTGCCTTTACAACTAGTATTTTATTAAGAAATAATCCAGTTGAAAATTTGAAAGATGGTCTTATCCAAATGACACTGTAGGCAAATCTTAAAGAAAGATGCTCCAGATGGAAGGAGTCTTCCTTCCTGGTGGGAGCACCACCACCCTCCTTCACTGAGATCTTATTGAGAGTGGGAAGACAGGAGAACAACAAAGGCATTATAAGATAGTTTTGAAGAACCTTTTCTTTCCCTACTTGGCCTCCAGATGAGTGCATTTTTTACAGAATGTTTAGGCAATGGGCTTCTTTCTGCTTCACTTTTTTTTTTCTTCTAAACTACTACATAGTTTACAGAAGCTTCTCTAGAAGGCACAGCACATCACTCTGATGCTGTGGTTCCATCCAACGCTATTTATCTCAACAAGAAATGATCCAGCACAAGAAGCAGCAAGGTTATGGAGTCTCTGGTCTTTTGCCTAATTACAGAACTTAAAGCAGAAAGCCATCATCTTCCCAATTACTGTAAAAAGAATTCAATTTCTAGAAGAAATTTCTCTTCCATTATATTCAGTTAGGAACCTTAACCATAAATAACTGCACAATGTTACAGATGTACAAACCAGCCAGCATTTTTGTTTAACCTGATGGAGGGAAAGACTCTGGTTTTGGGGCAGCAGTGCACTGGGGGAGGGAAGCTGACTTCATAAAGATTATATTCCAGTTTGTAAGCACTCTCATCGAGTTGCATCAACCATGTGCAGTTTTAATAGCCTTTTGGAGTGAGGCTGTTTCACTTGTTTTTCTGAACACAAAAGGAATTAAGAGCAGTTGATTAGAAAGGACTATGCCCTGCAAACTTTTGCTCATTCTTGCCAAAACCGCACGCTGGCTGCGGTCTGGTGGCAGGGAGGAACGATGACTCATTTCACTGCAGCAGCACCATGCGAATGCTTCTTCCCTGCTCCTCGGCCACGCTGCAGGAACAGCACAGGAGGGAAAAGAAGCTGCATCGTTTACACCTTAGATATATATAAATTCTGTTGAGGTTTGGTTTTGGTTTGTTAAGGGTTTTTTTTAACTTTGAGATTAACAAACCTCCAGTACAGAGCAATAAGGGAAACGCAGGTCACAGCAGCACGCTGCAGGACAGGTTTATGTTTCCTTCATGGCAGGTCAGGCATTGCCAGATGCTCATCCTGGCCCACTAACGCTACCAAATCTACTCTCAACACCTCTCTGCAGGCATGAGGAAATAGTAACCTTAAGGTTGTGAGTTTTTTTAAAAAATCAAGAGGGTAGGAAACAGTAAAGCTGCACTTTCCTAACATATTCAGCAAGTATATTCCTATTTTAAACACACAGGCGTAAACTGCTCAAAGAATTTCCTGCTATAAGAAACCGCACTGGATGGACTTCTCCTCTGCAGGCTTATTCTGCGATATTTTTTTCCACTTTTGCGTGAGCTGCTGCCAAAGACAGACAACCCTCGATTAGTTTGGAGACACTGTATGTTAAACCAGAGGAACTCATGTCACCACGCGTGACACATCCCCATGAGGAGCCGGCCAAGCCAGGCTGTTCCACAGACTCCAGCACGGACACTGCACAAGGCCGGACGGAGTGTGAAACCCAGCCCTGCCCTCAACCTCTGGTTTCCCTGCACGTTAAAGGCATCAGGGAGCGTTTTAATCCTGTGGAACTCTGCACAAACAAGCGTTTTCCTCAGACTCAGCTTGGCTTTACAGAAGTCCGACCACGCAGAGCACCGTGCTGTGTCTGCCGGCGAAGGGAGAAGGCTCACAGCAGGTTTCACTTCACGCGTGGCCCGCTGAGACTGTGGAGCTTTTCTTCGTGACAGACCCGCTCAATCCAGGCTGAAAGTGACCGACGGGCCAGCGCCAGAGCCGGCTGCCGAGGGGAGGCTGCAGCCCCGCCAGGCTGCGCCCGCACTGCGCCGCCTACCACCTACCCGCAGGCCGCCCCAGTAACGCGGCCCGGGATCCCCCGAGCTCCCCGGCCTCCCGCACAGCCCCGCAGCCGCCTCCTCGTCCCCACTTCGCCGTGCCGGCCCCGCGGAAGGCAGACCCAGCTCCTCATGCAGCCGGGGGTCCCACGCAACCTTCCCGCGACCCCACAGCTCCGGCTCTGCAGCGCCTTTCCCCCAATCCCGCCCCACGGGGTCCGGCCCACTCGGCGCTTCCTCCCGCGCTCGGCCCTGAGCCCCGCTGGTTCCCCCCGCTGGCCGCGGCCATTACCGGGCACCAGTTGTAGGTGGTTCCCCATGTTGTTATGGGGCTCACCGCCTCCTTCCTCGGCGGCCATCGCTGTTTACCCGGAGAGGAGCTTGGGAAGNCAGTGTGTAATCCCCAAACCATCACCTCAGTGGAGCTGCCTCCGCGCTGCCCAACACCTACACAAATGCTCTATCTCGCCCGTTATATGTGACATTCTCATTTAGCAAAATAATCAACCGACCATGTCACGGCTCTGGGATTTCTCCCTTTCGACTAAAACGCTGCTGGCATCACTAGAGACTTACAGCTCACTGAACCCGTACGGTGCTCCCAAGCATTTCCCGGTAGCTCAGCCCTTTTGTTGTCCCAAATACGACCTTTTTCACAGGCCAAATTCTGTATTTTCTGCTTTTCCCTTCAAAATGTCCAATTTCAGTTATTATACTTGCTCTGGGCTAGTAATAGAGGAAACCAGTGATTAGTCAGCAAGCAAAATACCTTTTTAAAACTTATTTTTCAGTATTAAAGTGTTTCAGAAAAATATAAAGATAAATAACAACCTAATTTCCTCACCATCATGGGTAGGAAACTTCAAAATATCCACAACCTATACTGAATCGAATATGTCTTCAGAGCAGCACTCAATATCACATTTGTCATTTGTCACAAACATGCCTGTGATGATACATTAAGCATTTGGAAAAATACAATAATCACTTAAATTATTAAGTTATGATTCTATCTTTTTTCCTGCATCATCTCAGTGTTATATACATAACTCCAGGGTATTGTATCTGTTACATATACCATAATAAAAAAATCATATTTCTGTTGTCAGTCTAGATTGCAATCTGGCAAAGTGAAGTATTAAAAAAAAGAAAGAAAAAAAAAAGAACCACTTCTCCCAACCCTGGGATTTGATTAAAAACCATACTGCTAAATATTTTTTGCTTCTTTTGATATGTTAATCTATTTTGATATCTGTTGAGTTTTTGCTGAGGGTACACTTAAATCATACTTTTAAGCTCGTTTCTCTAGTCATGAGGGATAGGACATAGGTTTTGATGACTACTGAGATTCTCAAATAATTTGCATGACTGAAGAAGCTGGGGTTTGGGTGGGTTTTTTGGGGGGGTTTGGGTTTGTTTTTTTTTCATAAATAACAAAATTACGAGTACTGGAAACTCTGGGACCAAAACCCAAGAGTTCCCTAGTTCTTATTTTGAATGATACTGCATCTCTTGATGACCTTAACACTGCTAAGAGCTATATTTGTGGGCAGCATTTATAATTCTAGCCAGTGTCTTAAATCTAAATACGACCTCCAAATGGGGCATTAACTCTAATTTAGTCTTTGGCTATAAATTACAAACACTACTATCTACCAGCTTTTCCTATAGGGACATAGTGAAGACACTGTGAGGATTTTTCTTGACTTTACATGACTTTGTTGGGTTACATGTTACTAAGGTATGACTAGCTTTATGTTTTTAACCTAAACCTACTTGAAAATAGGCTTAATGTGTAGACATTTATACTTATTATCACAAAAGAAAAACTTTAGCTTGAAGAGTGGGAGAGTCATTATTCTCCCACTTTAATCCATCACATGCCATGTTCCCAAACTCAGACTGGACTCTCTCAGAGTCATTTCTTCTTCTTCCAGAAAGATTAACCCTGGGTCAGGTTAAAGACAGAAAGCAGCAGGTTGTATACTGAAGAGCAACTGCCTAAATTCCAAGGTATTATATTGAATTTGATGAGAGCAAGTATATGTATATCCCAAAGTACATTAGTTAATCTGGTCAGTGCTGATCTGTCTATGAGCATCCCAAATGACTGTAATTTGGATGAAGTCAGACCACTTCAACATGATGAAGGGTTTTTTTTCTCTTTACCAGCTGTTTATCAAAGATGCACACAGCCAACTGTGACAAATGTTCATTTTTATTTTCAGAGTGCCCTTTATAAGAACGCTGATTCAAAAACAAAATTTAAATACCATACTACCAGACCTTGTGGGCTTCATTGCCCAAATTCATGGTTGGATAATTGCAAAGTTGCTGTTGGCCAGAGGACCTTTCAAGAAGACAAAGCACGGAAAAGGACAGCAACTTAAAGGACACTGAAACACAGCAGTGGTTGGGATGTCATTTGGCATTGCTGAGGGTGATATTTGGATGAAGAAAACCAAGGCTTGGGGGCTGATTCCCTGAGACATGTACATTAATTATGGGTGCAGTTCTCAATGAACCTCAAACACCAACCTTCCATGTGTCAGTCATTCACAAAAAACTGAATACATGTTCTACCAAAACCACATCTCTGTCCCCACAAAATGCACAACTCAGTTTGCTGTTTAACTGAAGTACTTTTCCTCCCATTTACTCAGCACACACATGCTTGTGTCCACTTCCTTACTATTCTCAGAAGGAAAAACTAAATGTAGGGTAAGAGGAAGGAACTAATAATATCAGTTATACTGACAAAATCTTTGCCATGAAAAATGCCCAAGCTCATATACATCCCCCAGCTCGCTCCTATCTCAGCACTAGCTGAGGGAGAATAAGTTGTCAGAATGTAGAAGCAGCCAATGCACACCCTCTTCTCCACCTACACACTTGAATTAAGTGGAAAATTAAATTAATTTACTGTATTGCTGCGATAAGAGGCACTAGATGGTGCTGTAACATACACTTTTGCAGTTTTGGGTTCTGGGTGAGAATGGGGCAGCTGTGGGCACTGTTCCCTTTGGGGTTTCTATTTTTAGGGGCTTTGTAGAAGGCAGTGGAAAACTTTTATCTCTGACCTAATCGTTTTAAATTAGGGTTTTGTATGTTTCTGCAACACACTGTTTTGACTACTTCTGTTTAAAAAGTAGTCTGTGTAGTCTAATTAACATTGGAGAAGTCCTATCTTTGTATGCCATTGATTTCTACTCTGCCAATAAATTGACTTGTTACACACCCAACCCTGCTCTTTCTAGGCAGAACCAAGTATTTAAAAAAAAAAAGTGACTCTCAACCTTTGGGCAATTTATTAAATACCAACAGTAAGAAAGCAGTTACAGGACAAAAAGAAAATCTGCATTCCAGACACCAAAAAAACTAGTTACAAAAAATACATGAAGCCATCTTCACACCAACAATCAGCCACTCCCTACACTAAAGATGCCATCTCCCTGTGCCCAAGGAAAGACATGGCTTTTGAAGTCAATCAACAAAAGTTACTCACTGAACTTACTACTCCCTTGGTCACACCTTTGTTGCACAGATGAGTAAGATGTGCCAGGTGCTGTGGGTGTTACCTGCCCACTGATGTGCAGAGCATGGCATTCAGCTGAGTGCAGGGCTTTGGTGCAGGGCTTCCAGTGGAAGGTACCAGTGCATACACACACAGCAAAAAGGGAAAAAATTCCTCCTTGTTTTAAGTGTAAATCCCCCTTTAAGTGTAAAACCCCAACAGATCCTAAGCTGTCAACACCACATGTCCCAGGTTATCACATCTGCCATCCCAAAACATCTGTATCATCTGAGTTGCTCGTTTCAATATTACTCTGGGAGAGCATGGACAACAAAGTAGAGCAATTCCAAAGGCAAAAAAGCAGGGATGAGACAGAGAACTATTGTAGCCATAAGTATGGTTGGACAATGCTTGTGAAGCTAAAGAGCAGCAGATGACTAGTTTATCATGACACAGCTCTTGCTTGCTTCAGTTGGCACCTAGCAAGAACAGGCCATACTTACGACTCTTTTTTAGTATCTGCTGCCTAGGTCAGGCTAGCGTGACAAATGAGCAGCTCTGAATATGCAAAAGCTTTCAGACAAAGAGCCTATTAGCCAAACATGCCCATTACTATGCGTAGAAGCAAATTCTCTTGCCAGTGAACTCTCGCCAAGTAACAAACTATTTGGCATGTGTGCAAAACCCATATTCAACACTAGTGACAGACAGCGTGGCGTAGAAAGCAAATACGCCTATAAACACAAATTTGCTTCAATAATGAGAACAGAAAGTGAAGAAAAATTCCATTTTAGGTAATGCAAGCTGAAGAGTATTCCAAGTCAAAGAGACCCCGTGTCCTTTAGGTAGCCTTTAGGAGGGTTGCCTCTGCATAAATCTAGAGCTCCCAGACAGCTTGGAGATGAGTGTACCCTTCGGAGAAAAGGGGCCAAGACCTGTTCCTGTGTGAGTGCTGCTCTCACAAATAGACCTGTAAATCAGTGGTGCCGATAGGCAGCTTTGCAGTTGTAGATGTAAATTAAAGATGGCCCCTAAAGCCAGATCCAGAGAGGCTCCAAACACTTCTGTGGCTGTGGGGAGCTGCGCTTCAAAGGGACAGACAGAAGTGTCAGTGGGAAGAACAGCTGTGGTTGTGAGCAGAGCTCCAGTTACACCATGCTGACCTGAAAGCTTGAAAGAAACAGTTTTTGCTCGGGCTTCCTTAACCTGCTCTGGAAACCACTATGGTTTGCATGGTGGCTCCTGGGCCACCCCGAGAGGTGTCCGTAGCTTTCAGGTGGAGGTTAGCACAGATCCAATGTATCCACAGCTGGTGGAAGCCACAAAAAAAAAAGATTTATCAGTGACAGGGATCTTTAATTTTTTTCTGTAAGAAAAATTTTGGTTGCCTTTGTGTTGATTAGGTGGTGAGATCTTGTGCCAGGGTACACAGGAGTAACTCCATTGAGTCTTATTAGCTGTAACACTTCTTTTTCTTTGTCTATTGTTCTTATTGGATCTGTCAGCATCCATCTTAGCAAAACCATCAATATATATACAGTTCTACAATGTATACATAGACAGTATTGCTGAAAAAGGTCTAATTAGCTCTGTCTGTTTATGTAGAGCTCACTTCAGCAATCCCTACTCAGAGTGCAAGCAGTGGCAGTTTTACACATGTATATATTAACTAATATTGACAATTCAATTGGTCCCATATGTAAATATATGTATGTAAATTAAATTGGTCCTATACTATGTGAAATAAATGGGTTTATATTCATCTAGATAGAGGTAACAAGTTAATAAATTTTACTTCAGTTCAAAATACAGAGTACTAAGTATAAGTTACAAGTACTGCCTTTCTTGCACTGTGTACATAGAGCATGCTGCTTCCTTTGTCCATGCAGAAAAATCACTCAGCACTCAGGAAGGTTCAGAGAAGTTAATGTGGTGACATTTACAACAGTATCACCCTTAATCTTGGGGAAAACATCCCTGATCCCATTTGAGGCTTTTGCTGGCTTCACATGGCTGCAGTTCATCTTGGGGAAGGCACATAACCTCAGCAGTGCAGATGTATCACTGAGTCAGAGCTAACATTGACAGAGGGGTGAAGGAGACATGGCAAAGGCTTTGAAACCAAGACCCCTCTGAGTTTCTTCATCTCAAAGTACTGAAATTTAGTAGAACCTGCATACACCTCTTTTGCAGTCTGCTTACTTAGGTATTCTCCATTTTTTGGTCTGAAAGTTATACTGTTAAGATCATTTTCTAGTTTGGTTTTTTGGGTTTTTTTTTCAGTGGTGGTATTGAGTATTGCATCACTTCAATCAAAAGGCAGTTGCACTGCAAAGATGGTGAAAAAACCTCAAACTAAATGTAATGGCCATAAACTACATACAGTGGAAATAAACACTGGATTTCTGCCTGGGTGAGCAGAGAAACGAGCACTCCAGATATGTTCTTATACTTCCATGGTTCTCGTTTTGCTCTTGGTTTTGCAAGACTTCCATTGTCCTTGACCCTCACAAGGTTAGAGCAGCCTATGTCCCATACATAGTAGTATATTAGGCACAGTGACACAAGCTGTACTTTCAATCTGCCTTGACATGCTCTTTACTGTCTCCCAGCATGATGCTTCAGGACATTCACACACTGACAGAAATCTCAGGAAACCCTTTAACAGCTTTTAAGCCACTTTGAAGAACATGAGAGACATGAAAGAGCTGGAAAATCACAGTCTTACAACTCATACTGGACACCCCAGTTGTACCAAGCTCATAGCTGTCTGTAGTCTAAGGTAACACCTTCATGTCCCATGGTTTTAACCATCTCAGTCTTGCTCTCCCAGCATTTCCCAACATGAGAACCGGTGACTACATCCTCACAGCACAGCCGAGTCCCTCTGCAAGTGCAACTACAGCCTCAGAGGGGTGTTGGGATTCCCCTGCTGCCCCACATTTAAAATCATCCAACTGCCAGCTTGTCTCTGCCAGGACCCTGCTGCCAACTGTATGGATAAGGAGACCTCTGTCAGACAGCTCTGTCACGTACAGAGCTGCTTAGAGAGGAGCATTTTCTCTTTACCAGCATAACCATCACATTAAGAGGATTCCTCTACCTGAGAGACTCTAGTGAAACGCTGCACTGACTACCAGCTTTAAAGGGCTTAGGAAAAAGTGATGGTGAAAACCTCTGCTGGGAACGTGAGGGAAATCCACCTTCTGACAAATGGAGATTCTCACTCTGCACAAGGTGTTCCAGGCGTTTGAAAACCAGCCGTTTCGAGTACTAGCTCAATACTCAGCTGCCATCAAACTAGCTCTGGGTTGAGAGGTTTATTGTGCTCATGCACTCAGAACGTGGGTGCTCTGTGTGCTCAAGAGCTCTGGATGAGCATGTGGGTGGATATACATAGCACAGGTCTGGCACTCCAAGGAGGAGGCAAAACTCATTGAGAGGATGTCTCCATCAAAGGATTTCACAAGCAAAAGAATAGAACAGTTCTTTGAAAAATCTTATGTATATCAACCCTGTTACTTATTTTAATGCCTAAAATATCAGATAAAGAAGAGAGATTAAGAAAACATTCTAATAATACACATAGTGATACATAAAAATGTAGCAATTGTATTTTAGGCTGTTATCTAATTGCAGGGGATGTAGCACTGCAGGAAAAAAAACCAGCAATTCAGTCCACAGTTATCACACCAAATTCTCACCTTGTTTAAGGGCAAGTGTACCCTGACTCCAAAAAGGAAACAGATGTTTTCACACCATCATAGCTCATTTATAGGGATAATTACCTGTAAATAGTAAGGTTATTAACCTTATTAGTTGAATATCACTATCTATCGAGCATGAAAAAAATCATCAAAGTAGAAGTTCTGGTACTGAAATCCCACTCAAGATTAATTTCATAGAATCAAAAATATTTCTTTCAATGACTATTTAAGGAGATTTTCAGCAATGTATCATATTTTGTTGGCCATTCACAAAACAGCTGATGTTTCATGATGTTCCAAATCACCAGAAGCTCTACATTTTAAAAAGCTAATATCACCCCAAAATTTGCCACTGATTTCATGCTTCACAAGTTTTAAGACCCTGAAGATGCCAACAAACTCTTCAATAGGGAACTGACCTTCACAGAATGACCTGTCACCATCAATGGCAAATAAAATCAGTAGCAACCAATACTGAGATACAGATTAACCAAGTCCACTCCACATTTCCAGGAAAATGCCCATTTTTGCCACTTATTCTGTTCCATGTAAACTGAATATTTGAGGTTCTTAAAGGGATGAAATACATATTGTCTAAATATTTCTCATACAGCTAGACATGTTTTCTTCAGAGGGTTTTTAAAAGAATTATTTTTGTACATTTAAGTTTTTTTGGCATTTAGTTGAACTAGAATAGAGGCCAACTCATTTTGTCTTCGCTTAAATTTCTGAAAATTCAATTAGCCAATCTTTTCTTACAAATAGCAGCATATAAACAATTTACTAATGGCTTTAGAAGGCTGTTTCAGGGCAGGAAATTGTCTGTGTTCTCCCATTTTAAACGCTCTGGTGTTTTGTTACAGTATCTTACCGCCTATTCCATATTACAGAAGGCAAATCCAAAGGCACAAAAGGCATGAGGCTGCTAAACCCCCGCTGTGAATTCATTTCCAAAGTCAGGTAAAATGTCATTCCATTGTTCTTTTGAAAATCATCCCCGCAGCACCTGTAATGTAAGGAAATGAAAAATGGAAGAGACTGTTAAGCTAAATGGCCTTTGGAAAGACGGAGTGAAAGCTCCACAAATGATGTATTGTGGGAGGTCAGCTAAATGCTGTGTTTTCTGTGGTTTCTTTATGTTTTGTTCTTCCCCCAGATCAGTAGGGATTGAAATAAAAAAAAGAAGCCTGACTAGAAATGCTTTCACTGAATTGATCATTAGGGTCTGACACTCCAATGGAAGAAGACTAACCGTTTTATAAAATGCAAAATGGAATAATTCCCTTTTAATGCCCTATTTATTCTGAGTTGAAGAAGGCTTAGTTAGAGAAGAGAAGCCTTGTTTCCCCTGAGTGCATGGATCACATCACATTGTATTCAGCCCAGACTGGCCATGACAGTGAGAGAAACGAGAATCAATACTGCGATGGAGACGCCTTCCCCGCTCCGCTGCAGAGACATTCACTGCTCCTAACAGGAAGGTACTTTCTGCTTAAGTAGTCTGGAGACAAGGCTGAATTTTAACACTGGGAGCCAGGAACACTGGTTTAGGGAGTTGATGGTAATTCCTACGTTTCCATGTCAGAAATACTCTGGGTGCACTCAGCTGACCTACTCCACATCCAGTGCTTCACACCTCATGCTGGAACCCACTGGAATAACTGGGGTTTGGTCCAGGTGGTTCAGTGGTTTTGCAGGGTGTCCCCTCTCTTGCCCTAATTCCCAAGGGAAATTTGGGGAGCAGTTTTGTCACATCCCCCAGTAAAGCTTTTAAAGCAGTGGATTTAGGGATACTTTTAATGAGGAGCTCCTTTCACTTTCAAACCCAGCTGTAGAATTGGTCAGAAAGTGACAAATTGTAGGTGGAACAGCTTTGCTTAGAGCATCTGGGGGGCTAATTCCCAAGGGAAATTCCAGCTGGCAACTGTGACAAGGGTCTGGGTCCCTAAGTCCATCTGGACATGCAAGTGGGTTGAAAACAAGAATTGTAGCCTGGTGTTATTTAAGTGTAGCCCAAATAATGCAGTTCAGCATTCCCTAATCAGTTTGCTCCCGTGGAAGCGGAGCAATCACCGCATGCAGATAAACCCCACACTCACTGCAAACAGGAGCTTGCAAAAGTCCCATCCAGAGCACACTGCTACATCAAACAGACCTGCTGGTGGTTATCCCCAACACATAGCCTGTAACATACAGAGAGCAGACACTAAAGATCTCACAGCCACTCGTCTTGATTAGATTGCAATGTTTATGATTTTGTTAATTACGAAAGAACTAAAGGATCCATTCAACGGAGACGTTAATTTCAGTTCTTACAACGCTTTGGTGAAGTTGTGCTCTCTGAAGCTGCCAGACCAGCCTTCCCTTCCCAGTGCACTACTGCCCCATGTAACTCCTTCAGCAGGAGGCTGGGGGAGATCTTACCAAGCTTGCAGATGGCATCAAACTGGGGAGACTTGTCAGAGGGCTTGTACTGGAGATAGACCCAAATGGTCTGGAGGAACAGGCTGACATAAACTTACCAAACTGAGCATGAAAAACCTGGCAACTGGGAAGGACTAACCCCTTGCATGGCTCATTCATGCTGGGGGCTGAGCTGGAGGGGGGGAACAGCCCTGCTGAGGATGCCCTGGGGTTGTGGGACACAGCAAGCCAGCAGCATCCTGAGCTGTATGGACAAGATAATACCTCAATGGAAGCACTTGCCTCCTTTATCCAGCACTCCTTAGACCTGATCCAGAATACTGCACCCATCCCAGGACTCCCTGTACAGGAATGATGTAGATGAAAGGGTGCAGGTCCAGCAGAAGCCCACCAAGCTGGCCAGGGTCTGGAGCATATGAGATTGGCTGTGCCAGGCTGCCTGTGCTGCAGTGGTCCTGGTGATGCAGAATATTTCAAACCCTTGCACCAAGGCAAGAGAAGAGGCAGAGAAAGCGTTTGTCTCCATTAATGCATCGGGACATGGTTTGCTGGAGACAGAACCGGTGGGTTCTGATAGTCCATTGGCACATAGGTCATTTTTTCTTTTCCTTTATGGGCAGTTTCTGTCTTGAGTACTTACTAGGACTAGTTTCTGGAGCGAATGCTGAAAGATACAGACACATTTGGAATATTTCTGTTGTTCTTGTTGGACTTGTTGAAACTATAAGCTGCAGTCAGTCAAATAAATAAGCAGTTTTGGGAACTGCACAACCGGGGAAATGAGCAGCTCGCAAACAAGGTCCTGGACATGCAGGGACAAACACTGAGCTATCACCAGAATTTTAAAGCAAATTCCTACCTGAGAAACACAGAAGAAAACCAGCAGGAGATTAGTAGGAAACAAAAGAAAGTACATGCAAGAACACCACTGTTGCAGAGGGTTGGAGATGTTGTCTTTTGACCAGCTGTATCCCTGAGATGCCTGAATAAGATGGACTGAGCCTGATGACTGTATGTAGGATGCCTGAATATTCTGAAATAGTCAAAGGCAAAGAATCCACTCCATTGACAACTATTATTAATAATTGCATGCATATAAGTTCAGGACTGAATGATAGAAATTAAATTTAATTAACATCTACACAATGCTTTGAGGGCATAAAGTGTCATAGAACTCTAAATAAATCTTAAAATCAATCTTATAAATCCTATTTTTAAGATTTGTTAACCCTAAATCAGGTTTTGCTGCACTAGCACATTGCTAAGCATTAATATCTTTGTAGACAAAGTCAGGTAGCACTTCAAAGTTTTAGGGTGAGTATAAGTTCTTTTGTATGGAAAAGTAAATCTTTTCTTGAAATCAAGTTCCACTTGAAACTGGCAGTAATAAGCAAATCAATATTGATGACATTTTTTAAATAACCATATTCTTTGTATTACTATTGATTCCAGTGGAGCTGACTAAAGAAAAGTTATACATAAATATACCAAAAAAAAAAAAGAAGAGTTGGATATTAATGTCATCTTTCATCATCCTAGGCAATAATATGGCTGGAACATATCGATTACTTTAAAAGCCCTTAATAACTAAAGAACTATTGACTTAATATTTTCTCTAATCCTCCATGAAATTTTACAGTAAGTCCTGATGTATTTTCTGCTATGGGTTTTAGGGCTGAACTATATCATGTACCAATCCGAAGTGTCAGCTCAAAGGCTTATGCTGCAGTTGATGAGAACTCTGTGAAAGGTGAGTAATAACTTGGAAGATCTAAGTATGGTTTCAGGGTGTCTGGGTCTAGATACATCTTCTAGTGTACATTATTCTATAACTTTTGTCTTTTTAAGTGATCTTTACAATTGGTGAATAATCTAATACAAATTTATCCAAGGGAATCATTGGTCCTACTCATAATTACTCAATTCTTGCTATTCTGGAAATTCCCTCATCTTATACAAGTACCCCAACAGCCATTTTTACTGCTGCTTATTTCTTTAGTGCTAACACACAAACTACTTTTCTAGAATTCCAATGAGGGAGCTCAATTTTGTCAAATAAGTGAATAGTGAAAGACAACCTACCCAACCCTCTGAACTATTCAGATCCCATTAAAGCCAGTGTGGTGGTGGTGGTATTATCCTTATCACCCTCATTATCATTTTGGTTTGTTTTTGTTTACTTGTTTTGCATTCCTAGTTTACAGGAGTGAAGGTTACCTGAAAGGTCCATTTACTTCTTTACCTCAATCCCTATGTTTAGGATGACAGTGATGTTTACAGGGTCCAACCAAAGGACAGCATCCACCTAGATCCTGCACTGTCACGCAGCACTCGGGTTTTTCACCTCATTTCATGTTAGGTTTTGGTTTGGTGGGACCAGTTGGACACAGTAAGGTACCACACACCGTGGTACAGCCAAGGTAGCAGCCAGGCTGTGCTTCCCCTACACCTCAGCCCTGCAGCGGAGACAAAAGCGCACGGTGGCAAAGTCATTTCAGTGCATCCTTCACTTGGGTGATACTTGCAGCTGCAGAGCCTGATGCAAGCTGATGTGCTGTGCCCTGTTCATCAGAGGGCAACACCATCAATGCACCCCTGTAACAGCACTGGGTTTACAGCCCCCGCCCCCCCCCCAAGATGCTGCCATGCCCAAGGCACCTTTGTGCCAAGGCTGCACTGACCTGACTCCAACCCCACATCCCTGCCCTGTACAAAACTCTTCAGCCCTTCCACTGCTGGAAACCTCACCTAGGTCCAAACTGCTGATGCAGAGAAAAGCTCTGCACTCCCTCAGCAATTCCCCTGAGCTGACTTCTACACATTTCAAGCGTTCTTGTGGAAATACTTTCAAGATATTGCTACCTAACGCCAGAATTAGGAGCATCTCTGTGCTTTTTCGAAAAAAGATAAGACTTTTAGATTAAGAACTAGTTGGAAAAACGGTATAGAAAGAGAAGTGCAATTATAGAGCTCCTTCTAACTCACATCCTCACATCGCTTGAACAGCATAACGAGGTCTCCTGGGGTTAACTCACATTTCCCAAGACCTCTTTATAGAGTGAAGGTGATACATAATGTGATCCAGCAAGGAAGAATAGACTTTTTTTTTTCCCTTGCCTCCAATAAAACTAAGGGCTTCTCTTGATCCCACGAGTTACATCTAATCCTCAGTGATTGTTTTTGGCTCAATCCTATAATCACTTATTCATGGAACTATCTTTATTATAGGAGCAGTCTCATTAAAACCAACGGGCCGGCATGAGCAGGTTATTCCTGTGCTTTTCTGCAGGGCCAGGTCTCTGCTCCTCAAAGCTCTTGAAGTTTGAAGTCCTACCAAAGCCCTGCATTCCCCTGGGCTTCATCACCCCTCTGCTGAGCTCTGGCACTGTCGGGGCTGTGGCGGGTGGCATGGCAGGGGCACAGCTCGCTCTGGCTGCAGCTGCATCCCCTCCATCATGGGGTAGTAGCACACATGTACACTGGGACATGCTGCAATACCACAGGGTAGTAGCACACATGTACATTGGGACATGCTGCAATACCACAGGGTAGTAGCACACATGTACACCAGGACATGCTGCAATACCACAGGGTAGTAACACACATGTACACCAGGACATGCTGCAATACCACAGGGTAGTAGCACACACATACACCGGGACATGCTGCAATACCATGGGGTAGTAGCACACACGTACACCAGGACGTGCTGCAATACCACGGGGTAGTAGCACAAACATACACCAGGACATGCTGCAATACCACAGGGTAGTAGCACACATGTACACCAGGACGTGCTGCAATACCACGGGGTAGTAGCACAAACATACACCAGGACATGCTGCAATACCACAGGGTAGTAGCACACACATACACCAGGACATGCTGCAATACCACAGGGTAGTAGCACACATGTACACTAGGACATGCTGCAATACCACAGGGTAGTAGCACACATGTACACTGGGACATGCTGCAATACCACAGCGTAGTAGCACACACATACACCAGGACATGCTGCAATACCACAGGGTACTAGCACACACATACACCGGGACGTGCTGCAATACCACAGGGTAGTAGCACACACATACACTGGGATGTGCTGCGATATCACAGCCTCGCTCACGCTGAGGTCGGTTGTCCCTATAGCTGTGCCCGTAGGAGCGCAGTCAGGACACCCCATCGAATTATTTTAATGACTGGAAATGAACTGTGAATTTCCTAAGAGCTGTTGAAGCAAAATGTTTTCAGTCAATCTACCCACATTAATAACAGGCCGTTAGAGACTGCTTGTATCTCTGCTGTGGAGATGTACATCTGCTATAGTTCCCTAGTTAATATTAGGCCAAGTGTTCAGATATCAAACCCTGGCTTCCATCCTTCTGACAAAATAAATGAAAAGGACCAAACCCCAAACTCCCACAGCATCTTGAGCCAGACTGCTTGTTCTCGTCAGTGCATCCCCAGAACAAAACTAGCAGGCAACGAGCTGGGCACCATCCCGAGCCACCTGCTCCTCCAGCAGCTCCCACAGCACCCAAGCAGCTCTGGAATCCCTGGGCAGCTGCAGGATGCTCTGCCTCAAAGGTCCCTGGTACATGTTGCCTCATAGAATCATTGAATTATCAAATCTTTAAGGTTGGAAAAGACCACTAAGATCATCAGGTCCAACCATCTGCCCAACATCACCATGTCAACTTAAAGACACAGCGTCTACCTCCAGTCCTGCAGTTATTTCTCTACCCCAGTCAGTTATTCCTGCTCTAACTGCCATCCATTGCTGATTTTAGTTTTCTTTGTATACTCATGGAAATGCCAATATGGGACATAATCAGGAGGATGATGCTACAGCCAGTGTTTGCCAAACAGTTTAGCGAATGTGAGCACCTCCATTAGAGACAGAAGCTGGAGCAGCTTTAACAGACAATTTTCAGGCAGTTCTGAGCACCCATGCAGAAAGAAATCACCTAAAATCATGATTCATTTTTTAAACTGCTGCCTGAGCTCGAGTCCCTTAAAAATAAAAATGCCATTACTGATTCAGGGAAGTTTTCATTCCATCACAAATGTCAGCACTCACATTTGGTACACACAAACACATAACTGCATTTAGGCCTGTGCTGAGGTTTCAGAGTTGTCTCTGGAGAGCCCTGGCAGCACAGCCCGGGACAAGGAGACCATGTCCAGCCCCACAAGAGCAGAGGCAGAGCCATCCAAGGCCATTAGCTGCACTTGCTGTGTGCAGAAGCAGCTTAATGCATATCAGATTGCAAATGGAGCAGAGATTAAACACAGCTTTTATGGCTCTGCAAACACTTACATTTGAGAAGAACAGCAGAGCGTTTACCACTGAATAAACTCCCTATTTTTTCCAATACAGCCTGCTCATGTTCCACTACAGCACCACCTCTGTGGATGTCTTCTCACAACCCAGTCCTGTAGTTCCTTAGTTTATGAGCATACACACACTTTGCTCCTAGGCATAAGAAGGTTTTTCACATTGTGTTCAGAGTGATGCTCCTGACCGAGGGTGATGCCAGCCACGGAAATCATCCATCTCAAGGACTGGTGTCCTCATGCCACAGCTCAGCTTCAGGTCAGTAATTACCAAAGTGTTCCAGAGATCCAGTTCTTTTTCTTCTCTGCTCCAAGAATCCTGTGGGAAGATCATGCTCCTCCAAGACACTAGTTCCTGGCACGGAACACCCCCATAAGCACAGAGCCACCCCCACAATTGCACCAGCAGCAAAACTCTCACACGTGCTGACCACTTGTTAAAACCACCAGTTTTAAACCTGCCACTTGCAATGAGAACTCATCAGCAGTGAAAACCTCAGCTGGGATACAGGGCCCTGCCGAGGGCTGTGCTGCAGCAGCATCTGCGAGGGCACCGGCACAAGAACTGTGCCCTACAGCTGCACTCCCAGAATATTTGAGTGATGCAACATGTTAGTTCTGTTAGTAAATAGTACAGTTTAGCTCACCTCACATTAATAGGTCTGGTAATTTAACTTTAGCTTGGACTGCTGTGCCCACACATAGCTGATCCCAGAGCAGCACCAATCCTCCGGCCCATCCCCGACTGCCATTCCAGTGTCCCAGCTCCCCTAACTTGTCTCTTCAACAGAAAGAATCATAATCTATCACCACTGTGACACCCACAGCACCCTCCAGGCTGCTAAGCACCCCACTGACCCCCGTGGTGCCTTTGCTTATGCAGCCAACAGAATCCTGAGGCTTGGTACGAGAGTGCAATGCTTCCTCCTTGCGACTAGATGATTCCCTGGCTGTGCCCATCACTCACAGGGTCTTGCTTCTCCGAAGCTGATAATCCAAAGAGATGAATTTCTCTTCAGCAATTTTCCTTTTGCCCATTACTGCCTGCACAATATAATATAGCTGCACATTTCTTTGTGAGTCAGAAATAAAGGATTGTTTAGATGCTTATTAAACAACAGAGTTGAACGAAATTAGTCGCATTATGGTGTCTGGAGTATGAAAGTTAATTGGAAGATACAATGATTTACTAAAGTTTGAAATACCAAATGGGTTTTTGAGTGAGTTAATGACAACTAGAATCTGAATGTAACCGTGGAAAATGGAAATTTCATTTTAATTCCTGCTGAAGTGCTTTTGTAAACGAGTGTGTTCTCCACTCACTGTGAGAGGTTGATCACAGCTTGGTTTGCTGTTAGACAGTTAAATGTTATCCAAGGGTACGTGAAACACGGCGACTGGATCACATTTATCACAGGACACTGGGAGAGAGATTTCATTTTTCCAAATAAAACACAAGAGGGAAGGCAAGGGTGTAAACTGGGAGGAATCTCCTGGGAAAAGAGGGTCAAGAACAGCACCTGCTAGCTGAGGAACAAGGGGGACTCCTGCCAGGCACCCCCAGCAAACCCCCTCCCCAGGCTCTGCTCCCCGAAGCACACACACGCTGCTGTGGGTGATGTACACGCAAATGCCAACACCATCGTTCCAGAAAAGCCAGCCTGGCATTTTCACAATACATTTCCACCTCCGTCTTTTGTGCTCACACACCAGTTTTCTGGGGCTGTGGGGGATTTTTTCGGTAGTGGAGGCACATCTGCAGAAAATGCCATCGTGTTTATTCCCTGGAATAAAGACAAATAATAGGAAGGGATCCAAGTTCTCTCAGCAACAGCGGAATAACTCCACAATAGCCCACAGAGTCCAATGAACATCTCACAAAGCTAAAACTGGATTGAAACTGCACACAGCGGACAGGAAAGCCTGTGCTGCTAACAGGAAAGCTTAAATCAGTGCAAGAAGGTGGAAATGTTGCTTTTCCTACCGAAATGCCTTTGGCTGTGGCTGCCCAGAGCCAGAAGTGCAAAGGGGAGGCAGCCACCAGATGGTGCAGGTGGCATCTCCGGGTCTCCTCGCTCCCGAGGTGGGCAGAGGCTGCCGTAAACTAGGAACAGTGTTTGGTAAATGGTAGAGAACGAGATGTTGTTTCATTTCGGTATCCTGGGAGTATTTCCAGCATAGACTGTAATGAGAGGGGGAGGAAAAGAAAAAAAGGAAGGAAAGAAAGAATGAAAATAAGAGAGAAGTGTCCCTGTATAACCACTGCTCTGTCACTGCTCGTGACGTGGCAATGCCACGCTCTCCGTGCTTTCCCTCAAGGACCCTCAAACCCACACTCACTGTGTCCCAGTTCCCTCTGAACTCAACTCTTCCAACTTTTTTTTTTTTTTTTACCAGGATAGCCCAGAATTTTTGCAAAGACATTTTTTGTTGTTATCAAGAGATTATCAAATTCCCCCATCATATCATGCCAGGAAATATAACCGTTTCCTCAGCAACTTTCCATCCTCCTCCTCTCCCGTGGAAGAGCCAATCTCCTCCTCCTTCTCTTTCACCTCCTCCTCCTCCTCCACAAAAGACAGGAGCCAGCTGGCATTAGGAGAAGCCATGCCCATTTCCTTCTCTCTTCCTCCCCACCATAAAATGTATGAGTATCAATTTTACTTCTGTTTTCCACCACCAGTTAGGAGAAACTACTTGCTGGCTGCAAGTCACTTGCCCTGGGAGCAGGTCTCTTGCTGCCAGGAATTTACTCCAGCTTGTACAAGCAGAGGACTGGATCCTCTCAGCTTTTCATGATAAACTTCCCCACTCACCCCCCAGCCCTTTCAATTCTTTTCCCATCTCTCTCCCACTGATCTCTCAATCCTTGCACTCAGCAGGTTGTTTATTGTTTATCTAAACATCTCCTACTGTTGCCTAATATTCCCTTCCAGCCCTTAAACATTTGGCTTCTCCTGCCCTTCCATGGCATAAACCAGCCCAGGACTGCATTGCACTACAGCCCTTTCTGTTCAACACCTGCTCATTTTTCTCCACTTGCTCTTCCCAGAGTCCTGCATTTCCAAACAATCTTGTTGCTCCAGTATTTTGTCCCTCCAAGAAACACAGAGCTCCCCCAGAGACACTACAGGTTTAAGAATCACACCTCTCAAGAAGCAGCAGCTCTTACACAACTGGAAATTAAAATTAATAACATCTTTCTGATTATTTTGTCTTTGGTCAAGAACAGACTGCTGTTTTGAGGGAAATATTCCTGAGAAACTGCTATCTGCTCATTCCTCTGCAAGTACAGAGGGAAAAACCCATTATGCAATGCTGGAAAATAACAAATCTGAAAGATTTGCAAGTGAAAACCTATCATGCAATTCAAATTTCTCCAGAATTTACAAAACAGAAAAGTTGTCAAGTGTCAGTTCAATTTTTGCCTTACTTTCTGTGTTTCTCACTCCCCCTGCCAAGCCTCCCCCAAATTCCCAGCACACACATCAGCTGGGGAGTGCTGATGAGCGTGGTGAGCATGGATCCCCCCAACCAAGCAGAACCAGCTCCCTCCCCAGACTGGCCAAAAAGTGAATTTACGGCTTCAGAGCACTCACAGATTGAAACATGTCATGGTCATGCTGGTCAGAAGGATAACCTGTAGTTTAAGGAAGTGTAATCTGGGGTGACAAGGTTTTGCAGGGATCCAGATAATTCCTGAAATTGTATCTGCTGCACTAAATCTGGCAGCTCCGCTCCCTCCTGTGCTCTCGCTCCCACCAGTACTGTAAATTTAATGATTCTACGGAGCTGCTTCATGGATGCTCAGCTTGCTGTCAGGCAGGGACTTTGTAAAAGCTGGCTGCCATGCCAAATGGCTGAAGTAACCAAGAGTATCCCAAGACACCTTGGTTTATCTTCACAATATACCCTGGTCCTGGCTCAGAACTGCCTTTGCTAACCATCAGTCCAGTCGATACCGACACCACTCCACATACTTCACTGGTTCCTTCTGGACATCGAGTATCTTTGTGAGTGTTCACTCATTTTTTCCCACTTTTTCTAACTGCCCAAGGCTAAACACCAAAGACCTATGGCATTAAAACACTCTGGCCATTGCCTTTTGAATCCTTTTATTTCTTCAACCGCATCTTTTGCTTAAGGCTGATGAAACAGGTGGAGGTTGGAAGCTGAGCTGGATGACAACTGTGGAGAAAAACTACAGGGAGTTGGAGGGGATGATAATCCATCCCAAGATGTCTGAGGAACAGAGGAAGACCTTCAGGCAGAGTTCAGTGGTTGGCACTGAAATGCATGAAGAGCTGTGGTGCTCCTAGAAGGCGACGGGTGATGGAGGTGCTGCACAGCGACTGCCGATGACACAGGGTTTGGGACCAGCCTGGCCAGGTCAACTTGCTGCCTGGGGGGTTGCCAGTTCCCTGCATGAACATATTGATCTACTTTTCTGGCAATTCCTGGGTTTATCCTTAAGAAAAAATATTATACTGACTTTTCAGAAGACATAGTGGAGAAGGGAAATGGTGTTACTCATATCAAGTTACAGCCACTGTAATATGGTCATTAGAGTTATATAATCATGTGTGTGTGTGAAGCAAATACACTAGGGCTACTACAGACCTCATCTATATACCCCTTACTAATTCCACAGCATCTCTTAAGCATACTTAAGGGGAAAATGTATGCTCTCCCATGCCTCCTAAGTTATGTCTATTTTAAGACTATTGAGCGAGACACCGGGGTTCAGCGGGACGTTTTGTCAGCACATTGACCGGGATTTGCATGGGAGGGCAGTTTGTGTAGCACAGTCCTGTTCCTCACAGCGTGGCCAAGTGTTAACCACCAAGTGAATTCCCTTGCAATTTACAGCCCTGTTCTTTTCAATTTGCTCTGCCAAGTCATTTGGCTCCTGACAGGTCTCAATTCCAGACGCCGGATTGTTCAGCACAAAACAAAATGACATCGTCGCCCTGATCAATACGTACTCGTGGTAAACTGCAAGTACATGTACACAGCTCCCAGCCTGGGGTTTACAGCAGGAGTTTGTTCCACTGGCTGCCCTGTGCCAGGAATGAGAGAGGAATATCCGAGCACATCTGGCCATCCCACCAGTTGCATCTCTGCATCCTCATCCTGCCTGCAAGGGGTTGACGCCATCAAACCTCCAGCCCCTGTTATACCCCAAGGAGGCAGAACCGTGGCCTGAGGAGTGAAGCAGATGCAGACACCTTTCCCTTATTCACATGCAACACTTTGTTTTTCCTCCCAATTTTTCTTCCCATTTTCTGTTCTTTTCCTTTCCTACCTCCCACACTCTCTGTTCCCTTCCCTCACTAGCCCACCACCCGCAGGCTCTTGCTATCTTCCCGCATCCCACCTCCCTCCTCCATCCTTCCCAACTGAGGGATGGGAAAGCCCAAACCCAGCCTGTCACACAAGCACACAATGAGCTTGTGGTCTTTCTGCCTGTGTTGATGGTTGGGGAAACCTGCCCTTCATCAGAAAGTAGTGCTGCAGTTTTTATTCCTCTTATGCAGCTCCATGACAATACGTGGAAAGCAAAGTTGACTGAGCCAGTCGCTCAGCTTGTTTGCTGTCATTTGAAGCCCTCTTGGTGACTGGTTTGGGTGAAGCATCCTCAGAAACCTCAGAATAGGAATCAAATTGGGTAAAATGAGGCTGAAGCAGCCTTGGGAACAAGACTTGGCAGCTATGAAAATCCCATTCCTGCAGCAGGAGCAAAAGGCTTCCTTCACCTGAGGCCTGTGTCCATGGCCAGCACAGGGACAGAGGTGGGGATCCAGGTTTCAGACCAGCTCAAAGGCAGATCTGTGTCCCTGTACAGGGAATACAGAGCAATGTACAGGGATGACACCAAAAAGCACCGATTTCATAGAATCATAGAATGATTAGAGTTGGAAGGGACTCCCAGAGGTCATCCAGTCCAACCCCCCTGCAAGAAGCAGGGACACCCCCAACTAGATCAGGTTGCTCAGGGCCTCATCCAACCTGGCCTTGAATGTCTCCAGGGATGGGGCATCCACCACCTCCCTGGGCAACCTGTTCCAGTGCTCCACCACTCTCACAGTAAAGAACTTTTTTCTAATATCCAATCTAAATCTCCCTCCCTCTATTTTAAAACCATCACCCCTTGTCCTGTCACAACAGGCCCTACTGAACAGCCTCTCCCCATCTTCCCCACTGATGGGAGCAAAGGCAAGGTCATGGTCAGCACTGCACACCAGCAGGACAGCACAGGCCCAGGGAGAGGAGGAAGAAACACCTCCAGCATCTCCTCCCAGCGCCTTGAGCCGCGCTGCCCGTGGAAGCGATGCCAACCCCTGTGAAAGGGAAGCTGCCTTCCCAAAGTAACATGAAAACACCTTATGGGTGATTCAGGTCAGAGGGACTGTTCCAGCCAGAAAGCAATATCTCATGTCTTCAGCACGGGCAGAGCAGCAGCTACGCCTTTGCCGTTACCCAGCCAGCTTCAAAAGAATGAGAAGAAAAAAAAAAAGACCAGAAAATTGATGTCAGAGAAGACAAGCCAATATATCTTTGGGATACATCGACCTCTGCTGACAGCAGTGTGTTCTCCCTGGGGAAACCCTGCCACATTTTTGTCTGAACAGTTTCCACTAATGAAGTTAACCAGCAAGAGGACGTCGCATGGCATTAAATTGTCACCTATTGATTAACCCCCCCCGGTGCCTCTGCAATAGGAGAGCCTGTCTTAGCTACGCCTTCAGAATTGACACATTTGAATGTTGAAAGATTTGGAAGGTTGCTGCCAGTTCTTTACCTTCTCACAGTGTGGCACAGTCCAGCGTGGGTCAGACTCTGCAAGATATATGCTGTGTCTTCTTGCTTGGAGCCTGCAAGGCAACCTAAAAGCTCAGAGAAAAATAATATCCCTCTCCCTTTCCTTCCAAGCTGCAAGATCCAAATGTATTTTCTCTACATTTAGCCTTGACCAACTTTTCCCTGATTTTTCTGTGCTGCATCTGGGTATTTACATTGCCTGTCATTAATGCAGGGCCAGAAACTGAGGTGGAGTCAGGATTCTGGTTTCCCAGTTCCTGCTTTTTAGACCCATTTTAGAGTGAGAATGAGACTCCCAAGAGCTGCCCCAAGGGGAGCGATGCTCAAGAGCCCTGTGACCAGTTCCCACCATGCCTGACTGACCATATATATATATGCCACTGAAGGTGGAACTCATGTTTTCATCATGGCACAGGCTGATCCTTTGATTGCTCCAAGGAGCGATGCAGGTCTGCAAATCCATCCTGTCAGTGCAGCGGTGCAAACTGTGCCTGCACCACGTAATTAGTATCACTCATCACTAAATACAGGGGACTTGACTTTCAAAAGAGATCTGGAGGTAATTGCTTGTCAATCTACCTTTTAGGGCCATGTGGTTGCTGATAGGTTTGTGTGAATCCTGATCTGTGGTGGCATAAAAAGCACACACACTCTGTACACACACAGGCGGGGGGTGCTATATTTACGTAAAAACCATCCAAAGAACAGAGCTGGGCATCAACTGAAAATAGGCATTTCTTTAAAAAAATAGATGAAAGCAACATTTAATTTAGTTCAAAGGTTGAAATGAATCCTTAACAAATCTAGGCTCATCTAAATACCTGCTTGCCATGGAAATCTCATCGTTTTCTTTTCCTTCCAGATTGCATTCTGCACTTACACAATGACCTCGGCTTGTCCTGAAGTGCCTGACCATGGAGAAGGATGTTACAGGGTCTCTAAATGCTGAAGAGGAGATTTCTGGGCAAAAATAAATAATTAACACCCCCCCCCAAAAAAAAAAACATCCAAAAAGCTGTTATGGAGAATGATTAGTCACTCTCTGAGTGGGAACCAGTGTGTTTGTCACAAAGAGATGCAAAAGCCTCTGTTAGATACAGTGTGAGCAGACACATGGTGATTACAGTGACTCCCCACATCCAGGTTCCAGACTGCAGCTCTAAATATGTTTTCCAGAGTCCTTGAAAAATTCATTTTCTTTACTACTCTACCAATTATTTATTAATTACTCTTATTCTGAATTCTGGATCATCATAGCTTCCTCACTCGTGAGTATAATTTCCCCTCTCTCACTAAATATATAGTCGGGAACCCAAGTACTTTCCTCTCCAATTGTCCCCCTCTTTGGGCAGCAAGTGTGGGGTTTGCTCTGGGTTTGAGACAGGGGAAGTGCAAGAGAATACAGAATCTCCTGTCCTGCAGTTCCAGCTTTGTTTCTGGCTAACAGAGATTCTTCCCAGGCCAGCACACTCTCTCCTTCCCCCATATCAGGTACCCCAGCAGGGGTGCATGTGNAAATATAAAATAAATAAATCTTTCTTAAGCATCATTTGGACAAATGTTTTTTCCTTCTTTGTCTTTCAGCACAAGCTGACTCTAGTGGAGAGGGGGTTGGGCAACTGTCTCCTAATTAATGCTGGACTGGCTGAAAAGCACATCCTTTGGGTGGAAGAGAG
>VXBZ01011929.1:270387-280781 GCA_013399135.1 Heliornis fulica
GAAACCTGGGGAGGGACTTTTTAGAAGGGCCTGGAGTGACAGGATGAGGGGAATGGGTTTAAGTTGGAATGGGGTAGATTGAGATTGGACATTAGGAAGAAATTCTTCCCTCTGGGGGTGCTGAGGCCCTGGCACAGGGTGCCCAGGGCAGTGGTGGCTGTCCCCTCCCTGGAGGTGTTCAAGGCCAGGTTGGACGGGGCCTTGAGCAGCCTGGTCTGGTGAAGGTGTCCCTGCCCATGGCAGGGGGTTGGGGTTTGATGATCTTTGAGGTCCCTTCCAGCACAAACCAGTCTTTTATTCTATGACATTCCCCCTCTTTTAAAGTGACTTGCATCCATACCAGACACCATCACAACCCAACCTCACATAACAAGGACATTTCTCAGTACACAGGAACCCATTATTTCTTTCGACATATATCACCTCTACATGGATGCCACCATGACCAAGGACCAACATGAACAGCAGGTGCTCTGAAGAGCCTCCCAGCAAAAAAGAAATTATGATATGTGCTCAGCAAGAAGTGAGGAATCCAAGGTCTGACAGCACAAACCTTGTGGCGGTCACATCCTCAAGCACTGGCAGGACCCAGCTGAATCACGATGCTGCATTACTGCTCATCCCATTAACCTGCATTTTCACTGCCCTCACAGCAGCAAACTACTAAGAGCTGCCTGGGACAAGTTCTCCTCTGACAGAAACTCCTCTCACAACTATTTTTGATGGCTGCTCCCCTGTTCCTGTACACGNTCCCCTGTTCCTGTACACTTTAGGATGCTTTGCACTGCTTGGAAGAGACACCAGAGGACCACCCAGTCTTCATGGGCCCTACATTGTTGTCCACACCCAGACACAGAAGCAGCATCCATCAGTCCTTCAGTGCATTCTTCCAAACAACTGGGATGCACGTGTGTGTTTTCAGACAATCCCACAGAAAAAGCAAAGACTAAAATTTCCCTCAAGATTTCACACTGTCTGGGAGTCTCGCAGCTACTCAGAGACAGCTTCTATTTAAAGGAATGAAACCTTCCCCTGTTGATAATGTACTATTATCAGGTATCACCTGCTCCTCTGAGCCACCCTCACACACATGCTAGAAATAATTGAGAAAGTAGCTGTTGACAGATCACTGTGTACAGGGGATCACAGACACCACCGTCATTTGTTGTAGGGAAAGGGAAGCAGGAGCGGTGACAAACCAGTGTGGTGCTGACTTCTGCTGCTGGGAATCACTCTGTCACTCCCACTTTGTGCAACTTAGCTCACAGTTGTCAAAACAGGCGTTCACTTACGTACCTGCTGTAATAAAATTAGTCAAAAATCATTTCTTCCCCCATAGCATTGGAAATATTTTCTTATCTAATCTTTTCATGCTAAGTGCAAACTTGGTACTTCTGGCAGACATTGAAAAAGACAAATGGAACAATGTTGTGATGCTTTATATAATGCCATAGTTGGGAAAAAAAACCCCACTGCCTATATGCACGTCTCAGTGTAAATACACATCACTTCACACTCAAGTAATAAAAAGCTGAACAATTTTGAATCTTGCAAAACATCCAACCTTTCCCCTGAGGCATTGAAATCCTGTCACACAGCTCACCACTGATGGTGATCACACAGACCATGGCATCACTTTCTGAACCTGAGACATGAAGGAAAATTAATTAAAAGAAAAAAGGTTTTTTGAAGGAAAACATCTTTGAGAGAAGATGTTTTCTTTCTTCGATAGAAAATGTTTTCTTTCTTCATCTGTGAGATGTCACTGGAGTATGACCATCCCTGAGATGGAATCACAGAAGTCACAGGCCAGTTTCAAAATGAGAAGGGGACTCTTAAGTGAGATGGGCAGGTGTCACCAACCTCTGACAACCTTTCTGATGGTCTGTAGATAGAGAGGGAAAAACAGGGATATATTACGTACACACCGTGGAAAGTTAAGTAAGTATTTAAGGGGGAACCTGCTGCAGATGGAGGAGTCATGTTCTGTCCAAACCAATCAAATACATCAACATGGCCAACCTCATCTTAGGAAATCCATCCAACATTTGCCAACTGGCCAAAAGCAAGAGGATCTGCAGCACACACCTGTGATGGGAAGGAGCCCTGGAAGTGACACTAATGGTTTCCTGAATGCCCCACCTCCCCCTGTGGGTTTGGGTCCCACGGGCACCTGCGATCTCACCCCTCACAGCCCAGCCAGAGATGAACCAGCACAGCCCCTTGTTCCCAGACAACACTGTCCTGGCTGTGACACCACATCCAGAGCACCAGAAACGAGCACACAGCACGTTAAAACACAGCGGGAGCATCCCGTGTGCTCCCTCACGCAAAGTAGGTGACCCATTTTTCCTGCTGTACAGCCACAGTCCTGCTGCACAGCCACAGTCCTGCTCCCACCAGAGTGAGTGGCAAAATCCTCACAGAGCCTTTGGAGGAGCCCAGGCCTTGGGGTCAGCACCTCCTGCTCCAAAGCAAGGCGAGCGCTCGCGCTGTGCCGAGCCCTGACCGCTGTTCAAACACAGTTACGGTTTTTGAATGGGTGTTTTTGGCTGGAACCCGAGAGACAAGTGCAGGGGGGGGTTATCATGTGCTAACAAAAGCCTCGTGGCATTTCTTAGACAGAAAGACAACTGGGCTTAGCAATTATTCAGAGCCTTAGGTACGTTGCTGCAGACAGCCAAGCTGACTTGGCAGACTGAGGCTAATTGGGTTTACAGGAGAACGAAGCTTTGATTGAAGCGCCTCGCTTAAAAAAAAAGACCAAAAATCCAGATTACAAACCACAGCCCTGATAACATTACTCTTGAGCATGCAAAACAACCACCCCACACATTACCAAGAAGAAAGGCTGAGATTTTTATTGCTTTCCCAGGCAAAGACCCACAAGTGAGTAATTGGGAACCGTTTGATCTGCTGCATTCTGATCCATAATTCAGCGGCTGCAGACAGGCGGCGTGAGGCTGGGTTCCAGCCTGCCTTTGAAGCTCACAAAACCCCTGCAGCCACTGAGGGGAAGGACCCTGCTCAGGAAGCCAAGGTGGGCAACTCAGTGAGAGGTGAGGAGAAAACAGCTCCAGAGCTAAGGCAAAAAAAAAAAAAACCAAAAATCCAGATTACAAACATTTGGAGAATGGAAAGTAACGCAGCCTTGAGTTTGCTGAGTAAATAATTTAGATTCCACCATGGTGATTTATGGGAAAAGAACCCACAACGTATTTAACAAGGCCAGCAGGCAGCAGGTGCTTCTATTTTTACATGCTATGAGCAAAAAATAAAAAGGCAGGCACTTCTGCTTCACTGGGCTTTCCTTCCCATTTCATGGTTTCACTTTCAAATAAAAAAGCTGTGGTGTGCTTCGGGGATATGCTGTGCTCGGCAGTTTCTCCACTCAAGGGAGGGTCACACAAACCTTCCCATCGCTGTGTGTGCCGTGAGTTTCAGTTTCCATGCAGCCACACAAGGACACTTCCAGGTGTTCCTGGGAATTAACAGTTTAGAGAGGTTTTAGAGAAGCGACACAGCAGCCCACACGTTCCAGAGGTGTTTTTGCATCAGTCCCGGGTGGGACAGCACTCAACACAAACCTGCTGTCAGCTTTGTGCTCTTCAAGTGCTTCCCTAAACCAGGGCCTGGGTAATTTCACGTTGGAATCCAGATTGTGGGTCAAACTGCTGTAAGAATTTGGGTTTACTTGGCAGGGAAAGCCTGGAGTAGTGGGACAGTGTCTACACACTGAGGAAAATGGAAGATAGAGATGTGCAAATGCAAGATGAAATGGGAGACTGAGGAGAAGGAAGAGAAAGATGAGGAAAGATGAAAAACAAGGAAATGGAAACAGGAACTGGTGAGCTGAGAGGCTTACAGGAGGCCCAGCACCTCAGCTGTGATGGCAAATGGGAGAGGAAGGCAAAGGCTAAGCTAATTAAACACTCCTATACTCAATGAGCTCGTGTCTCATCACCTTCCTGGAGGAATTGCTTCACAGAGATCCAGCACATCAGAGACAAGCTGACTGACTGGGACTTCATGCTCAGGCACCAAGCTGGACACCATTTCATCCCCATGGTGGCAACCACATTTAGGGGACAAGCAGCCACTGGCATGAGGAAAAACAGGTTTAAAAAAATCAATCACAGAGAAGAAAACAGTGGGGTGGAAACCCCAGGCCTGAGCAACCTCTGGTAACACAGGAGGGAGCCACACTGCACATCCTCCCTGCCATTTAGTACTGCCTGTCGTGCCTATTCGATGGTTTCAGAGGAAACCTCAGTCAAACTTCGTTTTTTTCCAGTCTATGATCTACCCATCTACCAGCTTTCTCAATCAGCATCCACAGGGCCAGGCTGCACCACGTGTCCACCTTTTTCACTGACTCCCATACGGCTCATTGTGTGAAAACACCTCACATAGAGAAGATGATGAGATTTTCACAAAGTAAACTCCACGGCTTTCCACGGAGGAAACACGAGTGGTGCTGCTAAATCACAAGAGGTGGCAAGTACAGGCAGAGAGGAGACTTTGAAGGGAAACTGCTGCCTCAGAGAGTCGTCAGCTCTCAGAGGTTTAGACTTCAAAATTACACATTCCATGCCCTGAACGTTTGCAGGCTTCCCCCAGAGAGGCTGGGGAAGGATCCTCCCAGCACTGTGCACAGTGCTTTGTGAGATCTAAAAGGCCAGCAGACAGTGATTGCAGATCAGAGGAGCTTACAGCTATTAAATCCAACAGTTTGCCACTCTCCAGATATAAACCAGGATAATTCACTCCATGTGTGCTAATAAATAATCTCACTCTTTAAATACAGCACCACATGTGACAGATGGATGGACCACGTATTCAGGTTTGGTTTTTTTGACAACAGGCAAAACAGAGTATCAAAACACCCCAGAAAAGCCCTACTGCACCCCACAAAAAGAAATGACAGCACAGGGACAGCACTGCCAGGGCAGCCCCAGTGTCACTGCCACTACCAAGGACATGCACCTCACCTTCAGCACGCTGCTCCCGTGATGTCTGCCCACATCTCAGCATCCTGCTGCTGAAAAACCACAGCTAAGGGTAGGAAAAGGAGCTGCTTCATTTATACTGAAATTACTCTTTCCCTCAATGATTTGCTGTGGCTCCTACAGCCTGTGGACACATCCCAGGCAGGGCTTGCTTTGTGCTGCACACAATTCCGAACCACATTGTGACCTTGAAAAGAGAGTGAAGTTATCTAGTGAGATTATTCAGCAAAAAGACAAGGGAGGTAGGGATAGACAAGGTCTAACACGCTTTCCCCTGGACTCAGAAGGGCAGGGGGAGCCTCCCAGCAGGTCTCTCCGTGACCCAGCCAGGATTACTCCAACTGAAGGTGTTACAAACTCCTTGCAGAGCCAGCAAGCCGAGTTTCTGCCAGCTGTAAACTCCCACTCCTCCACATCACTCTAAGGCAGCAGAACACACAGCCCTGCAGACCTTTAGAGAGCGGGTTCCATCACCCTGCTGCAGCGCAGCAGCTCCACCAGGGACTCGTGTGAGTCCACTCGGGCGCTCGGCTCAGCTGCAGGGTGAGCACACGCAGGACCCACCTCCCCGGTCATGGGGAGAGGGATGTGTCACCCACCGGCATCCCCCCTCCCGCCGCCATCCCCCTCCCGCAGCCCGATGCCGTGCGGGGCCGCCAGGGCTCACGCCCGCGGGCAGCTGCGCGGTCACCGCCAGATGTTGCTGTGGCAGTTGGAAATCGTTGGGGACAGCACAACACACTCCACGACAGTGCATAGAACACCCGGCTTCTGCTGGGAGCCCAAACTGGGCCAGTTTGGTTCATCTGACCCGATGCCACGAGCGAGGGCACAGTTCGAAACCACAACTCGTTCTTCTCCTTGGGAGAGCGGATAAGTGAGTCTATTAATGTGACAACACATTTAAACTGAGTTATTGTGACAAGGGGCTTCCATTATCCATTTCATCTAGTTGCAAACTGTCAGAATAAATCTCAGGGGGTTAGGGAAAAAAAGCTGCCTGCCTTTGTTTGCTGGTTTTATATGTCACAACAGTTTAGATTTGGTTGGCTTTACGTCATGATACAGTATAACTGTACTGGGTTTTCTGTGAGCTCCCCCCCCCACATAGGAAATGTCAACTTTATGTTCAATTTCTGGTTTTAAGAGGAGTCAGGACACTAAACCAGCAGTATCAGTAAAACAGTGGCAGTATCCTGACACTGGCCTGTTTTTCTGATACATTTCTGTGTGACTACAACTGGTTCTGCCTTTGGGATCAACCAACAAACACCTTTCAGAATGAAAAAAGTACTTTCTGAAAGCTTTTTTTTTTCCATCATGCTTGTAGGGCAAGTTGGGTTAATATAGTTAAAACTCTCCTAACTAGAAATGAATCTACATAAGGCAGGAAAAAAAAGAGTAAGCAGAGCTATCAAGTTTAAGATGCTAAACTGGAGTCCAGAAGAGGGACTCAATGTTACAGCTCTACCTCTGGCTTCTTCACTGTTGGGTAATGTATTGTCCTATCTGATCATGATACTTTATTATCTGTTATTGGCTTATTCTTGGAACTAAACCTGCTCTAGCAGAAGAACAGCATTTACTGTTGCAGCTGGTAACAGCCCCAGAAGTGCAGCACCCAGGCAGGTTGGTGCTGGGAACCCAGACCCTGCTCGCTGTGGGTCTGCTGAGGAGGAAGAGGAGATAGTTTGGGGATGCCAATGTTGCTTATGGGCTGCAGAGCAGACCACAAACACAGGACAGATTCACACCACCTCATGTGTGTGTCCATGAATGAAGAGGGGAGGGGAGAGCATGCAGAGAGCTGTGGGGAGAGGTTGCTTTGCCACAGTCCCCCAGGGCTGCAGCCACACATCAGTGCTGGCTGGTCCCACACTCAACAGGCTCTTTGAAGGCTTCAACCCATGGAGGAGATACTTTAACCCCTGTCTAGCACTTTGTTGTCAATTATTCCCCTTAAGTTTCATTTCAAAGCTGCTGTGAGCTGCAGGAAGTCCAGAGAGCGGCAGATATTTGCACAGCAACCCCCCCCCCCCCTCCAGACACACACTTTAATTACATCCTTTACAGATAAATATTAGTTTTGAGATGTGACTTTTAGAGGGTTTTAAGAAATGCTAAAAGCTGGCTGTGCTCCTATCCATGCTAAACACACACACAAGCTCCAAACCCAAGTGCACTGTAGAAAAAAAAAATAAACTCACATATTTCTGTAGGGCAGAATAAATCCACGTTTGAGGCAGCAATCTCGTGGCTCTGGATTTTGAGTCCAGGTTAACGTTAATTAAAGCACTGGAGATGTTCTGGCAGAGCAGGACTGTCAGAGTTGGGGGGTCAGCAGCTGCCTCCCACTGCCCTGCAGTCCCTGAGCAGGTTACACCAACCCAGATACACAAACCCACGTACAGCTCGCAGGCTTTTAAATAAAAAAAAAGTGTCCTTGCTCTCAACATTTGGTTGAAACAAATCAGCCCATCCAGTCCTGGCACACAAAATACAGCAGGTCTTGGAGCCAGGGACAAGGACAAAGGGAGAAAGAGCTGACAGCCTGAAAATCTTTTACACATTAGCTTAATTTCCTTAAAAGACTCCACTAAGAAACAAACATTGCGACTTTAATTTCAATTCCACCCTCTCAGCACTGTTCCTGTGAAACAACGAAAGCTCAAATCCATGATCTCCCCCAAAGTCATCGTTTGGTCCCAGGAGGTGGTCGAGAGCTCAGCACAAAATGTCAGTGTCACAACTTCACAGCTCCACACTTGCTTTTGATCAGATCTGGGAAGTGAGAATAGATGCAACATGCTCATTCCTTCGCTGTCACCGCAGAGCATTCATTAGTTTTAATTATTTTTTAAGGTTCTAGGGGAACCATTAAAAAAATTAATCACAAATGGAAAGAACAGCCACCGTATGTGGCCATAAAAAAAGACAATAAAGCATTTTAGACTGCACACTTGTTATGATTTATACTCAAAGCAGGACTGGAGGCAGCATATGGCGACTGCTGTAAAGTAACATTTATTATAAAAACACAGAGATTTATCTCCAGGCTTGGTTGTGTGCAAGAGGTTGTGTTTACTTACACTGAGAGCCTTGTAAGGCTACAACTGATTTAAACCATCTCCCCTCCCTAGTCTGAAAAGGGCCAATGCTGAGGGCACCACCTGCAACCCGTCCCTTGCTGTTCCTGGCCTGTTGTCGACTCTTCTCCACTCCTGCTTGATTGTGTTTGGAGTCTGGGAGTCAAAAAGGTCAAAGTTGTAAAATAACCACTGTCTTTCTCCTTTCCTCCCCTCCAGCTCAAGGAAAATACAAGTAGGTTTCCTTTTTTTATTTTTCTATTTTATTTTTTTTTTTGAGGAATGGTAATTTCCTTAGAAGCAAGAAACATTTACCTCTGAGATCTTTTTCCTTGCCTTGCAGTGAACTTCTTCATACTTAGTTGAGACAGGGGAGGTTTAGGCTGGATGTCTCTTTCCTGAGAGGATGATCAGGCACTGGGACAGGCTCCCCAGGGATGGGGTCCCAGCACCCAGCTGGGCTGAGGTCAAGAAGCATCTGGACAATGTGCTCAGTCCCCTGCTCTGACTGGGCTGGGCCTGTGTGGAGCCAGGAGATAGACTGGATGGTCCTCGTGGGTCCTTCCAGCCCAGGAGATCCTGGGATTCTGTGATTTTTAGGTCTGCTGACAGAAGCCTACAGAGAGCTCATGAAACAGGTCTGGAAAGCCATCACATTCAGCCCTCCTCAAGAATAAAACAAGGCACACCACCAGACTAACCCACATATTCCTTCTTTGAACATGGCTGGAACGAGCACATGAAGAGCTGGAGATTTTCAGTGCTTATTTCAGACCATGCAATGCTGCTTCTGCAAGGTGCCATGAAGCTCCTGGGCAGTGCCACAGATGTACTGTTGGGGGCTGACATAAATCCCTGTCTCCAGTGGGACCCCAGTGACTGGGAGGGAGAGTGGGGGAGTCACAGGGTTGGGGTATTGAATTCAATCAAGTAGCATAAAGCTCCAGATCTAACCAGAGCTGTAGGCAAGTGACACAGGTATTGAGAATGACTCTGCATTAGCATTACACTGGCTCTATAGGTCTATATTGTACACAGACATTATATGAAATTAGGCACAACAGGGAGAAAGAATCAATCAGTCCTGGCTAAGGAATTGAGATAATAATGACTCATTTGACAAGATTGCTCTGGAAAATTAATAATGACAGTGGTAATTACTAACCTGGGATAGCTGCAGTGCTCATTATCCTCCTTTTACTCTACTGAATGTTAAGTATTATGAAGACATTGGTTAGAAACAGTCTTGCCTGCAGGATTCCCATCACAGGCAAAGCCCTCAGAGAGCTCTGGTTCCTGTCCTCCTTTTACACTCACAAGCAGACACACCAAACCCAACTGTGATACTGGATGTATGGCAGAGAAAGCAGCAAAGAAGATGCAATTTGCAAGAGTTAATGTCCTGCAAGCTGGGTTGGTGCCACTGTTGCCTTTGCTCACCCCAAAGCGAGGGCCTGGTCCACCACCTCCTGCGGGGAGGGAAGAGCTGATGCATCTCTGAACATCCCATCACTTCATTAACTGCTTTATCACCTCGGTGTCAGCAATCAGCCTTCTTGCTGGCAGCAGCAAAAAGTGACACCTATTCACAGCCCATCAACCCCTCCAATCATTGAGACCCCCAAAAAGTCAAAGGCAGCAGGTTTCTCCCAAGGACAGGCAGCGACACCATGGGCAGGAGGTAACTATTCCTGAGCATCACGAGCTGAAGGGCTCACCTGAGGCACACTGGGCATAGAAAATATTCTTTAATATGCCCCCAGAGAGATGCTAGACTCTCAGAACTGTGAGTGACAGTAAGGATGCCTGGCAGCTGTGCTCTCAAACATCTGTTCCCCACCCCACAGAGCACTTTACACGACTTATTTATCTCTGAAGTGGCTCAGGGGAGGCTGCGCCCGCTGCCGATGAGGCTGCACGGCCTGTAGCAGGCCGGAGAGGCAGAAGTACTGCTTCAAGTCATGGTGAAAGGAAACAAATGTATCATTTTACCCCCATTTTTCTGGTAAATTCTTTTTTCCCAGATGATTTAGCACAAAACTACTTCCAGCCTTGGGACATGGGCTCTTTTAAGTCGCCCTGTAATTGGCACTCACAGGATCTGCTGTTACTGTGTAGTGACTCTCTTGCATCCCCACTCCACATTGCTCCTGTTCACATGTCAAACAGGACATTTTTCCAAAGGGATTAATGAACCTACAACCCTTCTCTACAGAGTTTAGGCAGTCAGAGCACTTTTTGGTACTAGAAGTATGAGCCATGTGTACAAAGTCCCCTGTGTAAGGCAGCCTTCCCCCCC
>VXBZ01011929.1:280815-303583 GCA_013399135.1 Heliornis fulica
CCCGCCCATAGCCGGCCCTGCTGCTCTCTGGGAAGCTGTACTGTTATTACAGGGTCCCAGTTGCAAGCCTAAGTCCCACCCCAGGCTCAAGGCAGCAGGAGGAGCTGGTTGAGCATCTCTGCCTTGCCCCAAGTCCTCTCACAGGACAATCAGCTCTCAGGCAGTGTGGTACCCAGACCTCCAAGGACTTCATCCCACAGGGATGTTCCTCGATCTCTGCTCTGTCATGAGCTCTGCCGGGGTAAAGGAAGGTGATGGCAGTTTTTAACTTCATCCTCTGCTTGCAGGTCTCTTGTTCAGCTCCCTGACAAACCCAGTCACCCAGGCTTGTTGCTGCACCCTGCATACATCCAATTACTGTGTTACAGCACGGGGTGACAGCAACAACCCAGCCATCCAACCCAAACAACACACTTTGAGTTTAAAAATCCAGTTTGCTTTTAAACCTCCATTTCCCCTATTGCCAGGATGGGCTGTAGCTCCCCAAAGATACTGAAATCCATCCTCCAGAGGAAGTGGGATTCGGATGGCTGCTCTCAGTGGTTGGTGCCACAGGCATCAAACAGTTTATTTTTATTAATCTGAGCAGGATTGAAGCAATTCCCAAAGTTGCAAAGCTCCCACGCTGAGCTAGCTCTGACCGCTGCCGAGTATTTTAAACATAACAGCTGTAAACAGTGCTCACCTTGTGCATTTCTCCTAAGGAGATTTCACAGTATCTGAGAGAGGGAGTCAACAAAATTAAATGAGACACACAAAGCCCACAGTAAGATAAGGATTACAAAGATGTGGTGACTATTAACCTGCCCGAAGTGACCAGAGGCTACACGTCCCCAGAGTCAGCAGGTCCATCACACAGACTTCTCTCTGCAACGCCTCCAGCCCCCAAAGATACCCACCATCACCCATGGGTGCCAAGACCCCTCCATAAACCATCTACAAGAATCACTGTGGTACTGGCATGTGCATTCCCTGAAGGGTTGAGGACCAAGAGCCCAGGACACACTCATGCTGGATGTCACCCTCTTTTGAGGGTCTCACTGTAAGCGTCACTATGGGGCTGCCTCTTGCCAAACACTTCTCAACATCTGTTTTCCCAACAGGACATGGCATGTTTGAGTCTGACTTCAGCTACAGGGACTAAGCTGGCCTAAGTAGCTGGGAAATGAGATAGTTAAGAGACCAGGGATCCCAGAGCAAGGATGAACAGAGCCCTTCTGCAGCACAAACACCTTTTGCAGCTTACCTGAACCCCAGCAACAAGTTAAATCTCTGTCTCTCGCTGCAGCTGTGCTCAGTTAAGACTGAAACAGTCATTTATACAGTCACTGCCACCCTGGGAGGATGTCACCTGCAAGTGCATTTCAAGAGCAAGCCCGAATTTGCTACGCTAAGGATCCTGACTGACTGTAACACTTCAGATGATCCATGTCTGCTCCGTGCATCTCCTCCTTCAGCATCAACAAAAGGTACCAAATTTCTGTTCAAAAGTGCGTGCAAGTCAGGGAGTTAATTATTGTAATTATCAACTGAACAGACTCAGAATGCTAATCTATTATAAAGTGGTCTATTAATTGGTGTTAAACTGTCATTAGCCTGCAATTTCCCATGTTACCAAGCTGACCCAGAGTAGAGCACAGTTGAAAAACCAATCCATTCCTCACTTCTGGCAAACCCTGATTGCAAATTTGGAAAAGAAAGGAGGGGTGGGGAATGCTCAACATACCTGGAATTGAAATTACACAAAGGAAAACCTCATTCTCTTGCTTTAAATTGCTGTGGTTTGACACATGCAGCACTGTACCTCTCAGTGGTCTCGCTCCCTGCGCGGTGCCCATGGTGCTCTGCTGCTGACCTTGACCCTCAGGGTGCTGCTGCTGGGATCTGTTGGTTTGGGTGCTCACCACTGCCAGGGCACTAACTATTCCTGAGCAGGTCTTCAGGAAGAGCAGGAGCTTTCCCCCTGATGCCACAAGCCTGCAGCCATCACAGAAGTCTCCACTTCTTGACCCACCAAGCTCTCCTTCAATACCATGGGGGACTTCAGACCTGGTGCCTGCAGAGCACCAAACACCCAAGAACAGTGATGATCAGCATGTTGCCAGCCCCATGAATCACTCAAAAAGCATCCAGGGCTGTACCTAAGAAAGTCCCTGACAACAAAAAAAAATGGGGGCAGGTCTCAGCTGGGTTTACTCCAAAAGCAGCTGCCTTCAGTCAGTCTTTGGGCTTTAATTTATAGAAGTGGAGACAGAAGACTGGCTTAGTCATTCCTCAGAGCTCATTTATAAAATCCAGGTGCCCAGGAGGGCAATGAACCTCCACTTAAATACACTGCAAGAGGGAGAGATGGTGTTTCAATTTCAGAGCATCATCAGGGAAGGCAGCACTGCTGGCTGCTCTCTCATCCCCAAAAGCTGTCGCTGAAGTGGCACGACCTGCCAGAGCATTTCTCAGGGTGTCTCACCTGACTGACATTTATCTGTACTAATGTTTCTTTCTTTGAATTTTATTTTATTAAATAGCCAACTTAAAAAGTTCAGGAGAACTTAAAATGACCTTAAGAAAGTCCAAAACTGTTTCATTTCCTGAGATAATCTCCCAAGGAGCAGCCTCTGAAATACTTACTGCCTTCCCCTCTCCCTGTGAGGGTCACTGCACCCACTTCAGCATCAATCCCCAGAGGATACAGGGCAGAGTTTTCCAATGTGACAGATGTCCAAGAGTCTGGAAAAGGGAGCAGTGAATTTTCTATATGCAGCTCATAACCTCTTGCTGTTCAGGTGCCTCTAAAATCCAGTCTAGGATATTAGATAAGGGAAAAAAGGCTCAGAGATTCAGAAAGCTGATGGACACAGCAACTTGCCATTTCCTGAGACTCCTTCCAATGTGTTCTGATAAATAGGAAATCAAAGTCTTTGTTGTTCAGAATTATCTCCAGTTCTTGTACCTTTTCTCTGTCCTCCTTGCCAGTGCACAGCTGTTGGTTCAGCTTATGTCATTTTGCACCCTCCATCCAGGACCATGCCATCACCTGCCCTTGTGTGCTGAAGTACTAACCAGACCACTGCAGAAGTACAAAAAAGGAGAGAAATAAAACTTTACATGTGATCAATAACAGACAAAGCTTCTAGAAGCAGGAATCCATCTAATTCAACATCTTTCACTACTGTTGGCTATTATTCCACCATTTGGGCTTTTCTGAGACATCAATTTATCAATTTCTTTCCTTGGAAGGGCAGGATACCCAAACCTACCTACAGGAGCATAATTTCCCTTCTTCCTCATCTATGAGCTACTCATCTTCTACCTGATGCCCTTTACTGCCAGGCAGATGTTCATCCACCTGAAATTCCCGTTTCTTTTAGTCCACAAGACCCTGTTTCATTGAAAGACTGAACCATGTGGCAACCAGCCACCCCATTCCTTTTCCCTGCAGCAGATAAGCTAAGAGGCCAAGGTCACTTCTGCACAGAGAGCACAGCCCCCAGATTGCCCCTCCAGCAACAGGACTTCTTTGTCAGCGTCCTCCACCTGAACTGGAAGTCACATTAATTCTCAGAGCCGACAGATACCCCTTCAAAGAGCTCTGACACAGATCATCAGCACTGTCTGTCAACTTCTATCTCTCTGAATAATTTCCTTGGCAGTAGCTGCTACCTAGAAGCCACACATACCTGCTCACATCCCATAAATCACACTCCACATTGTGCAGTGGCACCAGTGACCACGCTGGGCAGATTAGAAAACCATCAGTCCCTGGGTTTTTCCTCAGCCTGCCCTATCACAAGCACAATTTATTGCTGCTGGGATCCTGTCACCAGGGCATTTGCTGGGCATTTTGCTTAGCTTATCTTTTACTCTTCAAAGTGCTACATATTCCCTGTCTTTTATCCAGCTCCCTCATTGCTATTCCATCCATTGCTTACACCTTACAACTCCTCCAGTTGCCTCCGTGCCATCCCGCTGCCTCATTTTCTGCCGGTGACTTCGAATTCCGCTTGAGTGCACGTTCCTTTCGCTGCAATAAAGGGAAATAAACCTACACAGATGGAAAGCTACACCTTCTGCAGCTCAGGAGAACAGGCTCTACAAGCTTTCTGCTACAGGACTCGCTTGGTTAGGCTTGGAGAAGACTGATGAGCAGGACAACTGTCAAAATTCAAAATGCCCGTTATAGCTTCCTCTACGCTTCAGCCCCTGAGAAATTTTACTTGTACTTCACTTATTGGGATGCACTGACATGGTCCAGAGTGGATGTAGAGATGGAGCAAAACCCAACAGCAAGTTTCTGTGATGTCATGAGATGAAGGTCTTGCTCAGCACAGTAGTTCAAGGGAGTGGGTCCAGTAAGCAGCATCCTGCTAGAGAAAGGACAAACAAGTGAAGAAACACGTTGTTGCAATGATCTGGAATTTGTCCTTTAATTACTTCAGGATTGAAATCAAAATGAGAAGATTTCCATAATTTCACAGAATATCAGGAGTTGGAAGGGACCTTGAAACATCACCTCCTGCCCAAGAAAAATAATACTATTAAGACACTGTTTTAGTACTGAGAAAACTAATTAAAACCTGTCTCTGAGTGCTCGAGGACACGAGTAATGACTTTCTGCAAGTGCTAACAATTATATTTACTAGGGGGAAAAAAAGGAAGACTGGAGAATGCTGTGAAACAGTGGTGGAGCATTGTTTCTGTTTTCTAAATCTATCAAAGATGTACTTTCTTTCTCTACCAGAAGGCATGCAAACAGCACGGGTATTTCATTTCTTGGATGGTTAGTCAAGACTTACTGCTCAGCAGATGCACTTTCTTCTGCACTGAATAAATGTCCTTTACAGCCATTTGCTTCTGATACTCAGCCCAAGTGGCCTGTGGGGAGATGGGCAGCACAAACTCAGGAGGCTGGCTTGCTGCTCCTGGTTCCTCTGGCAAGAAGTTGGGTGCTAATTTAAAACAAAGCATTGGCTTTTTGATGGGGTGTGTGGGCTGGCAGCCTTCTGCTTGCAGAGGCATACAAAGCTACTGGCAACGTGGGTTTTTGGCAGTTTGGGGGTTGGTTTTGTTATTTTCTTTTTTTCTCTTTTTTTACATAAACCCAAAATGTCTGTTCTTCATTTTCATCCATGTAAATGCTGCAGAGACTCTCCCTGTTAGTGACTGTGCTTCAGCTCCTGCTGAAAGCAACAGCCAAACTCCTCAAGCCACATTGTTTTATGTTCCAGGCACCTGCATTTCTTTCCCATCACATCCTTCAGCATCATCTATTGCATCAGAAACTCATGCACAGAAACCACCTCAACTGGAGCAGCCCAATCAATCAACTCTGGCGTTCATCAAGCAGGTAATTATCCCTGACTGCTGCATTTGCCCTGCCATTATTACAGTGGTGCCAGGACTTTTCTTTCCCATACTGAAATGATGTAACAAAAACTGGAATAAGGTATTCTGTACCCATCCTAAGAATCTGCAAGAGTTGCTGAATTTTAAACTTCCTCTAACTTGGCCTTTTCTACACTGGGTTTGACACCACAAACCAGTATGGGACCAACGCGAGTAGTTTCTTGTGTCTAGGGCTGGATCATTAGTGGCATATTCAGCTTTGATTGTTTGGATGGAGAGCAAACTACAGCAAGAACTTACAGAGTGCTGTTTCTCAGGAGTAATTCCCCTCTCTGATGCTCAGAGCATTGAAATTGAGCCCATTCACTTCACAAGTGGAGTAAACACCCTGCCCGTATCAATCCCTTACAGCTCTCCCTGCCGCCACGGCAAGACAGCAGTAAAAAGGCACCCAAGACCTCAGGGGTGGTGCTGGGAAGTCACCTTCAACAGAGCATCCTTGCCCATGTGCTCCTTTTGCTCTCTGTTTGCTCTCCCTGGGGACAGCCCCATAATTACAGCCCTCAGTTCGGGTCCACACCATCTCTCCCTCCCCCCAGGCGAGGGGCAGCCAGAGCGTCAGGACCTCCTGCTCCAGCGGACGTGCCCGGCCCTCCCAGGCTGAGACCTGCACCCAGGAGTGACAGAACAGGGCAGCCATGAGCAGATGAGGAGCTGGTGATGACAGGGAGGACCCTGGCAATCATCAGCTCTGCTAATTGCCTCAATTCACTCATTTCCTTGTGGTGTGAGTAGCGAGGAGCCCGAGGAAATTGCTGGGGCAGGTGACGTGCAACCCTCTGCTGCAGGCAGGTTAAAACCTGCAGCCCAGCTTTGAAGAACTCTCTGGCCTCCACAGCTAATTTTTTTCACCTAGTAATTTCCTAATTAACAATTTCTCTTCCCTTTGAAGACCTTCACTGGCAAATTATTGTTTTTTTTTCTCCTCTACTCTGGTGGAAGCAAAATTATTTATCCCATAGAAGTTCATTTTCTGTTCTAATGAACAATGGTAAGGAGAGAACAAAAACAGGACAACACACAAAGCTACCCCCTGCCTGGATCAGAGAGAAAGTTCTTCTCTTTGACACCTGCTGGCAATTAATCCTTTGCATGCCTGAATTGACAATTAGCAGCCCTCCTGTAGCTGAGCATGTGATCCCAGCTGCTGTGCAGCGCTGCCCTCTCCATCCCCAAGCCAGATCCTGCTCTTTTATTCCACAGCATCCAAGGAGGAACTTCTTCTCACACCAGGTTGGACCTCCTGCTCTTATGCACTTAGAGTTTTACAAGTGCCTCTTATCTGGGAGGACAGACACAGGCTTTCTTCCAAAAATCGTTTGGATTGGGCCTCTGTCAGTCCTCCTGTGTGCCTGCATCAGCTCCACCACCAATGGGCATGGAGGGGAACGCTCAGACATGTGTCCTTCAGCTGCAGGAACAAGCCTTCTCCTCCACCCAGTGCAGGACAGTTTGTAAGGGCATAGAGCGACAGGACAAGGGGAGATGGTTTAAACTAGAGCAGGGCATGTTCAGATGACACCTGAGGAAGAAGTTCTCCCCAAAGGTGGTGAGACACTGACAGAGGTTGCCCAGAGAGGTGATGGAGGCCCCATCCCTGGAGACATCCGAGGTCAGGCTGGATGAAGCTCTGAGCAACCTGGTGTAGTTCACAGTATCCCTGCTCACTGCAGGAATGGGACTAGATGGCCTCTGAAGGTCCCTTCCCACCTAACACATCCTATGAGTCTATAATCCTTCCTTAACTGCCAATATTTATGCTCAACACACAAACCCAGTTTACCTTATCCACTTCCTACTGGACTTCACCTTCCTCACCTGCAAGTCCCTACACTCCATGGTCAGTGGCACAGCTCCTCCTCCACATCTGCCATATAAAAATACAGACAGCCACAACAATCACATCCTTTTCACTACTAATATTACTAATATTCTATCCTGGAACCCAAAGTCCAAGGAACCTTCTGTAAGATCAAGTTCACCTGCATTTAAACATCTAGCCCATCAAGCACTCAGTGCAGTTTTTCACAGCACTTTGTGGGAATACAACAACACCTTGATTTTGCCTGTCTGGAAAATATTTCTGGGCTACATCACATGAGCCAGGGGCACATGGTGCAGAAAACCAAATAGCAATGCCATGTAGAGGTACAGTGAGGAACACCTGAAGTAGTCTTTGAAGTACTACTGGCATTTGAAAGTCATCTAGTGCTTTAAAGTATGGTATTTTGTTAAGTATTTCAAAAGAAATTTGGAGTTATTATTTCTTATTTTCCTATTAAAACCTGTAAGTTTGAAAATTAATCGGTGTAGGACCTTTGATACAAAAAAAAAAATCTATGAATAAAACAAATTCTGAAGGCTATTTTCACACCAAGTTATATTAAAACATTCCTTCCTCTCCCTTATTAACACACATCTCAAAGTATCTTAAATATCAGGAAGAATATTCCACTAAATAATCCAAACCCCCTATGGCATCCTGGATTTTCTTCCATTAGCACACTGATACTTTCCTCACCGCTTTCTAATGACCTTTAAATAATCTTTTTGGGTTACCAATTAGCATGATAAACAATAGCTTCCCATTTCACGGGCAATTTCATGGTCAAGCAACCCCCCAGAGACAGGCTGCACACTCTGCAATATTCATGTGTGCAGTGAGCACTGGAGCAGCTCTCCTAAAATAAAATAAAAACACATTTTCCTCCAGCAGCATCACTGGGAACACGCATCAGTGCTGTTTTCTTTTGTCCTGCTTAATTCCTGCAAGCTGAGCCCAATTCTTTCACTGATCTTCGAGGAGTGGTCTCACCAGGAGAGGAAAGATGCTTTCAGATACCCCAGAGCAGCAGCAGGGTGCTCAGCACAGCCCCACAGCGGGGACAGTTGGCACAATACCCATCACCCCGTTGTCACAGCGAATCCTTTACCGGCCTCTTCTCAGGGCAACTTTCCCTTGTCTTTTCCCAATTCCTCTTCACTTGGTTTTATCACAGCATTTAATTTGAAGCAGATGGGTTAAAGCTTTTTCTTTTTTACATTCCAAGTGAGAGAAGACAAAATGATTACTGGGAGGGTCGGAAACTGAGCTCCTTTATGGAGTAGCGAGGGAGAGGATGGCGGCGGGAGTGCTGCAGGTACAGGGGAAGGAGCAGCTTGCAAGTCTGTGTGTGCTGGGGTATTTCTGCCTGGGTGGTGCTGTGTATCTGCCTGGCTTGTGCCCAAAATCCTCCTTGGGGGCTCCAGCTGGAGCAATCCCCCCGTCCTGACACGGGTGTGCTGGCTCTGCCGCTGCCCCCAGCTTGTCTCCCGCTGCGAGGTGAGGACAGCCAGAATCCAGAGAGGGGAGGAAAACACCACCCAAAACCTCCCAGTGTTACTGGTGAAAGTAAAAAAAAAAACCCAAAATCAAAAATAGAAAAAACTACAATCAAAAAAAACCCTTGTCCCCCTCTCCTGGTTACTGGACTGGATGGGAGAAGCAGGGGATGAAAAAGGGAGTGAGGAGATGAGGACAGGACAGCTGAGGGGAACAAGTGCTTGGTGGCAACCAGGAATTGTTTCTAGTCTTATTTTTGCTGCTGGCCTGAAGGGACAGATTGATTCAGGGGAAAGAGAAGCCACCCTGCTCTCACCTCATCCTTCCTCACCATCCATCCCCCCTGCTCTGGGGAGATCATCAGGACCTGGCTGCCCCTGGCTCTGTGTCTGTAGCGCAGCCAGCGCAGGGGTGCAGACACTACCCCAAATTCTATCCACTGACTTGACCGTCCCAGGACAGCTGAGGCTGGCTCTGGAGCCCACCCCTTCCCACCCAGCCAAGCAGGGGCAGCTGCAGCAGGTTGCCCAGGGATGACATTCAGCCCATGCTTCATCCCTCCTTCTTTCATTGCAGCCTGGCACCACTTGCCGGTAACTCGGATTAAGCAGACAGCCACTCCCACCCCTGGACCCGAGAGCTGTGTCCCTGCCCTCTGCTCCAGCACAGGAGGGACATCAGGAAATCCAACTCCTCCTGTATTTTGAAGGGCTGCACTGGGAAGGGTTTGGCATCTCACATGGGTATCACAGGGAGAAGCATGAGTCTCAAACAGCCCTGAAGGAAACCTGCAGCAGCGCTCGGTGCCTCCTCCATTTGGTGGGACCCTCACATGGGTGCACACAGGAACAGGGTCCCTGAGCAACCCCAGTGAACACCAAGGCCCTGGGGCCCTTCACTGAGCTCACAAGCAGCAAAGGACAAGGAAACAAACCTTCATTTCAACAGCAGCCTTGGAAAAAGGAGAGGAGGAAAAGAATGATGGAAGAGGCTGTCTGGCCTCTTTACCAGTGGGTAAAAACTGCTGGTACAGCAGGGGAGTGGGGCAGGTCCCCCCATCTCCAGCATCACCAGCCAGTTGCCATGGAAACCCATTACCACACAGCTCTGGGGCCTGAAACACAGCAAACCTCCATCTCCCACACCGTGCTCTGGGAAGGTCTGCTCTTCCCCACCGAGGCTCAGGAGACCTGGAGAGCCCTGAGCTCATAGGGCAGAGGCTCCCAGGTCACCTTTGTGTGACTCATTTTCAGTGAGTTACAGACAATCTCCCACTTTATATCTGTATGCCCATATACAAAAATAACACTACACACATCATTTTATGGGAATTTCCTTATACTGCAGCGCTCTAGATAGGGTAAATATTGCTTTGATGGAAAAGAAATAACCAAACATTAAGGAAAAATCAATAAATGCTGTAAAAATCTCATCCTTCAGCTTTACTTAACTTTGTTTAGGCAGGCAATAAAGTTCCTGCAGGCACACCACAGTGCTGAGCTGACCCCACTTACCACTAGTAGAAGCACAAGCTGGAGAGAGGAGCAGGACCTCCACATAGAGACCAGCACTCTGCTGGTGCCTGTCATAAACCAGTAAGGAAAGACCTGGGGGGTTTTATAGCCCAGGCCTGAATTAATCAACAATTAACATTCATCTGGGCACCTCCCAGCTGGCCCATTATCCTCACTACCACCTGCACTGCTGCTCAGGTTGTAGGAGCTGCAAAGGAACCCACCAGCACTTTAACAACTGTGTGAATGAACAATAACCCTCAGCTTGTTTCAACTGGAGATATTCAGTGTCCTCTCCTTTTCCCCAGCTAAGGAAAATGGGGGAGGGGAGGGGGCAGGCTGGGGGTACGCTGTGTTTCTGCCACAACCCCCATCTGCCACGCAGGAGAAGCTGCTGCTGCTGCTACATGCTTCTATGTAGGCCAGTTCTCTTTGGGAAGAGGGTCCAGAATTAGGTTAGTAAGTCGATATTTACAGAGAAGATGATGTGCCCTGGTTTTCCATAGTGCTGAACACCCAGAAGTTCCCCTGTGGGGCTTGAAACTTTATTTTTGGCACCTCTTTTTATAAAAAGACCATCTGTAGCAGCTAGCTCGAGCTGCCATGTAATTAATTCCAAGTTACATAAGCCATTCATGAATAAGCATTATTTTCCATATATTACACTTGCAAGAGACAGGCTTCAGCACCGACTTGGTATTTAGCAAGGTAAGACTCAGAAATGATCAATTAATGCTCCTTGACATTTTATAAGCATGTTAATTTATATTAAACCCACTGCAGCTAACTTTGCATAAGATAACTCCGAGCCTGGGTCATAAACCAAGAAGACAGACGCAGCTCAGGAGCATTTACAGCCACTCTTCATCATCCTTCTGACATAATGCACATTGTGTATGCAATGCTGTGAAGATAAACACATATATAAAGCAGGCAATTACCTCGGTTCACACAGACTATCATATTTATGACCGTTTGCAGAAGCTTGAAATAATTCATTTACTTTAGGTGCTGGAGTAAATACATCATTTCAAACCCGGGAGCTGGGCTGTGAGAGGCAGGTATCAGGAGATGCTGCCACCCAACTCAGTCAGCAAAGCCCATCGCTCCCTCCCGAGGCGTCAGTGCTGGTCAGAGGCTGAATTCCGGGGATTGCTGGGTTCAGAGACACTTGCTGATGAGCAGTGCAGTCTGGACACAGCAAGGACGGGGTTAAATTTGGCTCCAGAGACCAGCGGGGGCGCCCCCGGTGCCAGGCGCTCGCCTGGAGTGGACCGTGGCAGGTTAACTCTTTGTGAGGAGCAGACCTGCTCTCAGCAGGGAACTGCTGGTGCAGTTGAAAGGCAAATGCTGGGGCTGAGGATGAGGATGGACACAGCTCATCCTGGTCCAGGCGCTTCCCTCGGGCTCAGGAATCCACCGTGGGCTCCTGAGGGTGGAGAGCCTGTTTCAACAGGGCTTTTGAGCAGAACATGGCAAGAAGATGGGGAAATGCAGGAAGCATCTTCCCCAAGGCTGCTCACCCCACACTGTACAATCACCACTCGGGACACTGACCTGCTGCTGATGGGTTGTGGCTCTTGAATGGGAGGAAGATCAGCGCCTCAGTGACCTGCATCGGGGTGTCGGGGTCGCTTCCAGCACCACAGACACCTTTGATTAACGATGGGGGACGCCTTTCCCAGACACTCTGCCCATCAAAATTGCCACAAATATTGTGGTACATTATAGATGACTAATCAGGGGTAATTAAGGCCTAATTACTCTTTCTGTGCTGTGCTGGCTGCGATCCCTCACATCACTACGGACCAGCGGAGGGTGGGCAGACAAACCTGCCGCTTGGATTTCTTATCATTTCACACCTGATTGGAGCTGATGCAGAAGGGGGAAGGCAGGAAAGAACCAAATCAGAAAAACCATTTAACCTCCAGATGATGAGAGGCTGAACCGAGGCGGTTCCCAGGTCCAGGTTAAACGGGTATCAGCCGGTCTGATCCGCACCCCGAAGACACCGGCTGTACCGGCACCTCTCTGTGACCTGACAGCACGGGGCTTTAGATGGATGTTTAGTAAATGCAGCTCTCAATGGATTTTTACAGAAGTCCAAACCATTTTTGGATTATACCTTCAACAATCATAGCCTATCCAATTCCATGATGAGTGTGAGTGATGACTTCAGGAGATAAAACACATGCAAATTTTGTCTTAAAAAAAAACAGATCACTGGAATAAGAAATAAATCACACAAATGCACTGAGAAAACCAAAAAGAGAAGGGCTGTGGTACAAGAAACACAGCCAATACCACGATACCCTGTCACTTTGGGATAGGAAAAGGGGGGATAAATTAAGTGCCTCCTTCTGTAAGTAAGTTTTAAACTAATTTCATTACAACAGCTCCCACTAGCACCATTCCATGTGAGCAAAGAGTAAAATCAATAATGAACATCAACACTTCCATTTTCTTTAGTGGTTTTGTAACTCAGCCACAAGAATCTGCTCTTTGCAGGTGCCCTCTGGTCTCTTGGCCAAAGGAGAGTTCTCAGCAACCCAGCTAGAACTGCCCCACCTGATGGATCTGGGAATTGCTCATTTATTGACTAACAAAGAACAACATGGCTTCAAAATTATTCCAGAGGAAGTAAAAGGTTTTAGGACTTAGGCTTGATTTGACTAATGCTGCTGGAAGGCTTGATAGAATTTAGTATTTAATGGTCATCTAACATCTGAATGCTGTTGTCTTAACCTATCCTTGAATATTAAAATCTCAAAGCAAAGACTAATCCTTGTTCCTGGTGGTTTAACTGGTTAAAATAGAGAGGAAGCAGAACTCAAAACCAGGATCTCACACATCAGTGTCACACTGAACACACACCAGGCTCTACACTCGTCACAAAGCATCTCCCACCAGTTTCCAGCCTCAGCTCTAAAGCAGTTCCCTTCCACTGAAGCCCCTTACCCAAAACCAGCCTGTATCCAGCATCCCACCAGTGCACACACAGACAGGCAGCCTTGAAGTTACCCACTGGTTCCCACGTGCACACAGCTGCCCACATCTGGGCAATGGTTTCCTGAGTTTGCTACTCATCAGATGGGGCTGTCAGCAGAGCATTGCTGCAGCTCTGTGTGATACCACCACCACCACCACATTTCTCAGTATTCCACCCCTGCCCAACACACACTGTGCCAGAACAGTCTAATGGGAAATAAGATGTTTTCCCACCTCGTGGCTGGGCACCTGGTCCTGTTCCTCTCCACACACGGGGAGGTTGGCAGTGGTTAGAAACACTCCTCTAGAAAACAGGTGAGCTGTAACTGCCCCAGCAAAGAGAGGCAAAACATGTCAAGCACCAGCTTCTGTGATACTTCTCTTCAAAGCCTGGTAAGTGTTCTCTTAAAAAATAAATAGAATCATAGAATGATCAGGGTTAGAAGCGACTCCCAGAGGTCATCCAGTCCAACCCCCTGCAAGAAGCAGAGACACCCCCAACTAGATAAGGTTGCTCAGGGCCTCATCCAACCTGGCCTTGAACGTCTCCAGGGATCCAGGGGCATCCACCACCTCCCTGGGCAACCTGTTCCAGTGCTCCACCTCTCTCACAGCAAAGAACTTTTTCCTAATCTCCAATCTAAATCTCCCTCCCTCTATTTGGAAACCATCACCCCTTGTCCTGTCACAACAGGCCCTACTGAACAGCCTCTCCCCATCTTTCTCATAGGCAAATAAATAAAGTAGGACAAAAGACTATAGTGCTGCAGTGCTGCACTTTCATGAAACAAATAATTAAGGGTCAGTGGCAAGTTCACACCCTGTTCCCAAAACACCCCTAAATCCCCCTTAAACCTTCAGAAAAATCATCTTTGTGGTTTGTCAGAGCCTGGGCAGCATCCAGGAGACCAGCAGGAAGGGCAGGGAGCAGTTTTCAGCTGCTGGCCCCCCTCAAGCCTGTCCGTGCTCCCAGCAGTGTGGTGAACCCCGCTCCTGGGCACAGGCGCTTACGCTGCGGCCGAAGGGGGTGAGTGGCTGCGGGGGGCCACGGTGGGGGTGAACCATCCTGACCAAACCTGAGGAACTTCAGTCAACTGGGGTTCAAAGAGCTGGGTCCAACTCAGGGAAGTGTTAGACATGTTCCTATTTCTCTTTGAAATAGCACTGTTGTCTTTTTTTTTTCTAATATAGATAATGAAAAGTTATGTACTTGCTTAAATCTGGCACCCAAGAGCTGTTTTCTTCTCACAAGCTGCCATCTGCCTCGTTTTCTGACTCAGAGGCAGCTTTCTAAGAGGTGCAAAGCGGGGATAAAGCCCAACACCACAACAGGCTGCTGGGAGCTGGGCTGAGCTCACCAGAACCGGCACACAGAGGAAGAGCGAGGGAGAGGAGAGGTCGAGGCCGGCCAGAGCATTGCTGTCCTCTGCCTCCACCTCCATCCTCTGGCACACCCAGACCCAAACACGATGGCTGGGCTGTGAGAGTGACAGAATAGCAGGAAAAAAACAGGAAACAAAGAAAAGAGATGCCTATTTTCCTTCCAATAGCCACAGATATTCCTAATCCTAATCCAGAGTACAGTGAAGATGCTCTGAGCCTGCGCTGAGCACGGGCTGCAGCAAGCACACTTCATCGCACAGAGAAGCCCAGGCTGTCTCACACTGTGGGAGGAAACAGACCTTTCTGAACCACTAATGAGCAAATAATTCACTTTTGACTACAAATAGACAGCCCTGTGTAAACTCACAGAATAATCCTACGCCGCACACGAGCCAAAAGCAATAAACGCTCCGTCTCGACAATAAAGCTCATGTAAAGCTTCATCAGCGAGCGCAGAGCCTTGTTAGCTCAAGCATCCTTCAGCAGAGTTTCCAGACCTGGATCACACCCTAGAAAAGCTCTGGCACCACGTCTGGCGAATGACATGGCATTTTTTACACTCACTGAAGTAATTTCCTTCTTTGCAAGGCCACACTCTGTAACACAATGCAGCCGGAGGAATCAATATTAGCCCTGCTCCGCGCCAGCCTGGGTGCTGCTCGGGCTCTTTGAGAGGTTCAACAGCAGCCTGACCCTCTCCAGCCCAGGCAGACTATATCTCACCCATAACATACTGCTTACCCAGCAAATCCATGGATTTGAGGGGAGAAAACCTCATGCTGGTCAGCCAGATCCCCTCGGTGAGGAATAACAAACAGAGCGATAATGTCAGGAGGAGCGGAGAGGAGCCTGAGCCTAATGAAACCTTCAGCCCAGAGGCAGAACAAGGCTGAGACTAATGACTCCCTAAGACTGGCATTTGTTTCTCAAACACAGACATTTCTCAGTGTCAGAGGATGGGTTGTGGGGATCACCTCAAGGGCCACAGGGGCGCTACGAGGGGACGAGCCTCCCCCGTTGGTCACGTGTAGGGACACCGCCGCAACGTGAATCACCTCCCGGTGTCCTCGGGTTTTGCCACATCTCTGTTTTCCTGGGAGAGGAACAGAAGGTTTAACAAAACACTTCTGGGTTTTTTCCAATGAGAAAATAAGAGCTGGTATGTGCACAATAAATGGGTATTTGTCTAGAGAGCCGTTTGTTTGGAGATGAAATAGTGCCAGTTGGTAGATAGAGCCCTTCTTTCCAGATTCCATGTCTGCATCTCACAGTTCCCACTCTCTCCCCCTCCTTATTCCCCCCACCAAGTGAGAAAACCAGCATGAAGAAGAGGTTCTGCCCTGATTTCAGACAGTCCCCTTGGAAAAGCACGTGGGTTTCTGAAGGGCAACTCTTTTCCCACAGTTTGCCAACGGGAAAGACAGGTCAAATACTGCTGGTAACCAAACCCTGTGTCCCAGGCAGTTTTATTACTGTATTTGTGAGTTGATTTTCTTGTCTTGGCCAGTTTGGGTTCATACCTAGATGATTTCAAAGTTTGGAAATGCACCAAGGGCAGTTTGGCTCCTGTCAGAGCAACGACAACTTTGAGTTGTGGGTCCAAACCTGCTGGGCTGTCTGAGCCTCAGGAGGTCTCACAGGGCTGGAAGCCTGTGTGGTGGCTGGGAGAGGAACAAGCCATGGGTTACAGACCTCAGGGTGCAGACCCCCTTTCTACACAGGCATGGACCTGGGGGTACCAAAGCTTTGACTCCCACCCCTATCTAAACCAAACTTCTGAAACAGAGATCCAGATTGAAGCTGGAGAATGGAGTGTTTAGGTTGGAGATCAGGGGAAGTTCTTCATGGAGAGAGTGGTGAGGGGCTGGAAGGGGCTGCCCAGAGAGGTGGGGGATGCCCCAAGCCTGGAGATGTTCAAGGCCAGGTTGGATGGGGCCCTGGGCATCCAGGCATGGAGTTTGGTGGCCCTGCCTGTGGATGAGGGGTTGGAACTCCATGTTCCTTGGAGTCCCTTCCAACCCAGACCAGGCTGGGATCCTGTGATCTCCATCTTATCCCGCTCTGGCTCATCACTCCCCAGCACGGGTGCCGGTGGCAGGAGAGGTGATCAGCAGCACCACGGGGGAGCAGTCAGGAGGAGCCAACAGGCAGCAATCTGAAGAGTGTAAAGATGTGTAGTTTGTGTTTCCCTGATTTTGGTGTGGTTGTATCTTTGTAAATTATACACCCAGCTCTTTCTCCAGTTACCCATTCATCTGTCAGGCAATCAGCTGCCAATTCCAGCCCTCGTACCCACATGCACGGCTGTGACCCCTGACAGCAGCTGTCTCCAGAGCCACCCGCTTCAGGAAGAACAGGGAAACAAATTACATAAAAGCAGATTAACTTCTCTTTAACTTCCATCAAAGTAGTTCTTCCCCACAGCCTCTGTAATCCCTTTTTTTAAGGGAATTTGGTCTCTTTTATTTGTTATACTTAGCAGTGTGACTGGAATTTAAAGCTTTATACGTCACGTTTCTGACCACAGACCTGTTGCAATTATAATCCTCAGTTTTCTCCACGGTGGGAAAGGCTCTTTGAGCAGTTTTCAACCTGTTGCACTGATACTTCCCCCAGCACAAAGGCAGTTGGTGCATGCTTGGGTTGAGCAGCTCCTCTGTGGGCAGCAGCAATATTCAGACAGTCTTGGGGGTTTTTAAAGTTTCCTCCTTTAACTCTGGAGTCCTTGGCTGCATAACTCTCGCTTCCTAACCATCAGCAGGGCAGGTGAGGCACCGAACTGCAGGAGCTGCCAGCCACAGGCTGGGTTTGACCAGGACCAGCAAGACACAAGGATGTCACATAAGGTGATTTCTAGCAAATACAGTATTTCACAGGCTTCAAAAACTGTCATGATTTCTTTTTGTTTACAAGAGACTCCTAAAATAAAAGCCAAAATCCTTCTGTGTGCACACCAGGCTTCGTCACCCAGCTTAAATACAGCAAACCTAAATGGACACACCCTTCCACATCCTCTCTATTCTGCTCTACAACCTCTTTCTTTTTGTCTGAAAGATTAAAAACCCAGAGAGAATGTCTTACCAGGTGCTTCAGTGAGTAGACCTCGCATGGTGGGTCTGCACACCAATGACAACACGACCACCAGCGTGAGGCCGGGGCAGTTGAGCAGAGTCTGGACACAGGTTGGGCACCCCAGGGCTTCACAAAAGGTCCCAGCTCTTCAAGTGAGGTGATAAGAGCTTTGTTTAGGGGATGTCTGGCTTTATTCCTGTGTTACTGTGAAGAAGACATCAAAGGTGAAGGTCATGCGATGAAGGTGGATCAGCCCTGGTGTGGGAGCTGGTGAAGGGCACCCAGAGCCCTAATCTAAAATCAGGGTGCAGCCTGGGAAGGTGGGGGTGATGGAGAATGCATTGTAAGGTTCTAGCTATGAGCAGGAGTGCAGCTGGGGGGTGAGAACAGCGAAGGAGATGGTGTAATGGCCACGGTTTAGAAAAGTTGAGGGTACTCAGAGGTGGGCCAAGGGCTGCTCAGAGCTTGTGTCTGAGGTTTACTTGTTCTACCCTCCATACAGACCTTTCCACACCTGCAGAAGGGACTTGCAGGAGAGCTGCTCTACTCACCTGGTCCCTGGACCACAGGCAGCCCCAGCTGCTGCTCCACTGCTGAAATCCCATCGGGAAGAGCTCTGCAGCGGAGGAGCCTCGAGGAAGGAGCCGGGCATCCACCTCGCTTCGCTCTGCCGGGTCCAAGGCTCCAGGAAAAATCACATACAACATGGGAGGAGAGGAAGAGCTGTCCCTTTGGGGAGAGCAAGAGATCAGAGAATCAAACACTGAACGAGCTCCTTGTGCCCTCTGCAATTAAAGGGAACTTGAAAGAATTTCAATTTGGTGATATCATTAATTTCCCCTCTTCCTCCTCCCTCAGAAGAGTCCTTTTCAACTGTTTATTGGCTGCCTGATGAAAGACCCTAAGAAAAGGAAAGTTTGAAAAGTTTTCAGCCCTTTCATCAGTCCTTTAAACACTGTTCAGAATAACATGAGAGAAAGACTGTGTTTGAGGGAAATGCTGTAATTAAGGCTGCGTGCAGCGGGCTTGGCTGTCCGAATGCGACTTGAATGCTCACAGCTCTGTGTCGTGTGAAGATTAAGGTCACAATTTTGTCACAAACAAGGCTGCTGAGAGGCTCATTTATACTTACCCAGCCATTTCCTTTATTTGCTAAGGACCCAAACTGCTTTGGTACATTAGCTGGGAAGGAAACACAGCACATTCTAGTTTAAAAATAAAACATATGTGCACAGAACGTGCCTATGGCACGAACCCGGGGATTCCAGGAGCGTGGGACTGGCAGGCCAAGCACCTCCAAAACACAACCTGGGTGCAGGCACCTCACACCCCATGGGCTCCCATCTCATCCTGTCAACAAACCAGGAATGGGTTTTAATGTCTCCATCATGTTTGGTCAAAATTTCCATTTGTCTCAAGACCACATTTCTCAACTTGCAGTCATCAGGGAAAGAAACCTGGGGCACAAATTCTGCAGGCAGCTGGGTCTGATAACCCACAGGATGGTGCTGCTGCTGATGGGGGCAACAGCAGGATGGGTGTCAACACCAACATGCCAACTGCTGGAAAACCCCCTTGCCTGGGTCTTAGACAACACAGTTAAAGGCAGCCAACGAGAAGAGCTGCCAAATTTCACTTCTCATGACTCCTGAAGTGGAAGAAATCCTCAGGAAAACCCCAAGCCCATCGTGTTTCCTGGGCACAGAATGGAGCAGACTTCAAACGACTCCATCTCATTGGCACAGATGGATCAAAGGCACTTTCCAAGTCCAGCCAGCCAGTCCCTGATCAAAAGCATGTGGGCAAACACGTGTGGTTTGTTTGTAACCTCTTATCAGAGCTTCACCAGGGACAGCAAAGCTGTCACAGCAAGAGAGGGAAGTCTGGCAGGGGACTGTTCACTCCTGGACATGGTGGAGAAGGATACGGCACAGCCACGGGCCCCCTGGCTGCCCAAGGGGCTCAGCACTTGCAAACAGTTCCTGTCTTCTCACAACTACAGCTAAGAAGGGAGCTCTCCAGAAGCTCAGGACATGCCACCACACCCCTGTGAAGACGTGGGGCGGGAGTCCCTGGGGCGAGGCAGCCGTCCAGCCGCGAGCCAACAACCCGTGCCAACGATGACCATCTGGCCTGCCCCTGGGACCTGATGGAGATGGCTCCTCTACCTATTAATGTTTGTTGAAACAAGCTTTCCTGACCTAGTGTTTACATCTGCTGGAGCCTGTTAGTCCATCCATACACCACGGCGTGAAGGCACCTGGCGTTTGGCTACTGTCCCCAAAGCTGGACTAGCCACAGCCAGTGAGCAGAAGGGAGGAGCAGAACCAAAAGGACGACTGAGATCTGTGGGGCAGGACTCAACGGATTCAGAAGTGTTAACATGGTAATCAAATTAGCAAGCAGTCCTAATTATTTGCAGCAATCAAAAGCAATGACTCACCATATCATCCAGCAGCCGACTGATACCATCGCAGACTTTTTTTTTTATGTTTATTTCCTTGTCCTCTCAGACTAGGAGGAGAACGTGGGGGATCCCAGTCCTGGCCATCTGGCAGCAGTGTGAAAAGCACAGTGAGACACACACACAGTTGTCTCAGTGACTCCCTTCTGGAAGATGAATTCACACCTTCTCACAATCACAGGCTTGTTTTGTTCCTCGGCTCTACCCACGACTACGGTCCTGGGAGACTCGTCCATTTACCATCCCAACCTCCACCAGCTCACTTCAGGCATCTTGCTAAAACTGTGGTACCCAGAGCATCATTTTTACTCAGAATCGAGAACTGCACAAATCAGAGTCACAGGAGGAGAGTCTGGCCACTGTTCCTGAAGGCAGCCCTGAGCACCTGCCCGTGGTGTGGCTCAAAGCGCTCGTTGTCGATGGCGTAGGCTCTCCACAGAGCCCATGGACTGACCAGCAGGGACCAGCACAAACTTGCCAGCACTACATCTCTGCACTGGAGGCTTCCCCAGCACTACAGATTCAACCCAAAGGTGGTATAATTACATCAGCTCTCACATAATTAATCACACAGCGCTTTGCAGAGAGCAAGCTGTGGCTGTCCTGAAACTGGAGCGACGTACCGAGGTCGAGCCCCTGCTCTCCCTGACGCTGCAGTTGTCTCCTGAGTACTCTTGCACTTGTCTCAGCAAGTCTGAAACACAAAAATAAGCTCCCATCCAGGTTTGCTTCTCCTTCTCTTGTACAGAGCAGCTCCATAAAGTGCCCTCAACGCTGCTGTGCAAAGGAGGCAGCTGCTGGGAGCCCCACAGGCACAGGGAGCAGTGTCCTAGCAATCATGGAGACGTGAAGACCCTCAGGATAACTCCTCCTTCCACGTCTTGTCAGGGACCCACTCTGTACAACATGGCTTTTGGGGGTCAGGGTGGGTTTTTTTTAACACTTTCTTACATCCAAACCCCTCACACTCTGTGTGTCAGGTGCAATGAGGCAAGGAAAAGGCGGATGCGCTGCCTTCACCTACGCACTCAGGAGCATCCCCGGCGTCCCCCAGACACTGTGACACTTTCTTCTTTCACATTTCCTTGCTGACACACCAAGCCCTGGGTGCTGCAAGGATCTGCAGCCTTTGTTGCACAGCCTGGGCAGGCCAAGCACCTTCTCTGCCTGCTCCATTGTACCAACACTTTGAGGATGTGTCACAAACCAGAAGGCAAATGGTTTCGAACGTGCCTCGTCTGTGGAAACCAGCCACAGCCACACTCAGGGAGATGGAGTGACACAGCTCTGACAACAGTGTGGGGGAGGAACTGTGTCCTCTGGCCTGAGGGGGGTTTTAGTAAGTGGAAAAGGAGCAGGTTCCCTGTGCCACTATTGGACTTACAGCATCTCACAGCCGAGCTGCTGTGAGGGGCTGTGGAACTGTCCAAGGAGAAACAATTATTTAAATAGGACAAATTGGCCTTCAGTCCCACGAGAAGTGCCCAGACAAGTTTCCCAGACCACTCATAATTTAATTCTTTTTTTTTTTTCCCAAATAATCCTCACTCTCTAATTCTGATTGAAAAAAATACCTAAAAATAGTTCCAGGGAAGAGCTGTAATTAATTATGCAATGGACATATGCTCTCGCATCAAATCTTGATGTTTACTTTATCTGATGTCACGCAGAAGATTGAAGCTTGGGCCTGTGCTGGGAATGCTCCAGATCTGCAGCAGGATTCTGGGTCACATCATCTCTGATCAGGCGTGGGAGCACCTGGGAGAGCAGATGGCTGGACAATGCCGCTACCGCTGGTGGGTTTAATTTTCCTGGATTAAGAAGCAAGTGCTGTGCAAGTGGTTCGATTTGCTGAAGATGCAGCAGACACCCTGGCACAGGAAAACCCACCAGAGCTCCCAGGACAAACCACCTTCTCCCAGGACTGGGAATCTACAGGCAACTCATCCACCAGTTGCTTTCCAGTTACTGCTGGTTTTTATCGCTTATCTCTAAGAAACATCCTGCCAAGAGAAAAAGACAATTTAAAATCCACCTTCCCCCGGTGTGGCTGTGGAGGACACAGATCTGCCATTCTTGGTGGCTGCATCTCCTCACCCTTGTGAATCCACAGCCTCGGGGGCTGTTCCCTGCAAAACCTCAGCTGTGCCGGCCGCATCCTCGCCCTGTGTCGCCTTAGGGAGCTCGCTGCGTGCCACAGACCAGTGCTGGCCCAGGTGTGCTGGCTGCTAGCCACTCGAGGTGCTGCTAGCCACCCCAGGAGCTGTTAGCCACCCCAGGAGCTGCTAGCCACCCGAGGTGCTGATAGCCACCCGAGGTGCTGCTAGCCACCCCAGGAGCTGCTAGCCACCCTAGGAGCTGCTAGCCACCCGAGGTGCTGCTAGCCACCTCAGGAGCTGCTAGCCATCTCAGGTGCTGCTAGCCACCCGAGGTGCTGCTAGCCACCCCAGGAGCTGCTAGCCACCCCAGGTGCTGCTAGCCACCCTAGGAGCTGCTAGCCACCTCAGGAGCTGCTAGCCACCCGAGGTGCTGCTAGCCACCTCAGGAGCTGCTAGCCATCTCAGGTGCTGCTAGCCACCCGAGGTGCTGCTAGCCACCCCAGGAGCTGCTAGCCACCCCAGG
>VXBZ01011929.1:303592-401803 GCA_013399135.1 Heliornis fulica
GCTGCTAGCCACCCGAGGTGCTGCTAGCCACCCCAGGAGCTGTTAGCCACCCCAGGAGCTGCTAGCCACCCCAGCCACCCGAGGTGCTGCTAGCCACCCCAGGAGCTGCTGTCCCCTATGCCCCGATCAAAACCCGCAGCCGGGGCTGCGCAGGGAAGTCCCGGCTGGCAGCACCGAGCCCCGAGCACCATCAATCTTAGTGACAACCTCCCGCTCCGAGCTGTCGGGGCTGGACTTTGGGAAATCTCGGCCTGAACAGTAAATAAAGAAGGAAGTATTGTCCTGGAAAAAGAAAATAAATAAAGGAATTGCTAATCAGAACATGCTGCAGTTTACCTCGAGGTGATTAATTAGCCAACAGTGAACAAGAGCTCTCTGTCAGCCACGGACACAAGGGGGGAAATTTATTCCTGGGGAAGCTCTATGGTATTCCATGGAAATAGGGAAGAGGTGGGTTTAGTCCAGTGTGGGCATGTGACACATCACCACCACTCCATCCCTGAGCCACACAGACAGATTGGAAGATTACCACGAGGGTTTCCCAGATTTAGATTTCATAAATGAATTTCTCGTTTCTCTATCAAAAGGGCACAGAGGGATTATGGAGAGAAAATTACACTTCCCTATACTAAATTTTAGTTAGGAGCCTCTTCAAGATAAAATTAGCTGGTGGAAATGAATGTATTATAATAAAACAACACTGATGCTAAATAGAAAAGGGGGAATTACTCTCTTACTTTCACACCTATCAAATTTAGAGGGAGAAAAAAAACCTCCAGCACTGCTGTGTGTATTATCAGGACAGTCAATGAGACATGAAACAAGGACGAACTCCATTTGCCTGGGCAAAAAGCCCAGTTTGGAAGTAATTGCTGTCGTGGTGCAGCAGCTGCAGATATACCCAGATCAAATCCAAAGATCAAATGCTTATTTCATTTTGATAAAAGTCATTAAACCACAAATCAACTTACTTTGGAGTACAGTCAGGAAATAACTCTGTATATACCATCTGCACATAACTCTCCCCTAATAAATTAAAGCAGTGACAGCAGCTTTCTTACGTGAAATCCCCAAACTTATATTTCATTAAGTATCAACATTTCTCATTTAGATTTTTATTTAGCAGATAAGCCACTGCACCGTGTTTCAAGTGAGACCAGAGGGTTTCTGAGCTGGGTGAGTGTGCTGGGGCTGTCTGCTGTGCTCGTCAGCTCAGGACCAGGCTGTCGACTGCACGCGAGACGCCCATCACCCCTCGAGTCTGGGGACAACAGACACAGCAACAGCATCAGGGGCTTACCTGTGAAACTCAAGGAGCTCCAAGGAAGCTCTGGGAGCCAGGAGTGCTTCAGGGGTAGTCAAAACATATCAAAAGAGACAAAAAAACCAATCTGTGGGTGTGTGGGTAAGGATCTTCTGCAGTAGAAAGAGGGTGGAATGGAGGATTTCACAGCAGTAACAAGCTTTCTCCTTCTCCCTGCTTTGATTTGAAGACAAGAGACACTTGGTTAATTATATGATGCTGATACAGCCCATAATGCTACTGTGCACCACGGCTCCTCGAGGGACTGGTGTAGGTTGAGCTGTAACACACAGGTAAGAGCCTTCCTGGGCGTACTCGGTCGTGCCTAAACTCACGTGGGCTCCTGAAGAACAATTCAGGAGTATTTTATTAGAGTCAGATGCTGGGTGTCACCCTTTTTGAACAGCACCTTATTCTCCTTTTTACTTCTCAGAACTTAAGCAGACAAGTTTGGTAGTGACACACATCTCTGTGGCTGTGCCAGAGCCTGGCCTGGTTATCTGCACCTACAAAACGAGTGTCCCGCTGCGACTGCAGCAATCAGCCTCAAGCTCTCACTGCCTGTTAAGCTAATAGATTGTTCTGGATGCCTGGCTGTCAAATTCTAATACAGCTAACACTCATCAAAACTGTGAGAGATCAAAGATCAAAACTTCACCTTAATAAATTAATCAATTTTTTTAGACTAGGAATCAATTTGTTGATTTACTCCTAAAACGCCTCCCATAAAAGGTAATTCACTGTGACCTGTGTCCTTCAGAAAATCTCTGTACTACTGATGGATGGATTTAGAGCTACAAAGATCATTATTAAATTCACAATTAACAAAAAGTTATTGGGATAATTGTGCTGGTTTGGGCTGGGACAGAGGTAACTCTCCTCCTGACAGCGGTGCAGTGCTGTGCTTTGGATTGCGGGTGAGAACGATGCTGATAACACACGGGTGGTTCAGTTGTTGCCAAGCAGCTGAGGACTGTTCAGGTTCTCACTCTGCCCTGTCACCGAGCAGGATGGGGGCACAGGAATCCAGGAGGGGACACAGCCAGGAGAGCTGACCAAGGGATATTCCATACCACATGTGTCATGATGAACAAAAAAAACCTGGGGGAAGTTGGCTTTGGCAGAACAGCAGCCGCTGCTCAGAAGTGGTGGTGAACAACTGCACCATCACTTGTTTCGCTTGTTCTATTATTAGTATTCTTCTATTCCCCTTCCTTTCCTGTCCTACCAAGCTGTTTCTACCTCAACCCATGAGTTTTACCATTTTTTCCCCAATTCTCTCTCCCATCCTGCCAGGGTGGGCAGCGAGCGCAGGGCTGCGTTAACCAGAGCATCGCTGTCAGCCCAGCTAACGGACAGATTATGAACCTTCAATCTAAATTCCTTTTATCCTGGTTGTGCTTTTTTAGGTTTACCTGCCAAGGAGAAAAGGAGTGACTGGTCCCATGCCAAGCTCCCACCAGCCCTGGGATGGTGTCCTGTCCTCCACAGAAAAGCTTCAATTGGGCTGAAGAAATACATGTTCCTTCTTGCCTGTCCTCCGCTGGCCCACATACGTTCTCTTCCAGTGACTTACCCTTCCCCCCACATTCATGATTGGAAATTTTTGCTATGCAATTGAGAATTACTTCTAGTGCTTTGAATTATTAGAATTCTCAGTCTCTAGGAATGATTTCTGAAGATAAAAAGTTTTAGATTAATTTTGAAATATTCTTCCAAAAACTAATACAATAGCGCAGCGATTGGATTTTTTTTTTTTAATAAAACCCCATCAATGAATTGCTGTATTTCTATTAATGGATTCTGTGTCTATGCTAAGCCTCAAGATATTCTATTCAAGCCAAACTTTTCAAATATTAACCAGAAAGGGAGTCAGTCCACAATGCAAGGCTATCAGGAGACCAAGGCAAAGTTAGTCTACCAAAGGTGACGATATTAATAATGACATTTATGCTGCAGGAATTTAATTAGACCGAAAAAGAATTTGTAGTAAAGTTGTCACAATAGCTCAAGACAAAATGGAAATCAGTCCAAAGGCATTCAATCCTTAATTAGTTTGGGAATAGTAGATTAAAGATAAACTTAGAAAAATCGGTGGAGTGACTGGCTATTAGGGGCCAGTAGAACGTATAATGTCACGTCAGATTTTTCACTTTTTGATGCTTTTAGATAAGATCAAGTGCAAAGTGTTTTTTTAAAAAAAATGCAGGAGCAGCTGATTTTTTCATTCTTCAAAAGATCAAATGTTTTTGCTTTTAATAAAAGCAGTGACAGTCAGAAGTCTTGGTTGTTGATGCTGATTTTTCTCCTAACCGTGATGAAATAATGAGCCGCACGGCACCTTGGCTACACGTGGAAAAAGGCAGCTCTGTGTACAGTGTTCAGAGTACCTGTACTGCCTTTTAAAAAATAAGGTTTCAGGGGAAAAAAAAGGCACTTGTGACCACCCACAATAAAATTCTTCCTTAGTGCTGGCTTGTTCACGCTCATAAAGGAACCAGGAAGGTTTTTAGGCTCCGGTGACTGATCTATGTGTTCACATTTAGGTAAGAAGGAAAACTGATACATGCAAAGCATCTTGCAGTCCCCACCAACACATGGATTGCAAGCTTGGGGACCCTGGCAAGGCTTGGGGACCCTGGCAGTGCTCTTCCAGCTGAGCCCTCGTGTCCTGCCTGACCCCAGGATGCTAATCCCCTAACGCCAGGGGTGCCTGGCTGCTTCCCACCCCCACGGACGTCAACAGCAAACTCACGCTGACTTTCAGCTCTAAGCTCACAGCCTGATATACTGACAGAGCACAAATAGAAGCCAACCCCTCAGATCATTCAAAAGACCTTGTTTTGTCTTCCCAATAAAGGAAGAGACCTGAAGGAGGAAGAAAGTTCCATCAGACCAAAATCCTGGGAAGCTGCCACCTCTGAGCAGGAGGTTGTCTGTCCAACATCAGGACCCTGTGCTATAAACTGTCTCCCTGACTTAGGTACCAAAGCAAGCCAGATCATGCTACATTATCCAGTATTCACTTAAAACAAAAAGTAAAGGGAAAAAAAGCCCACAGAGAAGACAATAAGGTGTTTTCTGCCTGGTTCAGCAAAGAGACTGTAGCCCTGCATCCTGTGGGAGGGCTTTAACGACCTGTTTTGATTGCACAGAATAGATTTTCTTCTATTTTATCGCAAGTGGAACAGGCTCAGCAGATTAGGGAAATTCAAAATCAGGAAGGAAATACATTTAGCAGAAGAATCCAGCATCAGGCAGAGCTTAAACATCCTAACAGTAGCAGCAGAGGCTATTCTGAGAATTGCATTCAACTATATTCCTACTTCACACCATTTCTGAATCAAACCCTAAAACACGAACTCACTGAACAAAGTGAAACAGAAGCTACCCCTAAATTACATTTAAAGTGGTTAATTTGCTAATGGATTGCTTTATACTGCAAACTTCATGCAACCATATCAATACCTACACCTCACCCAAAGGAATTCCCACCACTCTGCACACTGCATCCCCAGGAGCACCTACAGAGCCTCATCTCACTCTGTTCTGAATAAAAGCAGAGCTGCACTCACCTAACCTGAGAAGCATGGTCCTACCACATCCATCTTCACAACTTCCTCCCTCTCTTTGCCCTTGCTCAAGGACAGAGGCGTTTCCCTTGTCTTCAGGGGAGCTCAAAACGCTGTTCTCAGCCGTTTCAGTGCATATGGTGCTCCCCATGCCATTTCCCTCTGCAATCCCTCTGCCACCTTCCTGACTGGCCTCGGGCTCTCTGTACAGGTGCTGGAGCAGGCTGCCTCCCCACTGCTCATCTGTGCTGTCATTACTCACTCTCTGTACTCTTCTTGGCTCCAGCCATGCTGCTTTCTGCCACGCTGGATTGCCAGACTGAAGGACGACAGCGTCCCTCAAAAAACCCCAAATAAAACCCAGGCTTTTGCCTTGACCTCCCATAGGGACAAAAAAGGTTGAAGGGTTTGGGTTTTTTTTCACCTTTATCTACTCATTTTTCATTATGGGATGGAGTGAATTATGTTACATGCATCAGCAGTATGAAAGAGTGTACTGCTGTGAATTGTGGAGCATCGTTCCCACAGACAAAGGGCTTTGTCTCACCTGCACATAAGTCAGTTTCTTCAAGCCACACTCTGGTTTGGTCTCTTTATCAGGCTCCAAAGGGCTTTTTCTCACCTGCCCATAAGCCAGTTTCTTCAAGCCACACTTTGGTTTGGTCTCTTTATCAGGCTCAGGGGGATTTCAGAGTGAAGAGCTACACCGAAGCGTCGGCGGGTGATGGGGAGCGCTCAGGGAGGTCAGCGTTTACACCCAGCCCTCCAGGTCACATCTCAGCAGCCTGGTGACACCAGTCTAGGGAGCTTAGCAGGATGGAGAAAAGGACAATTCTTCCCTCTTGAGGGGAGAGGGCAACCACAGCAGGTGGCAGAGATGAAGAAACACACAGTGGCTTGTGCTGGATGATGAGCTGTCAGTGAACGTTCTGGAGAAAACACCCAACCGCCGTGTAATGACGGGCACCCCTCAGACTTTGTCTGTCCTCCCACACAGAGAATCCCTCTTTGTGACTTTTGGGGGACCAGAGGCACAGATGAAGGGCACTGGCCAGCCAGCTGATCAGGGGGGATCAGCTTGCAGCAGCTTGGCTGGTTTAAAAGCAGCTCAGACCTCTGTCCCCTGCCCTGCCATCCATCTCACCATCCAACACTGGACACGTCTCTGAAAGCCCAGTACACTCAAGTCTTGTACTTCTCATGTCAAGATCCAAGTTAGAGCAGGGAGTGTAGAGTTTACTCTCTTAATATCTTTAAAATTAATTACTGGGCATCTGACAAAATAAATTGACCTTATAATAAGGTTTCTAAAAATGCAATTGGTGTAATCCTTCAAATTACTTTCTGTATGGAATATTAAGCTCTCTCCTGCCTTACACATGCCCTAGTACTTGGCAAGTACAAGGCAAGGAAGCATTTAACATCACATATAGAAGTGTCCTGCACTAACTCCCCGAGGGAACTGGCCCAAAATAGAGCACTGGCTATTTCTAACACATTTGAAACCAAATTGCAAGGTGAAAGGGTAGAAGGGTGTTAAAATCTGTGGTTATTGTGGATTTGTGGCTCCTGTGTTTGTGGATAAAACTAGAAAAAAGGAATAGAGCTGTGGATTCCTCACAAAGTTATCTTCACAGTGTACTGTGAGTTTTAACTTGTTCAGAGAACTGTGTGTTACTCACAAGTAAGACAACTCCCCACAACAGGCATAGTCATACAGCACGGTCAGAGCAAACCTCTCCTGCTCACCAGTCCAACCTGGAAGAACTCCTTTGGCTTTGGCCAGGACAGCTCAGATGATAGCAGGGATGTTTCACATCTCAGCAGAGCTGAGAGATCATGATGCTGAGGATGTGCACTGCATCTCTGACAGCAGCCCTGGAGCTTCCTCTTGGATGCAAGTAGCTGGCTCTCTTCAAACCAGCATCTACATGGCCAGTCAGATGGAGAAGACCAGGAGGAGACAATGAAGTGAAGTTATCTGGCAGCACAGATGGGCCCAGAGTCATCGCTCAGACCTGGTCTTCAAACACAGGGTGACAGTCAGGGCTCCAGCCAGGCTTTGGAAGAGCTTTGCAAGGAGCAGATGGTGGATTGATGTGCCAAACCTGACTGTTCTCTTTTCCCATCACTAGGCCTTGTCTCTCAGCTGACCATGTGGCACGATGGAGACAACACTGTTTCTGTATACCAAATTTTGACTACCAAACACAACATATTTTGGTGGGGTGAAGGCCCTGGAGAGCTTTCAGTCCAAGAGATGTGGGATAGCTGAGGAAAGCTCAGTTGAAGCTGACCTTACCAGAGACTCTTTCTGAATAACATCTCCAACTGGCCTGCAGCAAGGGAAAGATGAGAAGTTTCCTACCATTAACTCACATGAATACAGATCTTTCAGGCATTCCTCATCAGCCCAGAGCATCCCTTGCTAATGAAGCTTCTTTTCACTCTGCCCCATGTGGAGGGGGCGATCGCAGGGGACGGTGTCGTGGTCAATGCTCGCTCATGGTGGGGCACAGCGGCACCTCGGCATCGGTGGGGACACCAGTCGTGGGACACGTGTGCAGGACTTGCAGGGACTCTGTCAGCCAAAGGGAAGAGATGTTGTTTCAAAAGGAATGAAAGTTCTTCCCTTCTCAGTGTGTTTTTCTGGGTGGCCATGAGCACTTGTCCCTTTTCATTCCCTCTGGGAACTTGTAGCAGCAGAGGAAACCGCCGCAGAGTGACAGGAGGACGGACAGACAGTTCACATGTGACAGCAAAGCGACACTCTGGTCTCTGCACCGACTCCTCATGATGAAATATTGAATGAAAATATGGTAATATCACAAGGAGAAGTTTAAAATCACTCTGTTCTTTCTGTACAAATCTTCTTTTGTTCACCTGTAGCCTCATGGAACCAGATCACTCTTCTAACTTGCATATGAATAAAAGTGACTTTTCAATAGAGGCAAATACAGCTCGTGAGAAATTCCAAACTCAATCCTTGTTCTTCAGTTTGTGACTCTCTTCCCCATTTGCCACTCTCAGCAGTAGCTGCTGAAGCAAAGGATTTATGAAAATGCTTTTTTATTCTGAAGCTATTCCAACTTTTCTGTTCCTTTTCCAGTGGCAAAGAGGAAATAAAATAAATTGAAAGAAGAATTTTCTTACACCAGCACTACCCAAAACCATGATCAATGTTCTTCTATCAGGAAAAGATGGAGAAATCAAAAGGCTTCCATGAAGCATTCACTGAAGCAACACACTGACAAAATAGTACTTCAGGCAGAACTTTTCCCTAGGTCTACTTAACATCACACATATATGTCCAAAATCTTGTTTCTGGAGTTCCAGAAAGCCAGAGGGTTTTGTCTCAGCTGATTTGAGGGGTGGGTTTTTTTCAGAATAAACTCTACATGTTCCTTAAGGTCTTTGCAATCACTTTACAAACTCTGAATCCTGTAGTCTAACCAGAGGGCCATGGGGAGCTCCAGCCTGCAGCTATCCACCCAGCCTCCAGCCAGCAGAAGCTCCCCCCCTCAAGGATGATGGGCACAGCTGTGCTATTGCACTCCCAGCTCAGGCTCCAAGTGACTATGGGAAGCCCCTCCATGATCAGACATCCCATTAGTACCCATCCAAGCACACCCAGCCAAGGTCCCATCCTGTGCACCACTGCTGCAGAGACTGGGACTTCCAAACACCTTGGTGATGCAAATGTTCTGCTCCACCACCCAACATCCACTGGTCTGATGGACCTCTGAAACTACTGCATGCTGATCATCAGTAAAACTTGGTGTAATTACACAGTCATGGTGGTGAAATAAATCCAGTGGCATCCCAGGAGCCATCAGCTATTTATGTGGTGTGAAATGAACACAATTTGGTGTCAAACAACACAATTTGGTTGTTCACCTCCTAGTCCAACCACACACAGTCCTGATAACTGATAAAAAACTGAAAGTGCCAAGGTTGTGTTGAAGTTTTGTTAGGGCAACTTTGCCAGGGAAGTGTCACACATGGTGTTTGGTGACACAGACTGAGAGGAACCAGACCACGAAATGCTGCTAAGATGAACTTGGCAAGATTATGTGAGTAAAATATCCTCACCTGAAGCCATGTCACCTTGCTGGGATAACATCCCATCTCTCATGTCAAGCTACATAAACCAGGGTAACGAGTGAGGAGCACCTAGATGGCCCAGGAAGGGACAGTCATTAGTCAGCCTGTAGCACGCTGTCATCTCGGTCACAGGCACATGGGTTTCTGGATAGGAAGGGACAACTTCCCCTTGCACAAGTGTCAAAACCCAAAGGACTGCTGCAATAACCATGGAAGTTCCTCCCACACGTGTTCCCATGGTGTGGGTACAGCTCAGGGAGTCCAGGAGTAAATAAAACCATATACCATCCTGTGTGTACATTGAAACCTCATCATGCAGCCTGGAAGGAGAGACAGGGCAGCCAAAGTGGAAGACATCTCCTTCCCAAATGGAATAGACTCACTTCTTTCCTTGAGCTCTCTCTTTCTCAATTGTACTTTTTATTGACAGATGCAAAGCAAGACTAATGAACTATTGATAACCCTGGCACAAAGGATTATTAGACAAAGCAATTTTATTTTGTGAGCATTGATTTATATGTCACAACCACGGAACAAATGATAATGGTACTTTAGACAGATGAAGTTGAATGCTAAACAGGTGGTCGCCCTGTTTGCTCCTAATACCCAGCCTAAATGCACTTACATTTCCTTGTGCCACTGTATACTCCATATACTCACAGACAGGCTCACAGATCATCTGCATAATTAAAGGGTTTTATAGAGAAACCCAAAGCAACCCAAAAAAACCCCAAACCTGCTGTTTTGAACGTGAATCTTGACAAAGCATCATGCTGAATTACTTCAATTTGAACCAGTGATTCCCAAAAACTAAAACAAATCCCACATGTCCAAGCACAGAAGGAATCCATGAGTAAAAATATGTGAGAAAAGGGGCTGCCTCAATAGATATATAAGAAAGAAACTTCCTGGCCAGAGAAAGAGAAGAGAATGAAACAGGAGGATGGGTTTTACCATTTTACTGCAGATCTCTGTACCCTCAGTCCGTGGTGACATCCAGAAGCTCTGTCTGCAGACTCCTGGGGAGCTGGAGCCCATCCAGAGCCAGCAGTGCTGCTGATTAGCATCTGCAAGGAAATAAACTCTCTCTGATCCCGAGAACTGAGCAGATGCAGCATCCAAATTTTAATTCTCATCTTCTGGGGCATTCATCTGACATTTAATCTGATGGCAATGTCTTAACCCAGATGGAATTATGGAAACAGTAGTGAAATTTGTCCTCTTACCCTGGCAAATCCAGGGGGAAATTTCAAAGACAATGACATAGAGAGCTGATTTTGCTGGCTTTCCTATGACAGATAGGTGGCCAGCACCCACCTTTGCCTTTAAAAGCCTCATCATGCTCTCCTGGTGAGCAATCAATCACCTTTTAAAAAGAACTGCCATCAGCCTCTCCACTGTCATGATTGGTATCGAAATCCCTTCAGATCACAAGCTCAGAACAAACATTATGAAGGGTACACAAGAAGTGATCCGATGATGCCACAGCAAAGTCAGCCCCCAGGATTTCCAAGAGAAGGATGTTCCACTTGCAGGCTGGAACACACTACAGCAAAACTCTGCTTTAATGAACTTTTAAAGGAAAATGGTTTAGTTGTTGTTTTTTTTTTTAATACAAACTGCATCAACAGACACTTGTCCTACCTCAGACTCTGTTAAACATGACACTCAAAAGTCATCTGCAGTACTCCAGGGATTAAATTATTTTCCTGAAAGCCAATTCACTCCCATCATTATTACTGGTGGAAAGCTGTGAGTTTTTCTGCTTTGCCCACCTTTTTCTTTTTTTTTTTTCCCCCTCAATGCTAGAAATAGATTACACTGGCACTTCAGGATGCTGATCTGCAGTTTCAGCTGAGCTCTGTGGTTCACTGAGATTTATCAAAAATGACAAGATTCAACATCTAGAAGATGTCTCAGCGTGCCCAGGAGCGCAAAGATGCTGCTGCAGTTACAACAGTAGCCAGAAAGAAATAAGGAAAGTGTTAGACAAAGAACCACGTGGTCCTTGGAAATCCAAGTCCAATGTGAATGGGGAGATGCTGAGCTGGCCAGCACTGTCCATCAGTGGGTGAGAAAGGGTCACTGCCCACCCTCCTCAGAGTGAAAATTCAGGGAAAGCTGCCCTGGGCTGTTATAAACTTCCTTGTAGTTGCCTGTCAGAGCCTCTGAGCTGCAGAGGTTTCTCCTGCTCCTTTTGCAAGTAGTGTGGTATAAGTTGGCAAGTGATGAGTGTCTATTTGTGCTCACTTCTGAGTTAAGCTACCCCTGGAATAATAAAATATAATGTTCCATAAATGGTTTTCTCCTTTTCACACACATGTATGTGAAGCAAATCATGATGTATTTGGAAGAGGCTAAGAAAAAAAATTGGAGTACCTGGACAGTAAATAATTATGAGGCCCAAAATCATCTCCTCTGCATAATCAGCCTCCACTTGGCCAACTCACCCTATTGTTTAGCCATGTTGTTTTACTGCATGCACACAGCTGGTGTCTGTGTTGTCTCCCTCAGTGTCGCTGCCTGTACTGTCAGGTTGGACAGGCTGCACCTTCAGCATCCCTCATCCTTCTCTGCAGCAAGGTGACATTGCTCTGTGGTCCCCCTCCTGCACCTGCCTTTCATTTAGGTGTATTTTAGAAAGGGCTTCTCCCAAGGTTGAGCACAGTAACAGAGAGATAACATGTGGAAATCAGTATCATAGTACATAAAGCCAACCAACACAAACCCACTGCAGGATTTCATTTGCTATTTCACAGGCATGAACAGAGCTGAAGAAACTAGAGCTGTGCAGGGCAGTGAGGAAAACTTCAGTGAGATATGAGAGCACCCAGGTTTCTTCTAACAAACAACAATTATCACAGGCCTCTGTAAGAGAACTCATTTCAAAGCAATGAGCTTCACTCAAACAGGAGTCTGAAAAATAAAGCTCCAGAGTAAGAGAAGTCCTGCACTCAGGTAGGATGTCACAGGGCTCCCAATTCCTTCAGGGGAGTCAAAGGCAAATTTCTCCACACCCTCCCCTCCCAGCAACACACCAGACCTTCTCCTTTAGGGGTCTGGAAATAGCCTGAGGGACTTCAGCTAATCCAGGGAAAAGTGACATGGAAATAACTCCCACAAGACCTTTGGGAAAGCTTAATCCAATCTCCTCTTGTGAACTAGATATTGCTCCTCTTTTACTTGCCTTCAGTGGTGATAAACTGCAGACAGAGGAGATAAGGGACTCACATTTAACCACTCATAGGAAATACACTCCTCACTTTTGCTTATCTTACAGCCTAGTATGGATTTCCTTTTAGTAACCTCCTGAATTACAATCAAATTATACTTTGAGGGCCATTGACTTGCATGACTTGCAATACCTTAAAGGGTTCTGTTCCAGCTCCCAGGGAGGACTTGTAATCTCTGCCTTCTATATTTCAGTGAGAGTCAGGGATATGACCACAGCTGTGCTCACAGCACATACCTGGGATGTTCCAGCCCAAGCTCCACACACACACCATGCACAGGCAAGAGAGAAGCACAGAACCATCCCAGGAGCTCGTCTCCTCCTCCCCCTCGCAGCGACAGCACCGGGGCCGAGCGGTAACGCCGGGCGCTCTCAGACACACGCTCACTTTAATGGCACCTGCTCTACACACCAGGTGTTGGCTGTTCTTTTTTTATTACTGGAAAATAAATGGAAGTGTTAATGCTCAGAAATGGTGCAGCATGCCACCACTGACAGCAGATGTCTTAGATATGCCTTGCTCTTACTGGGAGCAAGTTGTTGCTCTGTTACGAGCTCCACAGCCAGAACAAAACAATACAGTATCTGGTGTATCACTTTCTTTGCTGCAGCAAGATATATTTTTTAATTGCCTAAATGTTTAGATAGCTGAAATAAGAGAGAGGGAGAGTAAACACAACCTGAAGCTCCCCAAGAGACCTCCTGTCAGGACTGATTGCTCTCCCCTGAATGGTGAAGGTCAGGACGGTGCCCAAGGTAAATGTGCTGACATTACAGAAGGCAGTTCTGAGGCACAGATGTTCTCCTCTGGCTCCTGCTAAGGATCCAACCTGAGAGCCAGAAAACATGTTTGTATTTATATTATGCACACAGGACTAAGGTAAGAGTTACAGCACTGTGCATCTGCTCTCCCTTAGTGTTGACAGTGAGAATCAGTGTCACAGACTGGCCTCGGTTGGAAGAGACCCTGAGGACCATTGCGTTCCAACCCCCCATCACAGGCAGGGCCACCAACCTCCAGTCCTGGAGCTGGACAAGGTTGCCCAGGGCCCCATCCAACCTGGCCTTGAACACCTCCAGGCTTGGGGCATCATCCACCTCTCTGGGTGGCCCCTTCCAGCCCCTCACCACTCTCTCTGTGAAGAGCATCCCCTGTTATCTAACTTCAACATTCCCTCCTCCAGCTTCACTTCATCCCCTTGTCCCACCACTCTCTGCCCTTGGGAAAACACAATTCCCTCCTGTCCACTAGGTCTATTCCCTTGTCTGTGCTTGTAGCCAGAAGATCCCATCACCTCATTGCTACCTTCTGGCCAAGATTCAGACACCAGTAACTTCTTCAGCTGGGCAGGTTCTGGGGGAGACTCTGGCACTCAGCTGCTGTTACAAATCAAATCTTTTAGGGTGTTTTATATTGATGTCCCAATGACTTCCAATAAAACTGACAAGTAACTTTTCCCTGTCCCAATATGTCAGTACTGTCCTGCAAGAGCAACTCTGGGAAGCCACCAGCTTGTAACACTAGTCACCAGGTCCACTAAGAGAAATGGGAGAACAACTTCTCTCAGCAAGTAGGTGGGAGACACAAATCCCTCTTCTCCCTTTATTCCATCCTGCTTTTTAAAAAAAAATACCATGTTTCTTCCAATTGTACCCCCAGTAAAGCCATAAGAAATAGCATTTGCCAGCCCTGAAAAGAGCAAATCTTTCCCTGCAGCAGCATTTATCAGAACAGGGAAACAAAGTGTTCAGAGGACACGTGGGAGGAAATTTCCACAGGAGACAAACTGAAGAGTTGTCGAGGGGCACCCAGCAAGCTGAGCAGAGAGAGGGAACTCTCCTCAGCAGCTTTGCTTTCAAACTGGCCACTGGTTTCTTTCAGACTAGGTCCAAGGTGCTCTCATCCTCACCTCCCTTTAAGCATCTTGGACAGGAGTCTGCAGAGATTACTGCTCATGCCACGCTGCTTTGGCAGGGGAGGGACACTGCCCAAGCCAGCCCCCAGCCCTAACCCACTCGGGGTTTGTGCCGTGGGGAGAAGCCTCATGGTTGGTGGGTTGATTTAAGGACTCAGTTCTGCTGGACAAATCTTGCAGGTTTTTTTTCCTGACACTGATGTTTCTGAGAACAAAACAAATCACCATGTAGATATTCTACCTTAGAGCAGACGTGCTGCATTCACATGCATAAAAATGGGTGAATATTAAAACATGAATTGTGAATATTCAAATGCATATGCAAATCAAGGCACTTAGACTGTGTCCTTGTCCTTTGCAAGATTTTTCCATAAATATTGAAAAGGGAATTTTCCTGGAAGAAACATTCATCCAAACAGAATGCTTTTAGGAAACAACTCAAGTTACAGCAAGTATTCACAGGAGAGATGCTTTAAATTGGTGGCTATTGGTGGGAGAAAGTTGATTCTGGGAACCTGCAATTAGACAACACAAACTTTTTGTGCAGCTTCCTCAAAGATCTACAGAAACTTGTTTTGATAAATAATTCAGCAAAGATTTTTTTGAAATGGCAAATATAAATGTGAGAAAAAGACAAATTTCATCCATAAATTATTCACTCGGCATTGTGAGGGGAGGAAATGCCACAGCAAGCTGAGCTAGAGGCAACAGCTACACCTCAGTTAAATACCATAACCATAGGCAGTAACTTGTGTTAACACACCTCCCTGAAAGCTCCAAACTTGGGCTCCCACACCAAGAAAATTCCTAATTATGGTAAATAACAGCCTAATGGTGCATCTTGTTGCAGGACAGCGTGTCAGGCTGCTGGGTTTCCATCCACAGCCCCGTGTCTGCCAAAGGCAGCTGCCTCCACCCCTCACCTTGACTCAGGCAGCTGGAGTTTTCATCCCTAAAGCAGGCAGAACCAACTTTTTTTCCTTTCACAACTGTTTGCACTGTGATCATGTCAGAGAATGTTGTTTTTATGTCAGCCTCATGTCTATGATAAGGCGCCTCCAAGCCCTAACAGCATCTAAAGCATCAGCGGCAACAAATATTTAACCTTGTGATAACAAAGGGGAATGAAAACCTGTGTGTGCAATTCCACCCAGAGGCTTTCTTCCACATACAAAACACTGTCCACTTCCCCACTTTTGTTAGATTTCTTTGCAGGGATGTCTCATAACCTTCAAACAAACCAAATTCATATTAGGACCATTTTCCTTCCCAGGGGAAGATGCCACACAAGGTGTACAGAGAGGAGGAAACAACAGGGAAGGGATAGGTCTGCTGGTTTGAAAACAGGGCTTCAACTATCCAGGCCTCTGAGTTTTATTTAACTCACTGAATTTTTTTTATGTTTACAGAAGGGCCCAATGAGGATAATTAGACTAGAACCATGCCTGGCTACACCAAAGGCTCTCTGTCAAGCATACAGGCTAACACTTATTTTTATTAATTCTCTGTTTTTCTAGGGAGATACAATTGTATTAGGAACAGTATGTAGGTGGCTCATTTTTCCTTCCTCACATTCCCTTTGACAGTAGTTTGAAATAATATTCATCAAACAGCACAAAAAAAAAGTTGAAAGAAATTAACTAAGCAACCTACTCCTCAGAAGTAACAGGATCATTTGGTTTTACAGTCCTTTTCAGCCAAGTTCTTAAGCAGAAAAGGCAGCAAAGTGCTGTACCTTCACCCACCTATGAACCATCACATCTTGAACCTCACTGTTGGTACAGTAAGTCCTCAGTCCTTGCAGGATGGCCCTGTGCAGCCAGCATGGCTCAGCATGGACCTGCAAGACATCCCTCCATGGCAGCAGCTTTGCCCTGGGCAGAACCAAGGCTTTTGGGTCCTCCTGATGCTCTTCCTCCTGTCTGGCACTAAGAGAGGGGAGCAGAGATGGCAAAGCCATGTTTCAATTTCATCTTTTCACCCTTTTCAGCCAAACCCTGTTTATTAAAAATCAATATTGTTTGACAGCATTTAAGCAGGTGTCCAACAAAAATACAACAGCCATGTCCATCTAAACCAAGTCACTACTTAAGTCTGAAAAATTAGTGATGAAAACATGTATGTAAATGTTCCTATCTATTCCTGATTGCTGGGAGACCCCCCAGCTACTTTATTAAACACAATCCACCAGTAATTCTCGATTTTGTGTTCGTATTATCAGCTCCTCAAGGTAATAACAAAGGAAAGACCACAGATAAAATGGCACCAGGCTCTGATATTCACCACAAATCTGCTCAGTACAGAGCCATGAGGAAAGGATTAACTGTGACTTATGCAAGCAGCTTCCCAAACACGAAGCTAATCTTCCTTACCAGGTGCTGTTTTCACAGGGGCAAAGACTTGAGCATCTATTTTCCTTTCCATCTACCTGGCTCCAGGGCTTCCAACCCTTCCCAGCATCATTCAGGAATGGAAGAAAGCTTGGCAGCACCAGTGCATCAACCTGCCTGGATCTGACTCATCTTGAGGATGGGACCAAACAAATGAGGGAAATCTGGGTTCTCCTTTTCTGCCTCTGCTGCTACCTGACCTTGGGAAATCTGCTGGAGCCAGATCACCAGCTGAGGGGACATCATGGAGATGGGTGCTGGAGTTTAGCATGATGCAGAACGGGATCTGATCCTCCCCAGTTTCTCTCTGTAAAGCAGGGTTGGAAATGCTCCTTCTAAGAGGCTCTGGAAGAGTTTGTCTGTAATTGCTTGTAAACCACTGAAGTGGGAAGAGATACAGAAATCCAAAGCAGTGATTGTAATAACGGCTTGAGATTAATCTGGTTTTGGCACGTTGGAAATACTGATGGACTTGATTCAAGGCAGTTCCTGAAAACTGCAAAGTGTCTAAAAAGTGAGAGAAAAAAAAAATAGTTTGATTTAAACCATTCCAGAGGCAAACCCACCCTCTGAAACCTACTGTTACAGCCTGCAGATGAAGTGCTCTTGAATGTTCTCTGGTCACAGCAGGAGACAAGGAAGAGCCAAGGTAAGTTTTATGTCAACTAAAAGATTCTCTGCCTCTGAAATCCCAGGCAAGGAAGTGATGGGGGTGTGTGGGGGGGTTGTGGTTCCCCTCCTGCTTCTCCCCACAGCAAAGCTGTATTAGGGAACTTGGTGAGCAAGGGGTAAGATGCTCATCACCCAGGGCTAGGGGCTGACCCCCCTGAGGAACACTGATGAGTGATCCTGGCATGGGAACCAGGGCAGTATGATTTGGTGGTATGTGCATTGTCTACATGACACAGTGAAACTGTCAGGGCATTACTGTGCTCTCTGGGGTGAGGAAAGGACCCGAGAACTCCTGGTTTGCCTCTTTATCTCCCAGAGACAGGCAGCACCACTCTGCTATTCAGTTCCAGAAACACCCTCCTTCCCTGAAAGCTGCAACTCTTCCAAACTTCCCACCAGCCTTCATTTTATGGAGCCTCAAGGTTAAGATTACTCTTTATTAAAAAAAAAAAAAAAAAAGAAGAATATTTCAATCATTTCCTTCCCATTTACTTGGGATTAGTGGATGTTGTGTCAATAAGGACAAATGAAATTTTCAGGCCAGTATAAACTCTCACTGCAGTAGGGATGGGACCTTTCTATACAGGCTTTCGAGGAAATAAAAGTAACTGATGTCACAATATGTTTTAATTATTTTCTTCATAAACTACCAAATTAAATTTTAAGAAGCTGGAGCCACTATCTCTTATTAAATTGAGACTGAACTCGGAGATGTAACTTTTAATGAAACTTTCCACGTTTTCTTGTACTTTTAACCATTTCCAGCAGCCTGCCACATACAATATCTCCCCAAAACTTCTTATTTTCACATTATTGCAACAGACTCCATTTCATGTGAACCAGTAAGAATTTCCCCATCTGCAAGCCCTTTGCTCAGCCACGGTCCAGCCCTCTGTATGGAGCCACTGGGGTTTGCTACCGTGCATCACCGCAGTCATCTGTCCCATCATCTGAGGCACTGCTACACCTGCATCCAGCCCAGCTGCTCTATACACAGCAGCAAGAACAGTATTTATCCCTTCTGAGCCACATCATTATAAAAAGGCTCCAGTATTTTATCTGGGATTTTCCTACTCACCATGGTATGAAGTACAGTCCCCAAAAGCAGCGTTGAGAATCTCAGGGACAAGTACCGCAGCACCGGGTAGGAGAGAGTGGACCTGAAAAACATGTGCATTAATAAACACTCATCATATGCAAAATAAATATATTTTCACTAATTAAAGCATCAATATAATCTCAAATTAGCAAAGAGGAGAAGCTGGTCTGCGAGTATTTGGCTCATAAAAACAATCAAAACAAGGCACAGTTGGGGCCAACCGGCAGAAAACAAAATCCACAGGAGCCTCTGGATCATATTTTTGGATCATGCCTTCAGGGGAGAAGAGGAGAAACAGAGGTGAAAATGCAGCAGCTGGTAAGAACATGAAAAATCATAAAGAAGAGTTAGATAGAAAAGCAGAGAGAAGAGAAAATAACTGGTGGTGAGGGGAGAAAAAAAGGAACAAAGAAATGGAGAAATCCCTCTCCGAGTTTTCACTATTTCATATAATGTATTAAATCAGCAGAGAGAAAGGGAAATAACCTATAAAGATGCTTGTCCCTCAGACAGGAGTGGGTTATTTATTCTCTTATTCACAGTCCCAACCTCCCTGCCCTGCCCCTTGTGCTGAGCTGGGGACCAAGATCTTTCTGGTCCCCCAGCGCTGCTCCCAGAGGCTCCACGTCCTCCTTGGGGCCACGTCCCCCCTCGCTCTTCGGGTCACAGATTGTCCCCAGTGGTAATTTCTGTGCTGTAAATGGTAAAATACTGGGGTGTTCTGTTGGTTGTTTGGGGCTTTTTTGTTGTTTATATAATTTTATTCATGACTTTGGGCAGTCACAAACCGGTTTTCCGCTGTGCTCTGAGCAGATGGCTGTTCCGAGAATACCGGCGTCCTGGCAATGACAAACAGACTTGACCTTCCTGAGCAGCATCACAGACTTCTTATTAAAAGCAAAGAAATGAAGAACCACTCTCATCCTCCCAAACTCTTCAGGATTATTGTGACACAGCCTGTGGCTGAGGACAACTCAGGCACACGCCGTGTCCAAGGGAAATCTGAGAATCAGCCTCCGAGAAGCCCGAATGGCCCCTGGAGTTACTGGGCTGTTTTGGTGGAGCACAGCCAGCTCCAGCATCGTGTCAGCTCCCTTTGCAGAAGCAGAGGACAGCAGGGACATGGTGGCATCTACCCCTCACCTACCTTCCAGCTCATCCTGCCCTAAGGAGAGCTGCTGTGAAGGGCTTTGCTTACTCCACAGAATAAAACCATCTGCCAGCCCATAAAACATCCCAGTCCTAAAGGTTGGGGTTTGTTCAGAAAGGATCTGGGTATCATTTCCCAATTATTTAAGTAGCTGAATTTAACTGTAGCCTTTGGAAATGGTTGGTAGCACAGCTTTAGGGATCTAGACCCACAGAGCCCTCAAGGCATGGCAGTTCATTTTTTTCTGCCCTTTTCTAATATAAACAATCCCATTGTTAAACCATTTAAATATGATCTGTGTGACCTTTTCCAGGAACCACACCGAAAAATCCAAGTGAATCTTACAGCACTGGTTTTTGTTCCATCTTTTCCAAAGACAGAGAAAGGCCCATTATCTTCAAGGAGGCAGTCTGGTGGTTTTTACCATGTGTGAAATATTTCATACCTGTCTAAAAATAAAAAAAATAAAATAATAGGAGGTTTGGGGCACAGCACCCAGGGAGCAATTCTTGCCACTTGATCAATGCCTCGTTATAAACTAAAGGTAACTTGTGTCTTTGTCCTTAGTTTGCAGTTTCCAGTTGATGAAGGATGTGTGGCATGAAGACCCACACTGTCATTTGAGGGATTTTGTGTAAATTACTCACTTGACCTCCTTCTAGCAGCAAATCCAAAGCTGTCACCCTTCCAGCAAGCACTGCCTCTTGCCTACGAGCTATAAAACATCACAGAGGGATTCAGGCCCAGTGTCAGCCAGAGACAGTGAAACAAATGATCTCAACTGGTGATGATGAGGAGGATCATGAGTGGGAGGAAGTCAAACAGGTGAAGTATCAAGACAACCACGTGTGAGAAGCCAGAAAGAGCTGAAGCACTGCTTAATGCTGGAGGAAACTGCAGACTGATGAGGTCTGAGAACTGAGCAAAACCCTTTCCAATCAAAGACAACGGTGAGGGACCTTCTTGGGGATCCAATCCAGAGCTTTAGTGGGAAGCTCATGGCTTCGTGCAAGCTGCCCTGGACACGCTCTTCTGGCCTTTGACGCTATTGAGAACCACTCCTTGTCCCTCTGAGGCAGAGGTTTCACTAACTCCAAGCAAAGCTTTGTAAGCAGGGAGCAGAGAGAGGAGAAAGCTCTGCCCAGAAGGTCTGTAGTGTGTGTCCAGCAGAAGAGCTTCTCCATGGGCAGAGGAGGCTGTTGCTGTCTTTTACATAGGACTGAAAAAGCATAGAACCATGGAATCATGGAATCATGGACTTGTTAAGGCTGGAAAAGACCCCTAAGATCATCCAGTCCAACCATTAACCTACCGCCACCAAGTCTACCTTTAGACCATGTCCTCAAGCACCGCATCTCCCCGTCTGTTAAACCNCCCTCAGCCTCCTCGTAGGGCCTGTTCTCCAGACCCTTCCCCAGCTCCCTCAGCCTCCTCGTAGGGCCTGTTCTCCAGACCCTTCCCCAGCTCCCTCAGCCTCCTCGTAGGGCCTGTTCTCCAGACCCTTCCCCAGCTCCCTCAGCCTCCTCGTAGGGCCTGTTCTCCAGACCCTTCCCCAGCTCCCTCAGCCGCTCCTCATAAAGCACTTGGAAAACCAAAAGGCACTTCTGCTGAGGGTCTTCAGGGGGGTACAGGGTGGGGAAAGAGACTAATTTACGTTCAGAAATCATTGGCAGACAAACTGTAGAAGTTCCTCTGCAGACAGGGGACACATTTGCCACAAACCACATCCTCAGACATGGGGGACTCTGGTTCCCGTGTCCGACATGGAGAGAGATATCTGAGTGTGTAAAACCACAGCCTGAAGAATTTAGTATCCATGACTCAAGCTGTGCCTAAAACCCAGCAATTTTCCCTCACTGGCATTCCCAGGTTACCATCAGTGAACACTGTTCCCATCTCTTAATTGTTTAATGGTTGGTGAGAAGGCAGAGAAATGACAGACCACTCGCCCAGGCTAATGAAACCATTGAAGCACTGATCCAAACTCAACTAAGTGGAAATTTGGCCCTGGAAATATTCATCACTGTTTTTTTTCCTGATTTCACCATTTCACTTGAGCTGTCAGAGCAGCAATATGCAATAACATTGTATATTCACAGTGCCATCTGCATTACAGTACAAAATCTCCTACCAGTCAATGCAAGTGTCCAAAGAACTCGTCCAATTTGTCACAATAACCTTCAAAACTTGACAGCAAATCATGCAAATTATTTCTTTTGGATCTCCACGTACCTTGTGATTATTTGTACTTTGCCAATATCACTCCAAACGTTCCTGTTTGCATTTCCCATGTTCCTCAGAAGAGAGGAGGAGCTGGAGGTTAAAACCTGCCATCGGGTCATTCTGCACGTTGTGCCCCTGGTTGGTATTTTTGGCCATTTAAGAAACACTGGCATGACTGCACTTGGAGAAGTACCAAGAAAATCAGTGTGAAGACTTCAACTGGCACGTCTCAGAATATCAATAATCAAGCTTCTTTGCTCAACTCCACTTTTTTTTCTCCCCCCTCTTTCTAACAAATTTTAGATTTTAGTGGGAAGGCTTACACTAAAAAAGTACAGGGTTGCAGGGTTTTTTTCCACTGTCAAGCACAAAAACTCAGTAAACTTCAGTTTTAGCCTTTCAAAAACCCAACCAAACAACATTTTAGGGCAAAAATATCAAATGCCCGAGCTCTGGATTCCCCAAACAAGGTGCTCACTGGTTTTATGAGTCGAGAGAGAAGCTCCTAAGCCAGTTACTGTGGAGGCTGTTCCTGGCACGGGGCTTGTTGGTAATGCTCACCCCACATGTGTGTTTTCAACACCAGCTGGTGGCACCTCTCCTCCCTCTGTGAACATCTGGCCAGCTGCACATCCCCCAGCTGCATGCTGGGGCCTCACCTGCGTGCTGGAGCATCATGGTGCTGGGCATCTGCTGCTTGTGCCACTTGCCAGCTCCTTTAGCAAAGATTGGTTGGGGATAGGAGGCGTTAGAGCTTCTGGGAGAAACATATTCAGAGTTGCAAAGAGACTCACCAGCTGGGTGCTGCCAGCTCAACCCCAGGAATCCAAGCAGGAGCCTGATGGTCTGAGCTCTGCTGGGGATGAAGACCACAGCGACTTGCTGGGATTTGCAAGGCTTGAGGGTCTGGCCCCCAAGCTCCAAAAACAAAGGCAGTTTGCTCTCAGCACAGAGCATTTTCTAAATGCATTTGGTATTGGGGGATGCAGATTACAGTGCAAGTCTATAAAAAGCTCTGTTTGAGCAGCAGCTACAAAGCTTCACTGGAGACAGTTTTCTAGGACAATGGGCAGACTACTGGGATGCACTTGCAAAGGTCGCACCTAAGCAACTGTCTGGACAAATCTCATGTCTGGAAGCTAATCAGCAAAAAAGTGAGAGGAGTAGTCAATACCCATTACCAACCAGAAAAACAGACCACATGCACTGTAGAAAGAATTACAAAAATCATTAATGGTGGATGTGCTAGGAAACCCATCCCAGAATCCACAAAACTTTGCCAAACAAATCCAGTTGCTGCTGCTTTAAATCAGAATTCTGCATTTGCATTAAAAATTCATTAGAGTATTTATAGCCAAGTTAAAAAAAAAAGCCACAAAACCCCATTGGTGTTAAGAACCTGTTGCAAATGGTTATATCAGGCAACACCTTTCCTGAGAGTTCCTGGGTGTTGGAGAGGAACTGTTGAGAGCCTGGAGTGCTGCTCCGTGAGGTGCTGCTGGCAGAGGCTCCCGGCTGAGCTGGTGCAGCCTGCTGCAATGCAGCTCTTGTGTAACACACTGGGATGTGCAGCAGCTCTACTCCTCCCTGGCAGGACAGGACACAGTGCATGGGGAGATAGACCCATGGGTGGGAAGGGAATGCCCATGAGAACAAGATATTCCAGCCTTCTTAGAGGTGAACGGGGCCAAGCGCCACTGTGCAGTAAGGCCCAACTGATGAATGGTGCATTTGCCACTGCACAGGCAGAAATGGTTATTGGCAATTGGCCTCTGGCTAGTCAAACATTAAATAAAAACCTCTAGTTTCAGCCATAGGATAAATGCTCTAAGGAGCAGCACAGGCTGCAGATGCACTGGAGCCCGGAGCTGGCCGCACGGCCTGTACAGCGTGTGCCTCTACAGCTCCTGGAGAACCTTCTGGGAAGTAAGAGTTGCAAATGTCAAACACATAGGAGAAACCAGCCATTTATTCAAAGACAATATACCAAAGAAAGAAAGAAAGGTGGCATTTGTCAAATTAATTATGCTCTACAAATCAACTCCTCGCTCCCTTCCCTCAAGACTTCCAATGGCGCTGCCGCCGTTGCCTCCTGACCTCCCCGCGTCAAGGACTGCCCTGCCTGGAGTGGCTGCAAGCTCCCACCGTGCTCAACAGATCTGCAGGAAGGACAGACAGACTTTTTTTGGGTCTGTTCCTGCCACTCAGCAGTATATTTGGACTTTACCTTGGCATGTGTCAGTGATAACACAACATCAATCGCGTGGAAAATGCCTAAGAACTGGGTTTGAGGTGGCTAAAAAAAGCCAGTGTGATTTCTCACTACACGAGGTGCACAGGTCCATACCTGAAGATAAACAGTGCAGATGACCTCTGACTTCAGGCAGTCAGTTTGGAGACAAGAGATAACTGTGAAAAAAAGGTGAGCTCCGATATAGCTGTTTACTTGTTCATCTATTGCCTGTGAGAATTAGAAAAGCCAGAGCAGAACAGTGGTCTGTGGAAGGTGAAGAGGAAGACCTCCTGAATTTCAAGGTGTTCTCCTCAGTTCTGGATGACACACCATAGAGCATCCCTTAGAGACATCATATTTATTCAGCTGCTTGTTGTTGAAGACAAATGCTCCTGACAACAATGGCTGGAAGAGGTTGGAGCACGCCCGAAGGCTGTGACAGATGTCTACGCTCAGCTCTACCCATTGCATGGCAATGTTGTCCTTGCTTACAGGACCTCTAAGACTTGAAGCTTAAGCTTCTCTGGAGCAGAAATGATTCCAGCTGCACAAAACCGTCCCAGATACAAGTATCCACACATCTTCAATCCCTAACCAGACCTAAGGCAACAGAAATGTGGTGCAGCAGCTAAACTGCCAGCAGTTAGAACACAGCAGGAGATACAGCTTCCTAATGGAACGCTCTAAGATGCAACCAATCAATTAAAAAAAAAAAGAGTATGCTTAGAATAAATAATAAGTTACCTTTGCATAAAATACATTCTCATTAGGAGAAGCAGTGACTGCTACACTACCAAAACAAAACAAAAAATGAGCTACTTTTGTGACTGGTAATTTTTAACCAAAGACAATTCTGTGCAAATTAAGGAAATTAAATCCCTCAAGAAATAATAAAGTCTGCCCTAACTCTCCTATCATTTTAACTCTATAGGCACTATGGATGCTGTGTTGGAATTGGTGCTACATGATGCCTTTTAAAGCTTCTTGCCTACATTTCCCAAAGCAAGAACTTTAAAAAAAGCCACCACAGAATCACAGAATTGGTTAAGTTGGAAGAAACCTTCAAAAACCATCTAGTCCCATCCCTGCAGTGAGCAGGGACATCTTCACTAGAGCACATTGCTCAGAGCCCCATTCAAGCCTGACCTTGAATATCTCCAGGGCTGGGGCCTCCAACACCTCTCTGGGCAACCTGAGCCAGTGTCTCACCACCCTCAGAGTGAAACCCACCACCAAAGCCACAAAAACCAACTGACAAAAAAAAAAAGGTGCAATAAAGAGATTAGAAACTAATCTCTGCACTAATAGAAAATTCAGCTTTTGAGACACAGCATAGATGTTTCAAATGCTTTATATATATATAAGACTACATAGAGTCTTTCCTAATATATACATTTATAAAGGGCTAATTAATGAGTGTGAAATGCTCAGTTAGGGGGTTCAAACTGTGGACTCCTTTCATAGTCCATAACCCTGCGGGAGCTCAGCTGGCCGTGGTAATCTACATTTGGTGTATGTTCTGATCTACTGACCTCTGACATCAACAGCAGCTCTTGGGTAAGGACCACACCACCTGTGACCATCTAAACAACCTTCACACCACACATGAAAACCACACACCACGCTGAGGACAAGCACTGCTGGCCAAAGACACACGAGCTTTGTCATGCAACATACATGTTGGAAAACAGGTGTCCATGTGTGTTTATCTGAGGCTTCCTTGTGATAAGTGAGTAAAGACACAAATTTGGAGATTCCCACAGCACCAGAACCTCCCAAAGTGTCCCCACACACCTTAATAACCCCTTCCATATGTGCATTAAGATGTTATTCAAACTTTGCATGAATTTATATGTTTATTACGGCAGTCGAGGGGAGTGACACGACACACTCAGCATCTCCCCACCCAGCCCACGCTCTACAACTGCTCCAGACTTCTCTGCATTTTTCTTCATATAGATCATCAACATGCAAATTAATTCTCAAGCTGACATAAAGCACTAATGAATTTAGTAACCACCTGGAAATTAACCACAGTGCTTCGACGTTCCACGTCTCAAATGAGAGCGGTTGTCTCAGGTACTGTGTGTTCTGAGTGGGGAAGGATTAATCTTTATTACACAGCTCACCAGTTTCATTTCAATTACTTTAGCAATTTTCTACTGTATATGGGTCCTCTGGGGAACAGTGAAAATATTTGCAGTGTTTTTTCAAGTTCACCTTCAAGTTTTAGAAGAGGTGGTTCCAGATTTTCTTCACTGGCAAACAATTGTAGGAAAGATTCCACAGTGACTCACAGCTCCTCCTAGTTGTGAGGACAATGGTCCTGTTCTCCAGGGCTCATCAGACTAATGAAGCAGGGGAAAGAATGATTGGACCAACTAAGAGAATTTGACCCCTCAGCCTCAGAGGTGATGCAACTCTGCCATCAGTGCTGGATCTCCCTTCTACTGAATGCTCATGGCCTAAAGTTTGAGTAACAACAACCACCACCCTGACAAAGCCAAGCCCAGCCTAAGCTGGGTACACAGTGAGGAGACAAAGGAAAAATTACCAAAATACTCAGTGGTACCAAAGCTCTTTGTTTTAAGCAGTGTCAAACCATCATCTCGCTAAGTGACACTGCGATGAACGGTGGGGACGCGATGAAGCTCAAACACAAGTGCCAACCCCAGAACTAGGGCTGCTCAGTGTCACAGGACATTGGAAGGGACCTTGAAAGATCATCTAGTCCAACCCCCTGCCTGAACCCTGAAGGGACACCTCATTGTTCCCTATAACTACCTGGAAGGAGGGTGTAGTGGCAGGGGGTTTGTCCTTCCCCAAGTAACCAGCAATAGGAGCGGAAGAAACTGTCTCAAGTTGCCACAGAGCAGGTTCACATCGGATATGAGGAAACATTTCCTCACCAAAAGTGCAGTCAGGCACTGGACCAGGTTGCCCAGAGAGGTGGTGGAGTCACCATCCCTGGAGGTGCTCAAAACATGTGTAGATGTGGCACTCCAGGGCATGGTTTAGTAGACACGGTGGTGCTGGACAGACAGTCGGACTTGACGACCTTAGAGGTCTTTTCCAACCTTAAAGATTCAATGGTTCTTTGATTTTGGTACAGCTCCCTTACATCTGGATCACCCAGGACTGTAAGAACATACAAGATTTAAGTACAAACTGACAGAAGATGGTGATTTCAGAGGACCCAACACCATGCAGGAAAACCAAGATCCACAGAAGCCAGAGAGCCTTGAGGTGGACTCCAGAGAACCCACCAACCCTTCGGAGAGACTTCTTGGGGACACACCACGAAAGGCTGTGGGCTGCCCCTGCACACACACAAACCAGCAGCAGACTGCCTTACACAGTGGAGTAAATGCCATGTAAGTGAAGCTCAATTCAAAGAAACCCACAGCTGTTCCTTCAGGTGAGGTTTGATTCCACCCAGCTCTCCAGGCACTGCTGCTGTTCCACTCTACTTTCAGCTTGGTAACTTCATCTCTACAATTGAGATGTTCTCTGGAGCTGTGGGTGTATAAACTATTCGATACAAAATTAGTTTTAATAATTAATAATGGGTGAGGATTTCAGAAGGAGGGTGGTTTTTTTCCCTGTTCTAAATGCTTTCCCTGATTAATGGTGTTACCTGGGAGGGGATGGCAAGCAGTATTGTTTTTGCTTTTCAGATTCCTCCCAAGCAGTGACACATCTTATCTATTAAATAGCAATCACCATCTCTGTTTTTTGGCACAGATGGCTGCATGTCATCACATTTTTATCAGAACAATGTAAATAATTGAAAAATATTGAAGGTGCATTCAGTAAAGCACCTGAGAAAACTCGTAGCGAGCGCTGGGTGGAGGGACAACGAATTTAAATACCTTACTGGGATGTGTCCTCCAATTTACTGTAAGTTTATTTTAAAGTTAGCAGTCTATTTTGAGTTATGATTAATGGTTTTGAAAAGGCTTTCTTCAGCTGCACATACCAACAAAGGATTTAGAATTAATTCACATCTTCTAACTTCTTCCTTAATGGATTTTTAAGGTCCACTGCAAAGAATCAATCAATACTGGGCTGAAAGCTGTGGCGTGCAAAGCATCCCACAGCCTCAGAAGGGTTCTGCGTGAAGCAGGGTGAATTATGATACTCTCTTTTAATTGGAATTATTTGCAGTTATTAAGAAAAGCAAAATAATCATTTGCATTAATTTAACTCCAGGATACAAAGATAGTAACTCAGCCTGACTTTGCAAATCTCTCAGAAACCCTAATACTGATCACTGAATATTTCCTTGGCAGGAAACATTTCATTTCCAGGGCATTATTTTCAGGACAAAGTGACATTTGCACATTAATTCTGTGCCCTGCGTGACTGCACACGACACTAATGTAACCGGCAAGTAGAACGAGTAAATTAAAGTATTTCCATGTATTTTCCCTTTTTTTTTTCTCCCCCTACTATTGATTGCTTTCTCTAATTGGCAGCACACTTTCTTAACTCAGTTTCACTGTTTTTTTTCACACATCATAAGAAAACTTGAAAAGCTGCCAGGCCCTGTGTGCATGGGGACATGGCCACCGCCTGAGCTAGAACATGGCTGGGGCAGGGATGAAGGCTCTTCCCACATGCACTGGGGAACCCTGGGAACACCAAGAGAGAGGGATTGGATAAGTTGTAGGTTGCTTTTCTTACAACACCAGTTCTCTGGAAACATGAACTTTTTAAAAACTTTCCAGTTGCCAAAAGAAGTAACAAGAAATTGTCACATCAATGTCACTGGCCTGAAAGATGAGATCAATGTCCAGGATAAAGACAAGGAAATTTGTACAGGCTGAAGAACAGTTGGGTTCTAATATAACAATGTAGAGAACTCCTGAGATACAGGATCCCATGAAAGACTCCTCCCATTTTGATTCCCAAATGGAATCCACGGGCTGCTCGTCATTGGATCCATCACTTCAGGCGGATACGATGAGCTGGGAAACGACACGTTAAAATTGGAACAGCAAAAATCCCAAAGTGCTTCTTTCTCTGATTACCCAGAGAGGTGACAAGAACTCCTCCTGTTTTAGTGCCAAACTCTTTTATGGGAATAGAGCCAAAGCCACTGACTGGCAGCAGATCACCAAGCCCTGCTGAATATAGCATATATATATATATAAATTACTTCCACCTTTTACCTACATTTTTTGTATTTTACTTATCTCCACATTTTATTGCTTTCAGTTGGATGAGACACAGGCAAGAGTCACCATGTGAAAAGGTCTGTTCAGTAAAGTTTAGAAGTTAATCCACCTCACAGAAATAGCTTTGCCCTGAATGATACACTGAGCTACAGATCTTAAAGAAGTCCTAGAAAGGGCACAGAACAACTGTGCCACGTCCAAGGAATGAAAAAATAGTATCAGATATTTCATGCAGGGAGTATCCAAAAATGTATCCCTTGCAGCAGCAATAAAATGGGTTGAAATGCAGACAGGACTGAGCCAAAGATCTGATCTGAAAACTGGAAACCTTTAAGGGTTAAATAGGGGAATAAAAAATAACCACACAATTGTGAAAATTAGTTTCTTCTTGAATCCCAGTCAGTACAAATAAATGTTTTTTTTTTTGTTTCAACATCTCAGAGCTTGCTCCTGTTATAGTTCAAGGACATGAAGGTGAAATTCACTCAATGTACAGGCAAATACCTCCTCCCTCTCTCCTCAGGAGCAGAGATGCCTTGCTACGAGCCCTGAAAAACCACACTCACTTTCCTTCTGGCTCATGCAACAGCTTGAGAAATAAGATATTTGGCCAATGTTCCCAGTTTCTGCAAAACATTTACTGATCTCAGAATATTTACAGCATCTAAATATGCCTTAATTTGTTCGTTTTCTACGCTGACCTGCACGCTTGTCCTCTTGTTCAAACTAAATAAATCCATATATAGGATGTAATTAGCCTTTTTGAGAAGACTGAAAAATGAAAAAAAAAAAAAAAGCCTTTGCTGGGTTATCTGCATCTGCTTCCAGGCTGTGCTTCCCTCTCTTCTGTCTGCACCACAAAAAATTCTGCATAGGTCATATGGCTGGTGAGAGGGATGCAGGTAGGCAATATATCAAGAACACAGTAAATTATTAAAACCAAAAGTTGCTTATCAGGCAGGACACTAATCTTGACACTTACACAAGTTCAATTTTTCTCCATCACTGTGTAATTTATACTGCAACATCAGTCTGAAAGAATTGGTTTTATACCATAAGAGTATTTCACGTGGAGGAGATGGGACAAGTGATACTGCAATAAAAATTCATCGTATTTTGCTACCTTCGCTATTCCTCCGACATCACTTTCACCCCAATACCTCAGCAAATAAAAATCCACGCATCAGTTTCTGCTGAAAGGATCACACAGCATAAAATTAGACTTAAGAAAAAAAGAAATAAATTGTCTATTGCCCTGCTGTTTGCACTCATCTGTGTAGCAGATTATGGTTAGAACACCCTACAACACGGAGATCCCGCCGGCGTTCTGGGATGCGTTGCCCAAGGAGTCTGCACGCTCTAAACACCACACCAGTTACTTTACAGAAGATTAATTGTCTACTGTGTTTATGTAAATAGGAAAGGGAAGATTCCCATGCATCCTTATTCATAAATTAACACCACCACTTCCCTACCGTTATCGCTGTAAAGGGGAAATAGACCTTGACTAGACGTAATGAGGCAGTTGTGTTCGCCATAACTGTAATTTACTATTACTGCTCCAAGAGCCATCAGTTCTTGTTTAGTCTGTTAAGTGACAATAAGTGCAGCTAAAATAAATTCTAATGAACACTCCTGGGTCACCTTACTGAATTTATGGGGCATAACACAGCATTGTTTGAAACAACTGTAATCTCTGCGTTCAGGAGTTGGAGCCACCGATGAGACCCTTCAGGCCATACATAGGGATTGACACGCTGACCCCTCCGGTGCCTGGCCTGTGGAAGGATGACCTCGGTGTGGGCTTGGGCTCTCTGGAAAGGGGCATGCAGGGCTCTTCAAGTGAGTCCTTGTGAAGGATGGGAAGTGAATCATGAGGCTGCTGGGATGTCTTGTCTCAGTGAAGTATATTTGGCAATAACCGAGTTGACCGGACACCTGTGTTGTGCCTGACCCCAGTCCACCAGTTGTCTTTGTCCTCACAGCATTTTGTTGGTGATTGCTCTTTTTGCAGTGAGATAAATGCAGAAATAATCCTAGAGGACAAGAACAAAGCTGGCTACAAGAGTGAGCAGCATGGTGAAGGACACGGTGTGCCAGTCAGGTCCACGAGACTGACACCAAATTGTGCCTACGCTTACAGAGGTCACAGGAACTCCCCTGTCCTGCCCGTTCTCTCAGAAAGGCAATAACATACCTGTGCTGGAAGATAAAATTTCAGAGGGAAAACCACCTCCTAACAATGTCATTATTTGAGAAGTAGGCAACTTTTTGTTGTTTTATAGCAAATGGAATAAAGAGGAAAAAAGAGCAGAGAGAAAAAAAACCCACTGGAAAAAATCCAACTGATATTTCTCAGAAAATACTAAGCAAGAAAGCACAGGTTTTCCTGATAGCTGCTCTGGAAAAATTAGTCCAGTGATTAAAAATCAAACACAAACCCTCTTCTCACTTGCTTCCCTATTTACATACGTGGTGGATCTTCCCATAATATTCACATGAAGGTGCCACACAACATGCTCCATGGTTTGGTGACAGGAAAAGGCTAAATACATAAGAGATTTTTATGCTGAGTCAGACCAGGCTGTGATTTCTTCCAGCCACAATGGCCAGGAGCGCTTAGGAAAGTCCTGGTGACCTCCCTGGGTCCATCTGGCTTTGGGAAAGATGCTGCTATGAGAAACTTCTTTGCCCCAACAAGGTGCTCTTCTCAGTGCTGCAAGACACAGGACATAGGGAGGTTTGTGAGTGATGGACAGGAGGTTCTCAGGTCCAGCACCACACCAGCACAGACGCTGCTGTGACCACCTTGCAATGAGGTGGAGGAAGAGGAGGAACATCTGTGCCCAAGCCAGTGCTGACAGAGGCCACTTATCACTGGTAAAACAGCTTCTTGGAAGATCTCCAATTCAAACAGATCTCTCCAAACTTCTCTTCCAAAAATGTGCTGAGCAGAAGTTAACAAGTGCATCTCACAACCATCTTCCGAGTCAGCGGCGGCCAATGGAGAAGCAGCAACCCGCACGTCGAGCCGAGCGCTGAGAACGGGGGAGCGAAACCCAAAGTCTAATTTAAGTAAGTGAAAAATCCTATTGACTTCCACGAGGCAAGAGAGTCTATATCTGGAGCTGATGGCAAGCCCTCCCTTGCTGCATCCCTTTGCAGTCCGTGACACAATCTGTTCCCAAGAAACACAAGGACATTTTGCTTTTCAATTAAAATAATGTACTTACGTAACGCCACCGCTCTTCACTCCATTGTGCCTGGTCTTCTCCTCAGGAGCTTATCACTGTGATCCAGATTTCTTTATCCACTTTTGTATCTTATTCCAAGGGAGGCTGACAACATTTCAACCCAGACCCAGAGTGGTTCCTTAGAAATGCTTCTCCAGCCGCATTATGTGTCCGAGGGGAGGCTGGAGATTACCTTCACGCTGCCCTCTCTCATCTTCTTGAAGTATAAAAATATAAAAATGCTCAATTACAGCATTTAACCTGCTTTTGGAGGGAAATAAAAGTCAGAGCTCTGCAGAGAACCTAAAGACTCACCCTGGAACACCGTGAAAGACTGATAATCCTGCTGTTGTTAAGGGGCACGGGGAAACCACTCAGTGAAAGCATTGCATCACTCAAGCCTGCGTTATGGGTCGTGCTCTCATATTTATTAAAAATAATATTAACACTACTTCCAATTTATTTAATGCTTTTCCTCTTCAAAGCACTTTTTAGACATTAGCTAATTAATTTAATGACTTGTGATATTTCAAGAGTGCTTCTCCCAGGCGCAGCTGAAGAACGGGGCTTCACTCAGAGCAAGGGAAAGAGCGTTTACAGATGGTTTCTGTACAACTGTGGTCCCTCAAAGGGGGGTCAACACCTCCAGCACAGTCAGCCTCTCCAGAGGAGCAAGGGTGAACCCAGGGCCAGGTCTTTCACGCTCGGCAGAGCGAAGTACTCGCTTTGCTCCACATGCGGTGCCACCACTTGCATCCTTCACCTCCTTGAGGCTCGGCTACCACAAGGTCTCCTGCTTTGGGACTATGCCTTGGCAGAGCTCCAAGGGTTATCAGCCCAGCAGAGACATCAGAGAGCTGTTTTCCACCAAGGGCTGTACCTCCTCAAGGGCTCAGCTCCCCCCCTGCTACCCACAACGTGGGTTTTGCTATTGGTGCCAGTGGGGCTGGCTCAAGCTGCGGGTACCCAGCCACTGCTGCACTGCCCACAAGGTCCTCAACAAGCGAGGAAACACTATGAGACTTCCTTGTCCTCACCACAGCTGTTCAAGACTCCCATGTACCAGCACACCCAGTTAAATTCCCCAGAGAAAGCCACTAATGGCAGCAGAACCCCCAGCCCTCCTTCCCTGAGCTCCGGCGGGGAGCGTCCGCATCACTTCCCTGGGTTAACTGGAGCCCTCTCTACGGGACCCAGCGGGACATGGGGACACGCAGCCTGCCAGAGCAGCAGCCAGCTGACAACCAGCCCACACCAGTAAGCTCCCCACAGCCCACCACTGGTAAGCTGGCTGCACTACAGCGGCTCACAGGCAGTCCTGGGCTGCGAGACAGGAGTAGGTGAGACTGGAATTCCGCCACGCTGCGAGAGCAGATGAGAACACGATGCCTTGTGAAAGCACCTTTACCTGTGTTAATAACAAGGTGACATTTATGAAACTAATAAACTGTTAACTCCATTATGCTTTATTGCAGTTCCTCAAACATGATCTCTAATGTATTCATTTACTGAAACCATTTGAGTCATTTAAATGTCATTAAACCATGGAGGAATTAGTTCTCCCCTGCAGAGACAGGAGAAGCTGCCTCAGTCTCAGCCGTGGCAGGGAGTTCCCTCCTCTTCCCCTAAAGCTGTGGGTTGGTACCCACAGCACTGGGATGTAATCTGGAGACCCTGACCAGGGATGGAGCAGCACAACCACGGAACCAGTGCAGCTGGGTGCCACCTACCAGGGAAGTGACAACTTCCAGGTATCATCTATCAATGATCTCTGTGGCATCACAGAGCTCCCCAGGACTTATTTTTATGCACCCTGACCTGGTCTTCTCACCTGTTTTCTCTTCTTATCTGCTTTTATGCTGAGCAGAACAGAGAGAGAAGCAAGAGGACCTTTGTCCTCAGAGTTCAACCCTTGCTTTCAAAGTCAGAAAGGACAAAGAAATGACAAGGTCCTTGCCCATCATTAGAAGTCACCAGGGATGGTTTGCATGAGTGTCACCTCCCTGCTACAGCAAGGAGGTGATGAGGGATCTGGGGACCAGGGAAAAATCACCATCCTCCTGACAGCTCCCCAAACTTACATTTCCTTTATTCCTGTAATTGTTAGCTTGCCAAAGACTTCGTAAGACCTCACTTTCTGTACAACACCTGTCTGGGAATTACTTTGAAGTCACTACAGGCATAAAAATACGACTGCATTGGTGAGGACTGCTCCTACAATTCTGAATATCATTTCCTAATACCTCTGTCACTTTAATATAAAATCATTCATATAGAGTGAAATCCATCTGACAATATTTACCCAAGCTGTTCTCTTCTCTGTCATGTCCTTTAGAGACAAAGTTCCCACACAATCACCTCTATCAGTTACCTCAGGCTCACTGCCATGTCAAGTGCCAGCCAGGTTTGAAGGCTTCATTAAGACACTGCACAAGATCTCAGAGCATTTACATTCATTTCTGGGGTCTCTGTGATCTCGGTACAACTTGCTTCCAGATTAGCCTGGCCCACTTCCCCTTGGAGCCTGGAGAGATGGAATTCATTCAACACTGCATAAAGCACCATCTAAAAACATCCTAATTTCTCTTTTTCCTCTCCAAAAGGTATTCCTTGCCTGTCAAGGCTTCAGTTCCTTGGGCACTGACCACCTCTACATTAGTTTTAGGTAATTAGGGCTCTTCTCACTATCCAAAGAGAACGAGACAGTGTTTTCCTCTGTAATTCAGCTCCACTTCAAAACCATGTGCCCCACACTCCCCCCAATGTTGACACTGATCTGAAACCATTCAAACTGGAAAATAATGTCATTGTGCTCCTTCCTAGTCTTCTGTGTCAGTATTCACAGGCTGGTGGAGAAAATATTGAGATAGATCAAATTATCTGGAAGTGCACTCGTCATCTCAATGGAAGTGATGATTTCCACATGATGATACGATCCCAACTGGCAAAGTAAACATAATTACCAATATTACTAGAAAACAAAATCAGCAACACTTCAAAGCTCTGTGGGCTTTCATTAGCAAATATTTTTACAGTTGATCATCCATTGCAAAAGGGGCCTTGTAAGTAAAGCCACATCCATTTCACAAGCAAACAAAATGACCACATGTCTCTCCAGAATCTCCATTAGTGGGAAAACCCGTGGAATGACAGAGAAGACCCTGGATTTTATAGTCAGATTATTTTGACTTGATTCTGACCTGCTTTGAAATCCTCCAGCTGTGTTTTCTGTTCTTAGCTTTTCCAGCAAGTTCTGAGTTTCTGAAACCTTGTGTTTGGATGTTAAAAAGCTCAGAAAGCGAGTGAAAAGATTTTACTGATTTCATTTTCTTCTGAAAATCCTCCCTTTCAGTGAACTGCGGGAATATCACTGGGATCTTTTTGTTACTTTGTGAGCCTGTAAAGGTTTGCTGCTTTTTCTTTTTTTTAAACACCAAAATATTTAGACCCATGCTTAAACTAAGATTTATTACTCTTCCCTCTCTGTAGGGGCTGTTATGTATTTCAGAATTATATTTGCTCCTGGCTTTGAAGCGCTGCGGGATCTCCCTTCTATTTCCCGAGCACCTCCTGGGGTTACAGTATCTTTGTTTCCCATCCATGAAATAGCAGTGCTACCTCTCTGAAATGTCACAGTGATGAGTAGCTACTGCTCTCAGTAAGGGAAAAGGCCTCTACACCAGCCACAGAACTGAGCTACCAAACCAGCCGAGGGGTGCTGGGCCAGGAGGGGGCACAGGGAGGATGGAGCATCTCTGCCTTCCCACAGCTCAGCCGGAGCCGCTCCCACAGGCATCCGAAATATTAAATTTATTAAAGTTCAAACCCCTGACAAAGCATTTCCTTCAACATTAAAATAACTGACAGGGATGGAAAAGAAATAGAAATGGAACAAGGCAGAGAGAGGCAGTACCTGCAGGATGACAACCTGACGCTGACAGCCTTGGCGGGGAGCAGAGCCGCATCCCGTGCGCGAGGACCTGACCTTCCTGCTGAAGCTCTGTCACCACAAAGCCTCACTGACATCTCCAAAGGACACAGAGCTGCCAAAAAAAAAGAGGGAATTTGCTCTTTTGCTACTAATATCCTGTACTTCTGACAAAATACACAATTTTTTTTCCCTGGGACTGCTGAAAATGGTTGATGGCCGTTGGCATCAGTGGGACACCCACACCCCACATCTAATGACATGTGGTGTCCGAGCACAGCCAACTGCTGCGCTTCTGAAGGACTGGAGTCAACACAGGAATGAGTGTCTTGCTTTCCAGTACCACTTATCTGCCTTACTCCTTAAGGCAAAATCCAATTAGAAGCTGAAATAATCATGAAGTGAAATTTTTTTTCTGATCTTGACTCATGTATTCCAGATTTTTCACCTTCCCTTTGTGTGCCCATCTGTTAAGCTTTCTCTGCCATCACTTCTTGCCACTATAGCTCAGGTTTAGCATTAGGTGATGAAGCATAAAACACTATTTAAATACTTTAATTTCAAGAGCAAGCAAAGAACACTGCACTTATCTCCACTAACCTTGGATATGCCTGTCCCATCTAATGAAAGAAGTGACTGAGGGGACTTATTTTAGCTTACTGTCCCAAGGTCTCCATAAAAGCTGAATGGTAATTTAATTAGTTTCCTTTCTGGTGATTAACTAGGAATTTCTGATCATTTAATCAGAGTGCACTTTGATTCATTAAGTATCTGTTTCCACTTTTTTACAAGGTTATTAAATAACCCTGCCCAGGTAGTGGTGGTCATTGGTATGCAGGACCACGAGGTATTTTGGAGGAATCAGATAGGAAATATGCACAGTGTGAACGGGATTCTTCAAACCTGCTCAGGACTCACCTGACTAGATGATAAATTAGCAGTTAATTTATTCTGACAGAACTTGCAAATGGTGAGTCAGATCCTGTGATGAGGCAAATCGGTGCCTGCAAGTTCCCTCCTCACGCAAACCCGGTCGCTCTGTGGTGCCTGTTACTCATTCACCACCCGACCCCCAGGTTGCAGTGGGGGGAACCAAGGTTTGCACCCAACAGTGGTGAGCAACAAGGTGAGACCTGAGCAATTCAAGCTCCTGGGATTCTTCCACAGGAGAAGAGTGGGAGTGAGAGCTCTTCAGCTCCGGTGACATTTCTCCTGACCACAGCAAGTCACTCAGTCCCCTGATATATCATCTCCCCCTTAGGTACCAGGGAGGCAGTAACTGCTAGGCTAGCTCATAAAGGGTGATTAAATAAATCTATTAAAGTGCTGTGAAGACTTAGAGTGTGATATACTTAACTTTTTATTTAGATTTAAAGCATATTATAAAGACTGTACATGCTCTCCAGGCACCCATACGAAAAAGGAAACGCACGATGTGTTAAAATGTTGCTTAGCAGCATAATGTAATAAGAAATGTTAAATTATCAGCCAGCTAATACTGCACCAAGACATATTTCATCAGGTCTGCCCAAAACTTTCCCCTTGCAGCTCTAACAAACAGCAGGAATGAAAAGCATATTGGAAGGCAGAGACGAAGGTCAGCTTCTCCTTTATCCCGTAATTGAAAATAAGAGAAAATTAAGTGTCTGTGTCAGACAAGAGGTACCAGGACAGGTTTTTGGGCACAAATACATTGTGACTTATTTATATCCATATAAATAGATATAAACATAGAATATAAATGCTGGAACACTAAGATTTGTTTCTTTATATGAAGAGAAAAAAACCACAAAAACCCAGCAGCTGAACAGCACCTCAATTCTCTTCCCATCCATTCGGATTCCCCAGTATGGGGGGTGTAAGGAGGCCTGATTGTCCTGCCAGAATTCCCAGGACAAACTCTTGATATCCCAACACCCACCTCCAGCAGGGTGCACACTGCCCCTCAAAACCCAGCCAGCAGCACTCCCGGGGTGATTGAGAGAGATTAACACCACCTCGAAGGGAATGTCATGCAGGTCACCAGGAGCAGTGTGCTACACGTGCTCGCTGCTGCTTTCCATCAGTGGTGACAACACGTTCCTGCCTTAATACAGAAAGATTTTACAGACCTCCAAAAATAGGGTAGAAACACAAAACTCCCAATTAGTGAGGAACCAGCTAATACATGCTGCCTTGCTAATGATAAAGACTCTTGGGACTTGAAATTGGATGCAAAACTCATGTCACAAGGATGCTGACACACAAGCTGTATGACAGTACCCAAGCTATGCCCAACACCAAAACCAGGCACGAGGCTGCCTCCCTCCCAGCCCTCCCAAACATTAAGATTGCTTTAATCACCACAAGACATTTATATTTTTTTAATTAGTGATTTTGTCTTTGGGACTCTAAGACCCTAGTTCCTCCCTCCCTCGTCTCAACAACTACAAGGGACATAAACTCGATCTGATTAACTGGAAGCTCAAACACCAGTTTAACTCCACATTTTACAGGACTATGGCAGAATCTTTCAAGTCTGACAGGTTAAGAACACTGGGCTCTGGGACTGGGCTGACTCCACTTAAGACCAGCCCAGCCCTGCATCCCAGCAGGAGCCAGCTGCCTCCACAGGGCCAGTGCAGCATCCCACGGGCTGCATTTGTCACCCTTCCCGATAATGAATCCATTTCTCTGCCTGAAATCATGTCAAAGGCAGCGGAGCAACTCAAGGAGAAAGGTAACAGCCTTACACCAGCAGATCATGAAGTGCTTTTTCTTTCATTCCACTGAAGCATGGTTTCCTAAATCAAAGTTTCCCCTCTCCAGTGCTGGAAATATGAGAGAAATCTGCATGAGGCATGGAAGGAAAACCACCAACAAATCAGGAGGGTGTCCCACTTCTCCAGCCTGATGTACAGCCCAGCCTGCCAGCACGATTTGCCCTAAAAACAACTCAGCCTGTAACACCGTTACTTGCCATGATGAAGAGACAGAATTTTCTTATTTCAAAGGAAGTCTGGCTCTTTAATTATACTGAATGCTAGTCAGAGGGTAACTTAAAAGCTGTCATAATTCTAATTGTGCACCAAGAAAAAGCCTGATGATAGTAAAGATGTATCAGCCGGTGTTCAGTAGAACAACAGAGAGACGGGAGCGCGAAGGAAAGCCTGCAATTATTCAGTGTAAGCTGGGATAGTTCATCACATTCCTGGACTGGGGAAAGATTGCTGGTTTGAATTTTGAAGCTAGTTACTGTCTAACCTTTTTGCAGTGTGTCATCCTGTAGGAAAGGAGCCACAGCTGATTACCATCGTCTCTGCAAGTGATGTTAAGCACAAGTCCCACGGGGAGTTCCAGCAGGTCACCGGCCTGATCCTCAAGCAAAGAGCCCACGGTTGATCCACACATACTGACTGCACTCAGAGCTTACAGTGTGAGGCTGGGATGACTAAGCAAGGGGAACACTCACAGCTTTATGAAACAGATCATTTTACCCACTGAATTAAGTGCAGAGCCAGCTGTTCTCGCCGAGTGCCTCAAAAACCCAAAATAAGCCAACCCCCCTGAGAGGCAGCAGCCTCAGCCTCTGCGAAGAGGCAATTTGCCTTTGCAGTCTTTGGGGAACCAGAGACTAGCAGGAGAACAAGGAGTGAGAAGCCATACAATATTAGGGGGAGGCAGGCTCCAGTCCTGAGCCTGTGCTGCATCTGCAGAGGTGGGATCTGACACTGGCTGGAGGGAGATGTAACCAGGCTGTGGTGGTTACACACATTTCGAGACGCATGTGAAAGGGTGGCTCAGGACTGATGCCCACGCTGGAAAAGGATTTGGAAGTAAAATTATTACCACTGGGAAAGAGGAGCTGTTGAGAAGATTGATTTAGAGAGGAAAGGGGCACAGCTCCCATATCACAGCAGGTGAGTGCCTCTCATGCCACAGCCACCTGCCATGGTCTTACATATCTCCAGCCCTCACCCAGCCCCCGGCACCAGCTCAGCCAGAGCTCCCCAGGTCCATGCAGCCAACAACTCCTTGCCCAAAGGGAGCAATTCAGGAAAGATTCAGTGTCACAGCACAACCTCAGGAGAGAGCAGCAGCAGGTCTCTGGGTTGGCATCACCTCATCCCTGCAGCCCGTGGCCGTGGAGGGGCAATGGGAGGAGAACACACGGAGCGGGCACGAGGAGCACAGGGTTGATCACATCAGTCAGGGCCGTTCAGCCACACTGCCAACACTAAGAGACACTCAAAGTCAATTCCAGCATTGTCCCAAACTCCCACAGAGTGTCCCATTACCTGCAGGGATTTCTCCACAGCCACATCGCTGCCCAACTGGGAGAACACAGTTTCCAGCATGGCAGGGAAGGGAACGGTGTTCCCTACAGTCTCCTTTGCATCTGTACACACAGAGAGCGAAGGGCACTGCCAGCAGCACAGATACACTCTGCCTACACATGGAGAAGGGCTGAGGTTTGCATCAGCTGTGGTGTCTCTCAAGGCTCCTGCTGAATCATAGAATTTTTAAGGCTGGAAAAGACCCCTAAGATCATCCAGTCCAACCATTAACCTCCCACCACCAAGTCCACCCTTAGACCATGTCCTCAAGCACCGCATCTCCCCGTCTGTTAAACCCCTCCAGGGATGGGGACTCAACCCCCTCCCTGGGCAGCCTGTTCCAGTGCTTGAGGACTCTCTCAGGACAGAAGTTCTTCCTAAAATCCAACCTAAATTTTCCCTGGAGCAGCTTGAGGCCATTTCCTCGAGTTCTGTCACCTGTTACTGGGGAGAAGAGACCAACCCCCACCTCACTGCAACCTCCTTTCAGGGAGTTGTAGAGAGCAATAAGGTCTCCCCTCAGTCTCCTCTTCTCCACACTAAACACCCCCAGCTCCCTCAGCCTCCTCGTAGGGCCTGTTCTCCAGACCCTTCCCCATCTCCCTCAGCCTCCTCGGAGGGCCTGTTCTCCAGACCCTTCCCCAGCTCCCTCAGCCTCCTCATAGGGCCTCTCCCCCAGACCCTTCCCCAGCTCCCTCAGCCGCTCCTCAAAGCCTGTGGCTGGGCCAGGCCAGGGAGCCGCTAGGACCAGTGCTGCTGGGAGTGATGGCACGGAATACCCTGACATGAAGTTACATGAGGATATGGCAGGAGATGAAGATGGGAAAGAAATTACATCAGGGACACGTTGTTCCACAACCCATCAATCCCTTCTGGGTCACAGTCCACTCGCTGTTGCCGTACACACGCTGCCGGAACACACGCGAGGAAGCGCAAGGAGAAGATTAAAATGTTCAATCATTTGCAAACGCTCCCCAGATGAATACGAGTGTGTGCTGGAAGAACAGCTCTGATACAAAACACTCCAGCGGGGTCTAATCTTGCTGGGAACACAAAATGAATTATGTGGATGGATGGATGGATGCATCCCGGGGTTTATCCAGCGGCGGGAGCGCATTCCCACAGCCGGCCCACGCAGGCTCCTGGCCGGTACAGCTAAAGCTGATGGTGGTTGTCACTGACCTGATGACACCATGACAGTGCAGGGCCCCATGGCCACAGGGCAGAGGAGATGCCACACATATCTGGTGACCTATAGCACTGGCAAGGGTCTGGGGATGGGGGATGGTGATGGAGAGGCCATTCTGCCATCAGGTGTTTTCCACCAAACAAACCGAACTGCCAGCGAGCACAGTTGGTTTGTGTGGTGGCAGCTCACACATTTATCCTCTTGTGCAGCTCTAATGAACTAATAACTAATTTTAAAGCTGGAGATGCAAAAATTGTGTCACCAACCTGTGACTGCCCAGGCAAATCTCAGCAAGAAAACACTCAGGGTCCTACCTAAGCCCCGTCTCACTCCCACGCCATGGAAACAACCCATGAGAGAAACAGGGACAGGTTCAAGGCCCAAAGATTTAGGGGCTGAGCCCCCACACTTCTGTTTCTCCTTTAAAAACCTTTGTTGTGATTGTTCAGAAGAGGTTTTCATCCAAGGATTAAAGCCATGCTAGACAAAACACAACCTAAATTGGTTTTATTACCAATAAGGAGCTTCCATTAGGGAAGTGGAAGAGCCTCACCCGAGTGACAGAAGGAAACAGCTTAAGTGGCTTTAACTGAAACCCTCCTGTTTGACAGGGAAATGTGTGATGGACATGGATGATGAAGTGCCAAGGCTCTGGGGGAAGCTGCCTGATGGGTTCTGTGAGCACTTAGATTTTAGGGTGATTTCTCTCATGGGTACCACACCATTGACAGACTAAATCTGTATTTGTGGGCATTGCCATGGTCTTATGCTGGGTTTTGACCCAGAGGTTTTCCAGAGGTTTTTAACTCTTTTTCTATTGCATTGTTAAAACATAGAAACCATCTGGCATCCCAAAGGACTTGCAACATCTTACATATCTCCAGCCAGAAGCAGTAGCCTATACCTGGTGGGGAAGGTCCCTACCACAGTGACCACCTGACCCAAAGGGCCCCTTGGCTTGGCCATGCATCACTCCATGGGTAAAGACACCACTTCTAAGCCCAAATTCCTCAGCTGCAAAATCCAGCCCTGCCATGTCCAGGTTATCAAACAGGAATGGCAGTTGGCAAGTCCCAGCACACAGAAACACCACTCACACCCCTCTCAGCTGAGTTCATGTGTTTCACCCCTGCACAAACAGCGCCTGGCCCAAGCAGCTGCTCTCCCCCACGCAGGCTGTCCTGGGTGGCACTATCTGCAAAGGGCACCAGGCAGAGCCACCCCAGCCCAGGGACCAAGAAACTGGTGAAATCCCAACAAACTGTGCCTGAAGGGCCACAGGAATTGTGTATTGAGAAGCTCCAAACAGGAAAATCAGAGGAGAACTGTGTGCCATGAGAGATCGGTACCTCACTTCCCAACCTTGGTCACACAGCGTGTGTCAGGTGTTTAAACCCTCCACCACTTGATGCTGACATCAAAACAGATGCTGTAAGAATCACAGAATGATCAGAGTTGGAAGGGACTCCCAGAGGTCATCTAGTCCAACCCCCCTGCAAGAAGCAGGGACACCCCCAACTAGATCAGGCTGCTCAGGGCCTCATCCAACCTGGCCTTGAACATCTCCAGGGATCCAGGGGCATCCACCACCTCCCTGGGCAACCTGTTCCAGTGCTCCACAGACGGGACAGTTCACACAGTTACACACTGAGCTGCTCCCCCAGGTTAAACCCCACTCTGTGGCTGTTCTCCTTGCAGGGGAAGGAGAATCACTGAGCAAGGAACACTGTGATAGGCTCTCCAGAACACAATGCTACACTCACACTCGCTTCACTATCAGCTGGGACAGTGCACAAGTTCTTCTTGCAACCATGAGGACACCAGGGATGAAACATCCGTGGGACATCCCAGTCTGCCCTGACCCCAGGAGGACAGGCACCAAGGGATGGCTGCAGGTGTCACCCAGGGAGTCACATCCCAGGGTCAACATGGTTTTGATCATCTTTTCCCTTACAAGAAACACTAATGTAACACCCTGACACGTAGAAAAATACCCAAGATGGGACAACATCTTGGGTCACTTCACTCCAGAGGGTTTCCTTTTTTTTTGTCCCAAGGGAGAGGAATGGGAGCAGACAGCCAATGAACTAAATTAAAAACTCTTAATTGACATCACATAGCTGTTTCCTGACGACTGCCAGCACACACCAGCACTGGCTTCTGAGATCAAGCCTTGACAGGAGCAGCCAGCACCCTCTCTGTTGTCACTCCAAGCCAAAGTCACCTGAAAAGCATCTTCCAGACTACTGGAAAAGTTATGGCACCTTCCCAATTTTCCCATTTCCACATTAAGAGACACAGTGGATTGAAATGATTTAAACCACATGTGTTTAATCAGAGATGCCTTTCTAAAGATTTGTTAGCTTGAAATAACAATTCAGCTCTCCTGGCTTTGCTCCACTCTCCCACACACAGTATGCCAGCACGAGTAACATCTTCCCACACTGGGAGGGACACGGCCCAGGACCTGCTCATGCTCCTCTACAAATTGGAGCTCAAGCCCAGCAAAAGGTTTGTGAGACAGGGTTGTGTTGGTTTGGTTTGCTGTGCAGTGAGGAAACAGGATTCACACCCCCATGAGCCCTGGAAACAGGCTGATCAGCGGGAACAGCATCCACCAGCATCCACAGCCTCGAGGTTTTATAACAACATCCCCAAATTTAGGAATGCTGCTTTAGGAAGTGTGATGGATATGCAGGAACAGCTTTCTCCAGCTCTTCTACTGGCTTGATCTCCATCCAGGGGATCGCTGTCCCGTTAAGCCCCCTGCTGTGTGCTTACAACAGGGAGTAAGCCAAGGGGGAGCTGCCCTCCCCTAGGAGGGGCCACCACGGGTTAAAAACCAGAGGGTCTGCAGAGCTGGAGACAGCTGAAACCCAGCTCCTTCCACAGCAGCCACTGGTGGCACCACTGGGCACCAATGGACAGTGTCCTTCAGCATGACTTCCCCCACAGCTCCCACACTGTTATTTACATCACTATTGGGTTTGCTGATACTCACACTACTACTCCTGTTACTTAGAGCCACTAACCCCACAGTTCTCAGGGTAATTCCCCTCCCAGCTGAGGGACTGGCAAAAGCACCTGCCAGGAAAGCTCTTCAATGTGACCAATGTGGCACTTGTCACCTCCTGCTCAATTCAAACTGGGCTGGGAATGTTTTAAGGCCATTCCCCACATCGTGGCCTCTGCCCAACATGGACAAAGAGCCAAGTTGGAGGATGCAAAGATAAACATGGCTGAGAGTCTTGTCCTTCAAGAAGGACAGGGAACTCCTTGAAAGAGCCCACACAGGGCCACCAAGGTGATGAAGGGAGTGGAGCACCTTCCTTGTGAGGACAGGCTGAGGGAGCTGGGGCTCTTCAGCTTGGAGGACACTGGGGGTGACCTCATTAATGTTTATCAATTTGTGAAGTGTGAGTGTCAGAATGGAGCCAGGCTCTGCTCAGTGATGGCCAGTCACAGGACAAGGGACAATGGGTCCCAGCTGGAGCAAAGGAGGTTCCATGGGAACATAAGGAAAAAATCTTTCCCTGTGAGGTGCCAGAGCCCTGGGCCAGGCTGCCCAGGGAGGTTGTGGAGTCTCCTTCTCTGGAGACATTCCAGACCCATCTGGACACGTTCCTGTGTGATCTAATCGAGGTGACCCTGCTCAGGCAGGGGTTGGACTGGATGATCTTTGGAGGTCCCTTCCACCTCCTGACATTCTGTGAATCTGAGAGTTGACGTGGTGACAGCTGCAGTCGTGACCCAGAAGGGATACAGCAATTGCCAAAGGAATGAACCAGCACTGAGTCCCTTACAATCCACAGGAGCAAAGGAAAAATAAAATATATGAAGTGATGAATTTTAAAACTAATGGCTTGCTTTATTTTAATGTTTTTGGCACCCACAGGAATTGGAGGTAAACTCCCTCCAAAATTATTACTTAAAAGCCTCTTTTCAGCCAGAGGGAAGGTTTTGTAGCCGCTTGCTGGATGTGTCACACATGGCAGTAAAATAAAGCCACACTCTACAGCATCATCAGTGGCTTCTTGATTCTTCCCTTCTTTCCTAAAAGATCTTAGTGGCATTTTCCCCAAATCCTTTTGTATCTAATAAAATCACCACAGATTTGCCTTCTGCTTTCCAAAGAAATGAGATGCAGAACTACACCTTGATGGGGGACCAGTGGAAAGTGCTGCTTCTCTATGAGCCAGGTTTTAGCTTTCCTACAGCATTTCAGCATCATTTTGAGCACCTGAGGGATGCCAAGTTTCTCATCCCACCAGATCATCCTGATCAAACCTGGGCTTGGAATAAACACCAGATCCCCAGAAACATCCTTGTGCTGAACCACACTGAACTGTCTATTGGGTAGAAAAAAGGAAATCGATACCCTGAATGATGAAAGTGCCTTTTCTATCAGATAAATGCTGATCCTTCAGGGAGGATCCCAGTGGGGACACGACCAGGACACCCCCAACACACACCATGTGGACATCTAAATCCATATTCCTGGAGGCAGCACCAATCCAAGCCTTTCATTTACAGTTATTAGATGAGCAGGCATTGCAGCATTTCCTTACTCCTTTGCAGCAACACTCCTGGGGGTATAGTTACACTGCTAAAATGTCATTTCTCACAAGTTGGCAGTAGACAGGACCCTAAATGACCTTGGCCTGGCCACCTGACCCCAGCCAGGTAAAAAGCTCTGCTGGCACAATTTCTGTGTTATTCTTCTTTCATCCAGGTGTACAAAAGCAACACCGAGTCATACACCACATGGAGAGTATCTGGTATTTATGACCTGATATGTTTTTATCCCTCACTCCCCCCAAAATTAATTTTTCATTAAATCACTTTGAAAATCTTTAACTTAATTTTAACTGAATTAACTTCATTCAAGGAGATATGACAAGGCAAAATGGGCAGTTTCTAAGCAAACTACGCCCTGGTTGACTATCTGTGCTCAAACAATTAACAAACTGACCCTCTGGGTAACCTATAAGACATCCAAAGGGGATATTACCACTTCTTGTCAAATTAGTTTCCTCTTCTCTGCTTCCTTCTACAGAGAGCATCACCCCACCACCTCATTATCAATTACTACAGAGTCTATAACACAAGCATTAACGAATAACAGTGGCTGTCAAAGGGCAGGTACAGCAGCAAAAAAGGGAATGAATATCCCAGGGGTTGGACCAAGCACTTGGTCATTCCTTCCCTCAGCCAAAGGAAGGGAACCAGCTCCCAGCCACAGAGCTTGGGGGAGCTCCTGGCCGCAGGACAGAGCTTTCTCCAGCAGAGATGTGGCAACACCTCTGCACCCTGAGAGCTTTTGCAAACCACAGATGAAAATGCATTGCTTCAGGGCACAAACCCCGGGTATGTGGTGGGTGCTTTGCCACAAGATTTATAGGTTTGGAGTGTGTCAGGTGTTTAAGTGCACATAAAGGGCTCTTGATGCAAACCTGAACTGCCTCGGAATAGCTGGGAGCACAGCACAAGCCCCAGTTGTTTGTGACAGACTGCTGGGAGAAACCTCATCTCCTAGTCTCACTAACAACACAAACCAACAACTAAAAGGGACCAACTGAAACACATATCCCTGAAGGAAGCAGAAGTTAGCTCAAAGAGGCTGGTTTGGCTGAGTCCCAGCCCAGTGCTTGCTGGAATTCCCACTGGTTGGGCTCACCTGGATGCGGCCGCAACACAGCAGTGGTGGTACCGGTCCCTGAAGGATGAAACACCCAAGGTATAAACCAAGCACATTCCTGTTACTCCATATGCTAAACTGTGCTTTGCCACACCTCAGAAAATAAAAACACCCAGAAAAGTCTCTGCTGAGTGTACATCATTTACACAGCCAGGTCAGGTAACCTCAAATTCCAAAGCACCAAGAATAAAACCCCTCCTTCTGCTCCGTCCCGGCGAGGAGGTTTTAATTGCAGGGCCACACATGACTTCTCCACCTCTTACTTCTCCCTCAGTGAGTCAGAAGGGTGAGGTTAATGCTGTGCAGGCAACCTGAGTTCTGACATTTAGAGGCACTGCCGGCTCAGGAGGCGCTTACCGTGTCGTCTGTGCGGATAACCCACGCACAGGTTACACAGGAGCATTGGCACATGGGTGTTGGACAGGCTGGACACAAACAAAGGCCAAACATGGCCCTCAAAAATACAGCTCAGGCCCTTCAGCATCACTGACATGAGCTGAGAGGGGCCAGAGGAAACAATTTAATCCTAAATATTTTCCCCGTTGGCTTCACACACACGCCAGAGCCCCGCTATTTATACACATGAATGATTTATTCCTCTATTACCAGTTACCTCCTTTGATTAAATATATTAGTGCCTTTTAAGTTATTTCAAGGCTACAATTATTTTAAAATTAAATGATCCTTCGAGTACCCTTTGGGAGCTGTACGTTAAGCTGACATTTCCATAATGCAAAAAAATATTGCTGTTGTACTCATTGTATTTAATTAAACCATACACTTCATCACATAAACCAAATGGGAGGATATTAACCATATTTTCGTACTTCTGTTGAAGTAGAATAGTGGGGACTCTCTATTGTCACGGTCAAATATTGTCTGTATCCAGTTGACAGCTTCAACTGCCACGTGACACCAGCTGCGATTTCATTTGGCTCCAGCAAGTCCCCAGAAGAGCACTGCTGTGTCCTACCCCACTAACAGCCAAACACTTCCAAGTAGGAAACTTTTCAAGGCTTTCCTCCCTTCAAGCTTTAGAAGGATCTGAATTTAAACATCAAATTTAAGATGCTTGGTGTGCTGTCTCTCTGGAGCCCAGGAACGTCAGCAGCCCGGCTTTTGAAGAGCCCATAAAATACTTCTGGCCCAACAGAAAGGAACAAAGTTACAAAAAGAGGAAGATAAAAGCAATTTCGAGTCCCAAACCTAGAGACTCTGCTCGTCCTTGGCCTATTCTTTAGGACTGAGCCTTGTTTTGCAAATCAAAGGACCAGCTGCTAAACTTGCCTTAAAAAGAAAGAGGTAGGTCGTGAATGCAAGGCTAAGGAAGTCCAAGGGACACCGGCCCTGCTATCAATCAGTCCCTCCTGTCCTCTTGCTCAGACCATGAGTCTCCCCACCCTAGGACCAGCCCAGAGCTCTGACACCCACAGATGGTCTCCCATCATCTCCCATCAGTGACAGGAGCAGAACCCTCAGGAGGGGACATCGCTGCCCCACCCAGACCTCGTGCGACTGCTCATCAGAGGATGCTCTGCCCGGTGCAGGAAGGTTGTGCCAGCTTGTGACCCTGCAGCGCTGCTCATGTCCCCTCAGATGCCTTCAGGGCTGCACACACCAGTCACAAACAAAGCCAGGATTTAGGGAAGGCAGCGGGGATCCATGGAATTTACTGGGAAAGGGACAAAATAGGGGGCAGGATTTTTTTTCTTTTGGGGTAAAACTTTTAAAACTCAAAAATTTCAGCTGGAAGCCTTAAAGTAGATGAAAAATAATCCTCGAAACTTTTTCAGCTTTCACTACTGCCTAACAGCCTGTTTTCCTGTCAGATTGTGTTTGTAGCTCTACCTGTAGATTTTATTTAGCTCTGCCATCAAAGTGATTGCTGCTTTGTAAAACTTATCCCAAGCAATTAATGTACCAAGCAGAGAATCACACGACTTCTCTCCCTGAATGAGGTCTTGGCAGCTCCTGTCACATGCTGACCCTGTAGGTCTCATCCCTCTCAGAGTCATTAAGCAGCAGTGCCCAAGGATGCCACAAAATTCCAGCAAAAAAAAGTAATTTAGTTAAAATGAACATGGCACTTCATCCTCCCAAAGAGAAGGAGCATCACACCCGATAAAAATCCCCGCTTCCCACCCCGAAACAACAGGTGTTGTGGTGATAAAAGTCAAGACAAAAAGTTCTAAAGCCTTTCACATCCTTGCTCCAATTTCTACAGCGCCAGAGCCTTGACAGTGGGTTTCTGACTGCTCAATTGGATGGCCAGGCAAACTTATAAAAGCTGAAGCACTGAGTTTCCTAGGGGAAGGCATAATGAAATAAATGCACTCATGAATATGTATGGCAGGAGGCGGCCATCTGTTCTCCACCAACATCTTTTCTTAAAAGAAGTTGCAAATATTTCGGCAGAGAAGTTGTATCTTTATTTCTACATCGAAAATGAGACCCTGAATTTTCACCATCTCTGGCCATTTAGTGCTATTGTTATGGAAATGTGGTTGGGGTTTTTTTTTCCTCCAAATTATAATCAAAAGATTGAATGATAATTCAGTTTTACAAAGTTCAGGTGGAGCTTTCAGCCTGGATGTGTGGGAGCTTCAAAATATTGGCAGTCAGGGCACGTGTCACATATAGTAAATATAACTTGCTCTGTCCTCTGTTGGAGGAAGAGGAGCCTGTGATGTGCTGCCCTCGTTTGTAGCTCACACCCATCTGATTTCCCTGTGGCTTCTGGAGAAGCCATCAGGAGGCATTTCGATTCAGTATTCATCCAGCCGGTGCCGGTACGGACCCCGATTTGCATCAGGGGAGGAGGCATGAGCAGAGGAGCTGCTCTCCCTCAAGCCCTGGGCAGAGGTGGGAGAGATCTGGGAGCTCACCTGTGCCCTGAGATGCCCCTGGGTTTGCCAGGGGGGCCGAGCAGCCCCCAAGCTATGTTTATCTGTGCTTGCAGGTCCTGCTCCATCTCCCAGAACCTCACAGCAGGGAAGCCAAGGCTGAATCAGGCTGCCAAGGACAAAGCATCTTTTCCCTCAACATCAAACATTTCCATCCATCATTTATCCTTGTGGACAACCCAACAAACATCCCCTGTGTACGAGTTTCCCCTACTGAAGGGCCACATGTCTGTGGCATGTAACCAGCTACTCAGCAAGTTATCCCTCCATGGGACGTGGCAGCCAGACCTCTGGTTGTTGGGATAGAGGATTTCCCTGAGTACCAAGGGACAACAAGGATGCCCACTTCAAGGTTAAGTTTACAAAACACTCAGGTAAAAGGACCAGGAAGATGTTTGGGAACTGGAGTTGGTCTGGATGGGAAGTTTAGTTTCAGAGTGGAGCAGACACATGGAGGTGTCCTGTACTGAACTCTCAAATACAATAAAATATTGGGTGTTAGTTGGAATGGCTCAGTCTCATAACCCAGACCACTCCTGTCCTTTTCAGCCTGCTGCAAGTGTTTATGGATCTGTCCTAAAAACATTTCAAAGCAAACCCAAATGACAAGGCGAGACAGTACTGGCATTAAAAAGGAATATCATCCAGGTGGTCAGGATTTTTCTAAGCAAAGCCTCCACACTTGTCCAAACCTTATGGATTCACTGTAATGAGGTATTGGAGAAAAAAAAAGCCACCCCAGGACCTGCCCACCATCCCTTCCTAGGCTGCAAGAGCAAACGGCCACGGCAAAGCACGGGCAAAAACACGGGCATCTCAGGCAAACCCTTCTCCCCCTCTCTTAACCCTTCTTCTGCACTCGGCTCTCGGTGCTCCGCTTAATGAACTGGTGCCTGAGCACAAAGAGACTCCAACAAAGCCGAGACAGGCCCCCAAAATCAGGTCAGCACAGCACGAGAGCCCCGGCAACTCCCGAGCCCCTCGGCTGACGGTTAATTAGCGGAGCCGCTCGGAACGGGTCGCCCCGCGCGTTGCTGCCGCAGCCCCAGCAGGTTGGACCCGCTTATTGCCCCATCCGTGCTCACAGATTAAAAGGTAGGAGCCGAGCTCTGCAGCACAGCCTGCGGCTGCGAGAGCTCTGCCATGGCCGCTAGTTAGAGAGCTCCTCTCCGTAATTACACGGAACATTAATTAACCCTAACGCTGTCGGCGCGGCTCCCCTCGGGAAGCCTGGCTGGCTCCTTTGCAGCTCCAAGGGGGAAGCACCGGGTGGGAACGGGCAGGATCATGCCTGAACCCCTCAGCCCCGGCCACACTCACCTGGAGATGGAGAAAAGGTTGAGTGGATCTCAGAGGGTGATTTCCTAATTAGTGTCAGCAGCTGATTTTAAGCCTGGGCAACCCGGGCAGGTTACACCATCACAGCATCCAAAATTCGGGCATTACACTCAACCTGCTCATCCATTTCCACTCAAAGGTGCAGATTACTAAATTTGCATAATAACTATCTACAACTAATTATCCACATTTGTTCACGGCAACAGCCACTTTCCGTAGGGCTTGGAATTACCATAAACTGTGCATAAGAATCGAGAAAACACCGATTTATCTTATTAATGGTGGCAAGGAGTTCACACGTTAATTAGCAGGGTATCACTGTGGGAACATGTTAAGGCACTCGAAGGACCAGTTCTCCCAGCAGCCTCTGAGTGTGCTTTGGGAGACTGAAGGACACCAGCAGCTCCAGGAGCCACCAGTGACATGAAGGAAGGAGCCACCACGGCTCCTTTCCACAGGGTTGTGGAAACCCCTGTGACAGTTCTTTAAATGTGACCATTCAAGATGAGGGAGATAAACTCCATAAAGAAAACCCCAAACCCGACACAATAACAGCAGTGGTGTGTACCTGAGGTAGACAAAGGTGTTATTTGTCCAAAACATGTAGTAAACCTGTTTTCCTCTGGAGATAATTCGTCTTGAGGTGTGAAGCTGAACTCCTGTGTGACTTGAAGACCTTCCCAGCAGCCCGACTGCTCAGCCTCTGCCAGAGCTCCTTCCCCGCCAGACACCCTCATCGAGCGGTTCCTGTAATATTCATTGATGCTTAATTTCTTTTTTAGCAGCTGGTGGTACAGTTTGTGTCTTCACAAGCAATAAGCACTCAAACAGAGGTTGTTCTGGTTAGTAGCTATTACACAACTGCACAGTGTTACCGCTCCTACACATTTTAATGCCACCAGTAAAAACTCAAGTGAGAGCCCACGTTGGAGAAAAAGCTGCTGCTGTGAACCTAAGTGAGGTTTTCACTTGGGAAGAGATCACACTAATACAGACTTGAAAATATAAAGCTATTCAGTATTTTTTTCCTGTGCTGCACAGACACTCTCCTTAATGTTTACTAATGGGGTTGGCAAAGGCACCTTGGCCACGCAGATGCTCAGTGCACAGGGAGAACTGGACAAACTCCTTGGCAACCTCCAGCTAAAACCAGGCACTCCAGGGAGATTTGGGTTGCCCCTCATGCTGTGGGCAGAGCCCAGAGCTTTGGTACTGAGTTCCTGACATCAGTGAGGGGGTTGGAGGGATGCTGCAGGACCCCAAGCCCAAAACCTTCACTTTGTGCTGGTACAAAGAACAGAAAACAGAACAATTGCTGCTGCTTTTCCCTCAGACATCAGTATTTAAAGGAAATGCTCTGCCTTTCACGCTGCATCTGATTTTCACAGAAGACAGACCCACTCCATGACCCCTGCAGCCAGGGATTTCAAACATAACACCTTCTCTAACAAAGCCATGAAGGCACAGAATCCAGTTCACATAGCATAAACTCCATGATTATAAACCACTATTTCATGTGTGTAATAAGCTGAATCTAATGACTCCTTTCTGTCAACCAGTTAATTTCTTAGTAAAGAAATTTCTGGCTTTGTTTAAGGAACTCATTTTGCCTTGGCTATCCTGAGAGGAGCTACAGTGTAGCTGTTGGGTAGTTAATTAACCATTGTTCATATTTCTGTTCCTCATTTTCCCAAGCACAAACCTTCCAGAGAGACCACAGGAAAAAAATAAGAGCACCAAAGGCATCTTTCCCAGCCCATTGGGTGGGATTCTCATCACACACCAGCCCCACACAGCTAAACATTATATTGCAAACCCTGTATCAGCTGTTCTGATCCCATTTTCCATGTCAATGAAGCACCAAGTCATAAATAAATAACACCACACCACGGCCAGAGGTGTCCCTGCTATCTGCTGGAGTTGCTGTCCTGGCTGTGTGTGAGGCTGTAACTCTTAGGTGATCCTCCTCCTGCAGACATGCTATCATCTCCTTCTTTCACCACACACCTCCTCAAACTGGTCCTCGGACACCTTACCCACAGCATCTGCTGCTCAGGCACACACACTGCCATCATCATCATCATCATCCGTAGCCTCATTTTCTACCAGGGGTCCTCACACACAGTGTACACACCCAACAGATGGCAACACACCCCAGCACCAACTCCCTCATCCTTCCTACAGACCTACCCAAGCCCCTGCACACCGAAACTGAGCAACAGCTCCCTGGGTTTCATGCAAAAAAACCCCAAACAAGGCTTTTTAAAATACCAAGCAGGTGTCAGTCAAAATCATGGAATGGTTCAGGCTGGAAAAGACCTTAAAGATCACCTAGTTCCAACCCCCTGCCATGGGAAGGGACACTTCTCACTAGACCAGGCTGCTCAAGGCCTCATCACATCCTTCTCACCAGCGGTGTTAACAGGGAAAGGTGGTCACACAGGACACCTGCTCTGGGGGTGGCTGAGCACCCACAACACAGATTAGAGAAGTCCAACTGCTGTCACAGATGGTCGAGGACTTTTTGCAAAGAATGTTTTTAGCCACAAGGTTGATTTTGATCTCGAAGACTAAAGAAACATCAAAGGGAAATACCTGTGGGTACGCGCTAGCGCTCTCAGAACAAGCAGGGGCTCATGAACACCAGTTCATAAATATTCAGCATAAATGTTACACCAGCCCTGTGCAGGCCACTAACAGCTCACCTGTGGGCTTCAGGGCACCCAGGCTGAAGCTGTTCAGTGAACTGCTCCAGGTTGTGTCTTGTCTGGCAGCTTCTTTCCTTGTCTCCTTGCAATTCCTGTTGTCAGGTTAAGACTGGGCTGGGAAATCCCGTTTCTAAGTGATTTCATGGTGACAATGGGTTTCTAAAGGCAGTGCTGGGTGCACCAGGCAGCCACAGTAAGACTTAGCAGTAGCCCAGGATGAAACCAGAAGGCTGGGTACTCATAACAGCTACTGTCAATTTCTCAGAAAAATGTGAAATTAAAAAAAAACAGCAAAACCAACCCTGAAAGAGTGAACCTTGAACACCCAGGGAATGCCCCAAACCTTCCCATTAGGAATTCTCCGTGCTGTGCAGAACTGATTTATCATCCACACTGTTGTTTTCAGAAGCAGCTGAAGAACAGAAGGGGGTGGGCATTTCATTTGAGAAATCCACTGTTTCAAAGCTGGTGAGTAGTAACCTGAAAAGCTGTTTACAGACATGTCCTCCACATTCTCTGAGGACCAGCATTATTCCTCATCTCACTCTGAGAAAACGCCTGTGAACCTGCTAAGTGACTCACCCTGGAATCACAGACTTCTCCCTCCCAGCCTTCAGAGTTACTCTCAAACCACTTCTCTGCCCAGCTAGATTTTAAAAACCAGTTTATAAAACAAGGGGCCATGGACAATCTGATAAATCCAGCAAGAAAATGTTTCTGTTTCCCACGTGGTGCTGGAAAAACACTGAAACTTTTGAACAAGTAGATATGACAGCAGCAAGCGGTCTCTGTTAGCAGCTAAACACAAAGGAAAGGAAATATTAGTAGAAAAGCTGTATCTGTGCATATATAATATAGTTTTTATAGTCAGGAGCTTTTATGAGAGGCAGAAGTTTGACTCAGTGTTGCAATTAAAATGTTCAGTAACGGTAGTAATTACCCCATCAGGTAAGGCACAATGGCGCATACCCACCATAGGACTTACTTAAAAATTTCATTTCAATTTTTGTAGCTTTTGCCAGGTTTAAGCAAGTTTCTAACTGCCTTTGGAGCATCAGTTTTTAAAGCAGTACAAGGTGTAGCAACAGCTCAGCCTGAGCACCCTGGCAGAAGGTACCAGTGCTCTCACCACCCTCCAGGTATCGCAGCTTCCCACACCGCTGAGCGGCTCTGCCCTCGGACAGAAGCTCCTCAAGCTCCTGGAGACCAACCCAGAACATCCCAACCACCTCTGTGGTGACAGAGCCCTTCCCTGTGCAAACAGCTTTGAGGCTCATCCACCTCAGGGGTCAAATTTTTGTTTATTTAGGGAAAGGGGGGATGCAGCATCAAGCATGTAAAACCAACTAAAACCTTTATTTAACCAAAGCAACAATAAACACTGGGTTACTCCTGCAATTTGGAGAACTCTGTGGTGTGGAGACTTCACAGAGTGCTACAGGAACATCCCTCATTCCTTGCATCAAACCCTGATGCCATGTCTGGAACACATGGAACACATGGAACACATGGAACACATGGAACACATGGAACACATGGAACACATGGAACACATGGAACACATGGAACACATGGAACACATGGAACACATGGAACAAATGAAACAAANATGGAACACATGGAACACCACTCCATCCTATCAACTCACTCCATCTCACCCAGTTCCAATCAGCCCTTTGCAGACTCTTCAGTGACAAAACCCAACCCTTTCCCCTTGGAAAGAGGCAATGAAGACGATGGATGCGTTCAGAGTTTATCTTGGCTGTGTCCATAAACATTCCCCTAATAGCTTATCACAGCCCATGAGGAGTTCTGCAAAGCCAAATGCTGTTGACTGAAAATATCTGACAATTATTTTTTTCCATGTATGCCCTACAGAAGGAATTATTTATATTTGAATGCGTTTCCCTGCCATCACGAAATACACATATTTGTCATAGTTAACGCTGGGGCCTGCACCGTTAATGAGCTTTTATTAAGAAATCCTATTTCAGTCTGTCTCAACTCCCAGCCCCTCCTCCAAGGAGGCAGTGTGCCACTCTAGATGCTTATCTGGCACAGTTTATTTTCCCCTAAACACCAAGATAATTAAATCACTGTACTAAATTCAAGGCAAGAGCTGAGGCATCATCCACTTGATTTCCTCCCTGCAGACCTAAGGGCCACGCTACGCCCTGGATGTTCCCAAAAATCAAAATAACTGAGCCCTGAATTCCCTCCTCTCCTTGCTAAGGAGTACAGGAATGATGCCACATTGCTCTGACACAGGCCTATTTTAAAGCTTCTTTGGGATTTTATTATTATTATATTTTTCAATGTGCATTACCGTGTTTCTACCTCTAAGGAAAATAATATTAGAGAGAGAAAATGAAACACATCCAGATTTGATGTTCAAGAGGCCCTTCAGAAGGGGAAATAGGTCCATCTTTTAGAAATGTCATCACTCACAGCAGTACCTGGATTTCTGGAAGTGATAGTTCAGAACAGCAGTGGGACATTTAAAACATTTTTTATCAACCTCCACCCCTGCCCAGACATTTTCAGGAGGAAAAGACAAGTGCAGGGCCTGGTGAATCTCCCAGTGTTCCCCTCCAGAGCATCCCTTGGCTGGAAGGGGCACAGTGAAGGGCTACACCCCCCATCCTCACAGGTCCTCAGTGCTCCCTGCCCCGTGGCCAAGGCCTGGCTTTTCCAGGAGCTGGAACGTGTGTTTCTCTCCCTGGAGTAGGAATAATGTGTTTAATTCCCAGCACTCCAGATTTCACCATGCTTTAACTATTTGCTTCCTTGCTTGTAGAAGCTGGGTTTAGTAATGCAAGAGCCAAGCCTGCTGCTGTCACTTAGCAACCTAAAACGGGGTTTGGAACAAAGATCTTTATTTCTGGAGCCATTTAATAGCAGTGGCTGAGGAGGGCTGAGGGGTTTGGCGGTGGCGTAAGCCTCAACCCCTCCTGCTGCTGGTCCTCTCCGGGGCCATACACAGAGCTGCCCCAGCCTCTGCAGCTTCTAACCCTCACTTAAACCTCATCAGCTTTGTGGTGAAGAGCAAGAAGGGCAGAAAAGTGATTTTAATGAAAATACAGTCCAATAACAGCATTAAATTTGTGATTACTTTAGCTAACTTACAACAGCCTGGTTAAAGCTAGGAGAACAGCTCACTCTGTGCCTATACACAGACCATTATCAGCTACTCCTCCTCTGACAGCACATCCTCAGATCTCTCCAGATCTTGGCTTCTGCCGCAGCAACTAAGTACAGAGCACAAAATCCTGCTGTGGAGGAGGCTGGAGCTGCCCTGAGCAGCCCTGGCTGGGGTTCTGCTGGTACCTCCTGCTCCATCAGGCTTCCTCAGGCACCAGCCAAACCCATGGCTGAGAACTGAAAGCACCCAAGACAAAATCCACTGAAAGGTATGAACTGCCCTGGGCTGTGCCCAGCTTTTCCTCCACCAGAAGGAGAGAGGAGACAAGTCTTGCATCTAGACACGAATGGTGGGTCCCTCTGGGTCCCACCCTGCGATACCCACCAGAGGAACCAAGTGCTTTTGCTGCTTCCTCTGGAACTTTCTCTTGCCTGAGCAAGGACCTACTTAATTATTGCCATCTTTAATTACTGTCCCAGCTCCCCAAAGGGCTTTCAGCCCATCTCTGTTTCCACATCTCATCCCTGCTAGTCGATTGCCACTGTCGTGTGCAGTGGCGGCTGCAGGAGCTCCCCAGCACCTCCCAGCTGGTGCAGAGAGAGCAGAGGATGCACATAAAAGCGAATGAAGTTGAACCTCATTAAACCAAGAATTTGTGAGCACTGTCTGCTCCCCACCATGGCCAAATACCACTTTAATGGGCACTATAAAGCCCAACATCCACCATAAATTTGTCATTGATCGCATGCTGGAAACAAATGCTGCTGCACACTGCTTGCCCTTCCCTGCTTGTACCCTCCTGTCACCATGCACACAAGGTCAACTGGTGTAGCTACATAACCCTGGTCAGTCAGGAGACCTTGGTAAAGAATTAACATGGGCAGCAGAGTATGAAATAGAAAATGAGAAAGGAACTAAAGAACCCACGGTGACTCTAACAGCTCAAAAGGCAGACTTAACCTGCTGAACAGGAAGGAGGTAAAAGTCATCTTTAACCTGTTAAGTCCCATTAACCAAATTAAACTGTTTAAAGGGTAATGAGAGGATGTATAATAGACTCTGCAATGTGATAGTCAGGGATGTGTGAACCCCAACTGGAAGACACTGCTTCCAAGGATACCCTAATATTCTGATTTGAAAGTATTATTCTATTATAGCCAAGTTTCTCCTGCAGCTTTGAGAAAAAAAATTAAAAAAAAAATCAGTGTTTACCTGTGCATCTTTAATAATTTGTTAAGGACATTCATATGCAATTGATGATATTTATCAAAAAGAAGCCAAAGTCTAGGAGTTTGTACTTAATTTCACCAGTAAGTATTAGTTCACTGTATTTTGTCCAGTCATAATAAAGGAACAATTTAAGAGAAAGATTTCACACCCATGTATCTCTAGATATACTTCATGGGGAACTCAATTTATTACTGGACTGGTTTTATGATGAAAGTGTTTGGTATAAGCTACCCAAAACACTGACCACTCTGACACCAATTTATATGGTTTATATGTGAGCCAAGCTAATTCTCCAAGATGACTTCTGGTTTCCCACAGGAGATGGGATGATGTAGGTGGCATTTGACTTTGTATCTGAAATTTGGAGTCATCTGGGTTTGCTGTGAACAAAGGGAGGAAGTTTTAGGTGAGAATCCCAAAGAGTGTTAATCACCTCACTGATAAATTCAGTGACATTAAGTCCAGCAGCTTTAGGACAGTGGCTAAACCCCACCTACACATCCCGTGAACAAGCACGATTTCTTTGGCCAGCAGAAGGCTAAAACCCGCCCCATTTTCATCACAAAACCAGTTTCCAAACTGGTAACATTCCTTGGCTACCTTTCTCTGACAGCCAAGCCCAAGCCCTATGACCATCCATGGAAGATTTTGATCATTGGGCTGTCAAGGTTTTAGCTTTGTCTGCAGTGGGACTGGAAGCCACACTTTGGATTTGGGTAGTTACAATTCAAGAGCCAAATAGGAAAGAGCTGATGAGTTGGGAGCCTGGACCAGAACTTGGAAGGAGGCATCAGAGAAGGACAATGCAACCACAAAACCAAACCACGACACAAGTGGGCAAAGTTATGCTCAGAGACCTTAAGAAGCCCATTCCTAAATGACATTTTATTTGTGCAATCATCTAAATTAATGGGGTTTTCTCTGTCAGTGAACTCCCACAGTTGAAAGTCAGCCTGTGACCCGCTGAGACGAAGTGCTCTGTCCTCGTCCACAGATGACCCAGCACAAGGAGCTTTCCTGGGAATCAGCATTAATCACAGGAGCAGCCCACTTTTAACTGCTCAGCAGGAGGCAGCTTCCCTTACAACAACATTACTCAGGACACTTGCACATTGTCTTGACTGAAGGTTTCAGTACCACTAGTCGAACCCCTGGGAAATCAGTGGGAGATTTTCTATAACTACGGTGGGTGCTGGGTGATGCTCATGCTGCTGCTGCTGCATTTAACCATTTAGATTGATTAAATTAATTAGCCCCACCATCACTATGAAGATCCACAGAGAACTCCACTCATTGCTGTCCCCTTGAAATGCTGCACACATTTCCCTCTGTTGCAACGTGGGGACAGCCACAGCACTTCACTGGCTGAGCCAAATCCCAGCCCTTACAGGTCTCACCTCGATGCCACTGTTCAAAACCACCCTAAACAGCACATCTGAGAGAAATCACAGGTCAAAAATGAGACAGCTTACAATTTATTCTTACCTCCTATTCACTTTTGCCCTTCAAAAGAATTCAGCCCTGGGGAGCTGACAAATAAAGATAAATTACCCTTCTGCAGCATTCCCTCTAACTAAGCCATTGTAGTGATTAAATGAACCTTAGAAGCCAAATTCAACTTTGATAGCTAAAATTGGGTGAATTTTTTTGCCTTTTTACAATCACAAAGCTTGTAACTTCCTGGTTCAAGAGGCTGAATTTGAGAAATTGTCCTGGTTGAGCATTCTGGGGCAGTCAGCTACACATCTGTTGTAAAGGGCTCAGCAGAGCAGGTGCCTACACAGTGTTCTGATCTCAATACAATGATGTACATACACATAAATGATATATATATACACACACACATATATAAAACCACCAGTCCCATGCAGAGCCTGTTAAGGTGTCCTGCCTCCAAGCCAAGCCATGTCCCAGGGCACTGCATCCCTGCAGTGAGGCCACCATGCTGGAGTGGGTCAGGCTTTATAGGGACCAGAGAGGGGGACCCATAAGTAGCACTGAGGACAGTGACACTACTACAGTACAGGATTCACTCCTCTTCCTCACTGTTTAAGACAGACCTGAAGAACCACTTAAAGTAAAAGTCAAGGGCTGGCAGAGAGTAACTGAAAAAAGCTCAACCTGGTTTAGCAAGAGGACAGCCAAGAGGTGGCTTGATTACAGGGTATTGCCTTGATTATTTTCAGGAAAAAAACAGCACTGGAGGATGCTTCAATCTTGCACTGAAAGGTGCAAGAGAAATAAATGACTGGATGCTGCAAAATGCAAATGAGAGCATCCAAATGAACTTAATCAGCACGGGTAACACCAAGCAGCAAGTCCACTGTCACTACACATTACATTTTTCTTAAGAGAATCCAGTCATAATTCTGTATTCTTATGAGCATGAATGTAACACACAGGAAAATGAGGAAGGAAAATGTCACAGCTCCTTCATTCCCAAGCACATCCAGGACAAGGCTGAGCAGCACCTCTGAGCATCTGCTCCCCCATGACTCTGCAACTGGAGATGCTCTTGTCCTCCTCTTCTCCAGCTCCCATGGAAATTGTTACCAAAAAGAATAAAACTGCTTCCCCCCAAACACTCATTTTTCACGCTCCTCCCCAAACAAGTTGAGGACTTAAACACACCAAAGGATGCCTAGAGACAACACTCCACAAGTCAAATATTTCTGTAAAGGAAATAAAGGTACCAAATATCCATGGAAAAAACCCCAAAGTTTCCAGAATGTGAATATCATATGTGTTAGTGCCATAGCATCCCTCTGCCCTACTACTCCTAGTTCTGTCTGGGTCTGCATGGGAGGGCAGATCACCCACCCAGAGGATTGGGCCAACACTTTATCTGGATGGACCAAATCCAAATTAAACCTGATCCAAAGCCTGTAACAGTCAACAAGGTTCATTATTTCAGTAGAACAAGACATGAACAAATTTTAATTCTGGAATTGCAGCAGCACAGATTCACTTTACTATGGAGGGTGGGGGGTGTGACTACAAACAGGCCCATTTGAAAGAGGAAACCAAAGGTACATCTGGATGCTTCATGAGGAAGGCAACACAGCAAGGCTTAGGAGCCATGCTAGGAAAACAAGGGGGCTTCTTGTATTCCAGAAAAATCAGAATTTCATCCAAGTCATGGAAAAACAGATGCTGTGCTTGCAACCTGAAGTTTAATGAGACAAGTCTAATTATCCTCCTCTTAGCCTGAATTTTTTGCACTTAAAAATCAAGGTATATAGAGAAAAAATATATATAAAAAAGAAGACATTAACTCTCCACTCTTCCACCCAACCCAATAACTCTTGTAACTCATTAAGTAAGCCCTAGTGCACTGCTGCTGGTAATTAGGTTCAGAGTTTGTGTCACTACTGTAATGGGTTATCGATCACTGAAGTTCTTCAAAACCTCATAGTTCTGGGAGTTTGGGAAAAAACCAACCCCAAAACCCACATAACGAGTGCTAGTCTTGATAAGTTTGATTTTAATTACATATTTCAAGTCTCATACATTTCCTAAGCCCTAAGATTTCATTTCTCCCCAGCAACAGTTTTATTTTAAGCTTTCCTTCAACAGACATCTTTGTTGGCCATTTGGTCTGGGGATATTTTTCAGCTGTCCCAGGATTCTTGGGAAGAGCTATTTTTTATTCTGTCATTTTTTTAGGGGAGAACACATGCCTGAGGATGCAAAAAATAGGCTGTGTAATGCTGTCAGCTGCCAGAGGCACACTGGTGGTCTGCAGCTGGGGGAGACCACCTTGTTCATGCCATCCTTTCTTCCATATATGTGGCTGTTCCTTTCTGGTCCTCCCTTTATTTATACTAACTCTGGACCAGCACAGCTCCTTGGATGCCTGCAGAATGAAGGCTATGTTGCTATCAGCAAGAGGACACACTACTGAGCATGGAGACTCACAGACATGGAGCATTTCAAGACCCTTTGGGGACCTGGGGGACCTCTGGGGACCTCAGTGAGCAGGGCTGCAGCCATCCCATACCATCTTATCCCCAGGACTGAGAGTTCAGCGCCTGCCCCTTGGCAAAGTCCATTTTAAACCTGAAAATTAAACCCACCAGCAGCTGGCTGAGCTTCCCCCACCTTGCACCCATCAATCCTCCAATTTCTCACCAGCCCAAGCTCTGCAACCACTCTCCAAACAAGCCAGATCCTGTGATCTACTGAGGTCAAGGAAGGGTCTGTGACCCTGCCCAAAGTGGCCATGGCTCTCTGCCTGCAAGGCACATGCACTGTGAGAGATTACAATAGTGTGAAATGCTCCCTACATTTAACTAAAGCATTATAAATTGTCAGTTAATTACTCTTCACAACTCCACCACTGCTCGAGACAAATGGCTCTCACCTATTAGGACCCAATATAAGCCATGGAAGAGGGAGAAGATGCCACTCTGGTGCCCTTCAGGCCTGGGAGATGCTGCAAGGATGCAGAAATCAATTAAGTGCTGGAGGAAGACAGGAAAAAACACAACTGAAGAGGAAAGAAAAAATCCCCAATGAGGTTTAAAAGCTATTCCTCATTCCCCAGCAGCCTGTAATTGATGCCCAGCATCAGAGCTGGCAGAGGTGGGCAAGAGTCACTTTGAGAGCGAGAGGTTTCTCTAAGTGAAGGATTTGGGTTTCTCACTACAACAATTCAATATCACTCTGTTCTAATTGCATCCAAATATTTATGCCAAGCCTGCAAGCTGCCAATATGCCAGTAATAAAAGGCAAGACAAAAGCTGTTTAACTGTCACCAGAACATGCCCAGCCAGGAAGGCAATTGTTGGGGTGGTGGGCAGCAACAACACATTAAGCCAGTCAACAGTTGATAGGGTTTTTTTTTGTCAGCTTAATGGAAGAGCCAAAGGGCTTTTTGGTCCTTAACACTGCTCTGACTCTTCCTGTGCTATGACTCCTCCTGTATTTTAAAATTCTATATAACCATAGAAGCAAGCACATTTAATCTTGCTGTTTGATTTGGGCCCAAGCTGGTGGAAAGCAGGCAGGTAATATGGTCCAAACCATGCCAGAAGCTGCCATCACGCCCTTGCAGATGCTGAAGAGTAACATATTCACACTCAGCCAAACCTCTGAGAAGGTTCATCTTGGTTTCCTTCACATGGCAATCACACCTTGACTGAGCTTCTGTGCATAGCCAGCTCAGCAATCACATCCAAGCCCCTCAGCCCATCAACCCTGAGACACAAGAGTGTATTTTCACAAGAAGTCTCTCTAATAAATTACAATAAATCTCACAAATAATTATTACAATAAATCTCACAAATTACTTTTACCCCCTTTTTCTTCCCCAATAAAATAACTCTTGGACTAAGTCATATTCAAGCCAAGAGTGGTACAAATACATCCAGAGACAGACATGTCACTAAGTACCAGGCCAGACCTGGGCCCTGGCTCTGCAGCACAAACCCTTCATTTCAAACAAAATATCCATTTAGTGCAATGCTAAAAAGATCATTAAGTTGAGCAGCTTCTCCAGAACTATCTATTTGTAAGAAGTCAGAACTCACTTCTCTGAAGTTCTCTAGGTAAGTGTTTAAGAAGGGTGATTTAAAACACTAATTTACATTTGTTAATTCAAGGTTGTTCAAACTATTATAAAAATTTCAAAGAGGAGAAAGAATTGAATAGCTTAAAAGCATCCTTTGAAAGCTAAGATACTGCATGCCTGCAGGATTTTCTTCCCCTAATCAGCCCACATAGAAGAGTTGTCATTTCTATCTAGTTCACTAGGAGATATGCTTTAGTTATTAAATATTAAATCAGAGAGAACAGAGATTCAATTCAGAAAAATATAGTTCAATCTGCCAAATTGCTACTTACATAAATTATGTTGTGAACATGTTTTGATAAAAATGGGTTTATTTAAAGATGCAACCAAGACCGGTGATAAACGAGACCCCGTCGCGATTCAAGTCTGCAAGTTCTAACTCAGTGAGTATCAAAGAAATCCATCTCCATGGTGCCTTCTCCTTTCTTTTTTTTAATTTTTTTTTTTTAAACTTTGGCTTTCAAGGGACAAGCCTGCAATAAGGAATGGTGTTTACCACACATGGAGAATTTCATATAACGTTCACAGGGGAAACAGCTATCTGACTAAATGGATTAATGCAGAAAGAAAGGGAAAACATCATTGCAAATCTTTTATTAACTAGGGCTGAGCAAATAATTCATCATGAATAATGTGGTCAACAAATGTTGCCTCTTTTTATGCTCCCAATTCATTTTCAAACAAACTGTGATTTCTTTGTTTTCCTTTTATTTGACTTAATTTGGTAACTTAATTTTTTTTAAAAACAGCTCCAGCAATGAGCTATGAGTGTCTCCACTGAAACCATGTTTCCTGGTTTAATTTGACCAGAAAAACAACCCAAAAATCCCCCAGTGCTATTGCTCAAACATCACCTCTCCCAATGAGACAAGCCAGAGCAGGAGTTCAGCATGGGCACAGGCTCTCATGCCTTGAGGTTACACTGACACGAGGTGCTTCCAGCATCCCTTTGGATTTTCCATGTTGAATCAGGTCTTGGGGAGAAGGAAGTTCATGAGGACTCTGAAGCTGTCCTGCAGATCATCCAACATTAGCCCCTGATTTTGCCATAAGATGGGGGTAACTGCTCTAACAGAGGGCTTGGGAATGGCTGTGTTTGGATTTTAAACCAGGGAAGACAACCGAGGACGCCATGGAGTCAGCTCCTGAGCACTGCTGAGCTCCAAGAGCAGCACCAAGGAGATCTTCAGCTGTAATCCTGGAACCAAGAGTGACATGAGCTTCTCTGCCATCGCCTCTGGGTACTCACTGCCTGGTCTACATGTGTTAAAGTCACATCTCCACCACATGCAGAGCAAGGACATATGGGCCACTTCTACCTGCAGCTTGGAGACACATCTTCAGCACCAGTGTGACCCATGGAAGTGTGGCTCATGGCACACTGCTCCGAGGTCACCAGACACCCAAAGCCACACCACAACAAGCAAGCACTGCTTCAGCTTCCCCACATGCCCTCTGGCAGCATAACCCAACAGGGCACCCAACCAGAGTGGCACCCAGTCAGACAACCTGTGTACCACACACTGTGTTCATCTGATGTCCAGGTAAAGTCCATCACTGCAGTGCTGCCCCTGCCCCATCACAGAACCAGCTGAACAAAGAGCAACCTCCACTCCCCACCCATGGACATCTCTACTTCTACCTTCTGCAAGAGCAAACCAAGAGGTTTTTCTGTGCTGGGCAGATATATGTGCTCTGGCTACCCCAGAGTCCCACAGCCCAGTTGTGCTGGAGCTGACAGGGACAGTCACCCCAGGGACTGGCTGGACAGAACCTGCCACCCCAGAAAAGCCACTGGCCCCAGAGGTGCCTGCCCACACCAGGCAGGCAGTGGCAGCACAGTGCTGTGTGACACAGGCTGCAAAGAAAACATTCCCCCCACCACCCCCAGCCTGTTTTTCTGCAGGATTTTACAACTCCTTCCACAAAACTAACACACCTCACCCCAATAAAAGGACATTTAACTTCTGGTTTTACACAGGCTTTTTATGCACATTACTGCAATCAAATTTAACTCACTGCCTGGTCGTGGAACTGGCACTTGTTTCAGGTTGAAGTGATGTCAAACAGCAGCTCCTTTCTACTGATTTGCTGAGTAAAAGGCCAAATCAAGCCCTGTTTAAGCAGCTTTGCAGTCGGGCCGCACACGCTGACGGCACCGCTCAGCTTGGAACGGGTTGATTTGCCACAAAGCTCATCAGCAGAATGAAAATGGGGCAGTTCCTCTTCATATTGTTTTAACTATCATCATTACCCTGTGACTTACAGCTATGCTGAGGACTAAAACTTGAATTACCAATGTCTCCTCTCCATTAGCTGATACACTGATCACTCGGCTTCATTTCAGACCACGGGTTGAAAGAAGGTTCACTGCAACATGCCCAGCTCATTTCAATAAACTGTATCCAAACAGTCTTCCAGGATACAAGCAAATCTCTAATTTAAGTCCATTTATTATAATACACAATTTAAATATTAACATAAAATTTAGGGCAAAATAAATTAATTCTGCTTTGATTCCACATTTACCGAAACACACAGTTCCCAAAGCTTTGGCTCAGGAGTGGGACAGTATTTATGGGATGCTCTGCAAGGGAAGGAGCAGAGAGAGGGCAGCAAGAATAAACACAGAGGGAAGAAAGGTGGAAAATCATCAGGTGGTGGCAGAGACACATTCCCCTGGGTTGGGGAGTACACAAGGCAAAGTACAACTATTAGTACCACAAACAGTCTAACTTGGCTTTGAGCTCAGGCAGAAGCACATCTCTGGAGACACAGGGTAACACAGACATCTGGATATTAATGGGGGGGGAATCCCACCCCACAGGCTCCCTGGTGGCAGAGGCTGCAGCTGGCTGAGCCACCATGGAGCAGAGTCATGGAACACCTGGAGCTGCTGCCCACAGAGTGTGTGCTCGAGGAAGAGGAAGGGGAAGGCTGGATCCCTGCTTGAAAAGGCTTCAGCTGCTTCCCAAATGGATCCCAGTGAATAGAACCCCATCAGCTGGAAATGCTGTGAATAACCAGGAAGGGTGGGAGTGACTCTGGAACACCCTTGACGTGAGGATGCTGCGGGTCAAAGCCGAGCGCTCTTTAATATCCCCTCTTTGAGAACACTTGTCACTGATGCATTCATTTATCACATGAAACCTGAGAGTGAGGAGGATTTTCAGGGTTATGCAATGGAGTATTTCTGACCTGAGCCATTATTGCACCCATCTGATTCTTTAATAGCACAACAAGCCTCCAAAAGTATGGTGGGGAAAGGGGGAAAGTCAGCACAACAGCTGATAGCTGCAAAGAAAAAAAGGAGAAATAATTGACAAACTTATTCACTGGGGCCACAATGATGCTGGGAAAAGCCTCAGACCAGGATCCCAGCACCTGTAGCAATTCCTTGAAGATGTAGCTGGGAAGGAAGCACCATATGGTGTAAACCCAGTCTATAATACCCTGCTACACTGAAAGCAGAGCCTGGTAAACAGACTCCTCTGCTGCAAGTTCAACTAAGGAAAGAAAAGCTGAAAGGTCAACCTGGAGGGTGTAAATTGGGGGTTTGGACATGATGCTGGGAGATCACAGGAAGGAGAGATTTAGAGAGGCTGGAGGACATGAATCTGCTGCAGATGGCTCTGGTGTCACAGGCATGGCAGTACCTCAAGTCCTGGCAGGACCTCTGCAGAACAATAAGTTGGGAAGTGTGAGCACCCAGCACCAGGAGGGAAAAGCCCCCAGCCCCAGGCTGCTTGGGAAGGTAATGTGGTATCCAGGGAAAAAAACTCCCCATTTAAGCAACAAGGGGCCTGCTAAGGTGCTGTTAGTTGCTCTCCCCCTGCTCTGGGTGTCTGCAAATTAACAAAGGCTGGGTACATTTTTAGTGGATTTAACTTTTTTTACTGTTTTTCATTCCAGAGCACGGAAGGGCTGAGCAGTCCAGCTGCCACTGCAGCCTGCCAGGCTCTGCAGGGCACTTGCTTGGGGCTCTGGCTTTGTTTGCTGGGTTTTAAACACAGTGCCAGGCTGCACAGTGTGGATACCAAACCCTGACCACCACCAGCAGGAACTTCATCCAGAGCAGGGCAGAGAGGAGCAATTTCACTCCTGGTGGGAAGTGCAAGTAGGTCTCTTAGGCTGATGCACACCAGTACAACCCAGGCAGCTCTTTAAGGGGTAACACAGCAATAAATTCTGAGGCCTCCCCTACCACTTTTCCCAATTCCCCAAGAAATTTCCAAGACTTGGAACACACCAGCCAGCAGCAGCAAATAACAAGCCTTCCCCTGGGGCAGGCAATGCCTGCCATACCCCCACATCCCATCAGGGCACATGTGTTTTGGTCCACAGCAGACTGGGCTCAGACATGAGAGAGAAAGCCCAGACAGCAAAGAACCTCACAGTGTGCCAGCACCCCCCACACCAGCTCTAATTAAGCTCCAAGCTGGTAAATGACCTGCCTGTCATTAGTGGCTGGTGGTGCTGCCCTGCTGACCCTGCACCCCCAAGACCTGTTCACAACCAGCCTCTGCTTTACTCATCCCCCTACCTGGTGCCTGTGCACAAGAGGATGAATTAGAGTCAGTACCAAGGAGCAGAAGCCCTGAGCTGTGCTGTGCATTTGTGCCAAGACCAGGTGCTTTTGCAGAACTGGAAGTGCCAAGGGACTGGCAGTATCATCTCAAAGGGATTCATGACCCTGAAAGAACTGGTCCCAGACCCATCTGCTCATACAAACCAAAGGATTCCTATTTTTTCCCCACACACAGCTGAAAACTCTCTGTGCCCATTCAGAAAATTCAAAACACACACCCTCAGCCAGGATGAAGCAGAATCCTCTCACTCCCAGCAGCTCAGCCTGTCCCTTGCCATACACCTCTATGGCTGAAAAGCCCACACCATTTTCCAAAGCTGCACAGTTTCACAGTCCTTGTTCTTGGGAAAGGATCAGTATTTGTCTCTGTCCTTAGCTTAAGGACTAAGTCCTTAAACTGTCCTAAACCTTTGCTTCACAGCTCAGCATCTTCCAGTGCCTCCACCCCACGCTCCCAGCATTGCATCCCACTACCCCAGCGGGAATGCAGGATATCAGAATCAATAACTGATCTTTCGCTGCTGCAAAGATTTACACATGGCAAGAATTTCAAATAAAAAGTATTTGAGAAGCCTTTTCTCACAGAGAGGGGGATATATTAGAAATAATCCTTGGTAGGCAAGGTTTGCAGGGGGGCATTGCTCCCATCGAACACCCTAGCGCTGAAGTCATCTGCTCTTTGACCTCCAGAGCACTGCACGTGCCATGCTGAGACAGATGAGCTGGGAGATGACAGATCTGCTGTGCTGGGTTTCCTTGGTTTTATTCCTTGCTGAAGGGAAACAGAAACTGGGAAGTGGCTGCAGAGAAGAGTCAGATTTGCTCCTCCAAACCTGTGAGCATCCCTGGAAGCCGCCTGCGCAGCACCAGGTCGCTGCTGTCCCAACACACTGCTTGAGTTTGCTTCCAAGCTGAACCAGTGGAAAGCAGCACTGGTAAGGCTGTCATTAGAAGTGCTCCATCCACCCTCTTCAAGTGACAGATGTCTGAGCATCAGCACACAGTGCCTGGCTCTGCCACCTCTGCAGGTAGAGCCCACACAGGGACCCGTGGGGAAGCGTGCTCTCCCCTCCCTAAGCAACGTTTCAGAGCTCATAACCAACTGCCCCTCCATGCTAAATTCAGTACAAAGACATCTAAAGACAGACCACTCTGCCCCATGGCAGAAGTTCTGCCTCCATATGCCACCATAAAAGCTGCAGAGGTGCACCCAGGGACAAACAGCCAGGCTAAGTACAGAGAAGGGGGCATTTCCCTTTCACTTTCTTCACTTCTAAATATTTCAGCTGAATTCCTGGTGCCAGATGTAGATCTCCACGAGTATTGACATTAGCTCTTGTTTGGAGAGAGGGTATCAAAGGGCATCAGATCTGCTTGAGAAGCACTGGGAGCAGCTCGCTGTATTTAAGCAGTCATGAGGCAGCCAGAAAGTCAGAAAAAGATGTAGAAAAACCCAAGGAAGGGATTGGGAATTCAAACAGCTGAAGGGCAGATCACGTGGTGGGACTGCTCAAATACAACAATACCCATATTACTGAAACACCACACTGAGTTAAAGGCCTAAAATAATAATAAAAAACCCCTCTATGCGCAGCACATGGCTAAACATGATAGAAATCACCTCTGACTGTGAGGTTTATTCAGTTCCTGGCTTCTGCATTAACCATATCCACATCAAGTTCAAATGATTCACTGGTGGGTCACTCCCCTGCCCTTTTGAACATGCAGCAACATTTACAGGGATTAGAGCCTACAAATGTGAAACAGAATCTAACAAGACTTAGCAAACTTGCTCAAAAGCATCACAGCCAGCTGAAAAACTCAACAGTTTCTGGGGAGATCCTTAGCAGAGGAGCCAGAACTGGTTAATCCCATGTCCCTCCTTTTCCATGCTCACTTATCAATACAAATTCCAGATTTCCAGATTTCCATTTCTTCTTTTTTATTTTGGTATCTAATAATTGTGGTTTTCATGCTCTGAGCTAGAGAAGAATTTTAGTAAAAGCTGCCATGCTTCTGGGCTGGGAAATCACAGTCCTTTTAAATCACCCAATAAATCTCTTTGTAAGAGACTTCCAAACACCACTCACCCATTTACTTTTTTTCTGTCTCAGTTTTGCTTGCAGTTCTCCCCATCTTTGGGAAATCAGCCATTTTTGAGCACTAAAATATATTTGAAACTGGGTGGGACTACTCACTGTACACAACCTACTGCAGCTCACTAGAAGATACACACTTTCTCTTGACATCTAAATGTGCAGCAATTCACATTCTCATTTAAAAATAAAAACAAAGTCCCCAAATTCTTCTGATTTTAAGATATGAAAATTTAAAACTAAGGAGAATGCTCCCAAGGCAGATGGGAAATACCCTGATAAACTCTAGGCCTGAGAAGGTGACATCACATTTCTAGGCTTGCTCTGTACCTTCATGACCAACAGACTCACTGCCAGCACCTTCCCACACCAGAGACTGGAGCCCCTTTATCTTACATCTGTTGCTGTGTGGCTGGACAGAACCTGCTCAACTAACTGCTGCAGTTATGGTCATCCCAGCACTGCCCTGAACTGGAGCTTCTAAACCACCAGGAAAGGAGAAGCAAGAGAGATGGGAGAGACCCAGTGTCCCACTTCAGAATTAGGATGAGAATAACGCTGATTAACACACAGAGGTTTTAATTGTTGCCAAGCAGCCAAGGACTTCTCAGGTTCTCACGCTGCCCTGTCACTGAGCAGGCTGGTGGCACAGGAAGCCAGGAGGGGACACAGCCAGCAGAGCTGACCAAGGGATGTCCCACACCACACAGTGTCATGCTCTGTGTAGAACTGGGTCATTGGCCAGTGGGTCCAAAGCCAACTAGCTGGGCATCAGTGGTCTGTGGGCAGTGAGCAGTTGTGCTGTGCATCACTTGGTTTGCATATTTTATTATTAATCCAATCTTCTTTTCTGTCCTACTAAACTATCTCAACCCATGAGCTTTGCCTTTTTATCCCAACTCTCTCCCCCATCCCACCGTGGGGGCAAGCAAAGGGCTCTTGGGGATGTTTTAGCTGCCAGCTGGGTTAAACCACAAAATGCTCCAAACACAATATCCCATCCATCCCCTGCTTAACAGCTCCAGGTGCAATTATTCCTGTCTAATTTCCTCACCCTAATGACTCCAGTACATCCAAGTGCCTTCACACAGGGCCAGCCAGCTGAGCAATGAAATCTCTCCATACAGCCTTTCTCGTTGACCTTCTCCAGCAATCAGCCTGTGGCCTGAACCATGAGTTTCATTAGTGTGGTTGCATAATTCCCTTCTTAATGTTAGCAATTAGTGTGGTCTCTGCCTCACAGCCCACACCTCCATCTCATGCTGCTCTGGTTCCAGCAGCACAGAGCCATGGCCATGACCACATCTGCAGTGCTCAGAAGGCCACAGCAACTCAGCCTGAGGGAAGAAAGGTCTTTGGGAGGTAGTTGAGTGCCCGAGTGGGTCCACACCACCCCGGCCATGCCCAACACTCACTGAGACACCCCGTGTCTCACACCTCATGGTGCCTCACTGCCATAAACAGCTGGAAACAGAAAATTGCATTGTTTGCCACATCATTTTAAAAACACCTCCCCAGGAGCTCCCTGCAGGCTCAGGTAAACACTGAGGTGCCAGGCCACACCACACACACCGTGCATCCGAGTGACACCGCAGCATTGGCACCCAAACACCTCCACACACGCTGTTTTTCAGCTGTAACCTGTCCTGCCTGATCCAGATCCCCCCGAGCATTTACACCCTGCAAAGCTCTCTTGTTCCACCAGCCAATGTGGATTTGGGACTTGAAAAACACAGCACTAAGCCAGTGTTGCAGCTGGTCCAGGGCCCACCCCTGCAAGGCCCGCAGCCCCCGCGGCGGCAAAGCGGCCGCTCTATAATTATCGCTTCAAACTCTGGCAATGATGACCCAGCAAAAATCAATGTCATGTAAATGTAAATGCAGAGCCATAGCCACCAGGAGGAAGCATTAACCCCCAGCTATGTTTGCAACTCACAATTTAGCTTAACCTCATGGTCACACAGGGGTGTTGGTTGTCATCTGCTAAGGGATGGAGCGATGGGCAGGTTACTCGGCGTCAGCAGAGCTGGTGAGATCTGACACTCAGTACCATGTCCAAGGTTGCACTGCACATAGTGGTGGGGTTCAGCTCTTGGGCTTCTGGTGGTTGGGTTTATTATTGCTTCAACAGATACTGAACACACCTGGTGAGCAGTAACACCGAACATGCAGAGCGATGTCAAGGTCTGAGTGCTCCAAACACAGGAGGGGGCACGAGGACATGAGCATCTCACTCTTCAATCCCTCCCACCCATGGGACAGAACTCACACTTGGGAGGTGCCCAACCCTGCTGTCACACCAGCAATCCCTGTGCCACCATGCCATCATGACCATGGCCACTGTGAACACACTGCACAGGCAGACTGACACACCTCTGGCCGGGGTGTCAGCGCCAACGCCGTCTCCGAGCCACCGCACAACCGCGAGGCGCTGTCGGAGAAGTGACAAGTCAGCACAGGCTTGGAGAGAGTGAAAAAGAGAAAAAAAAATCTTAATGGGAGAAATATTAAGTAATGGTCACTTAATTCCTTAACTTCAATGTTCCCAGCTTTAATTAGGATCCAGGGAAACCAAACCTGACAAGCCCATCTGCTTTCAGGCTGCGGAAAGATGAAAACCTTCAAGAACACACGTAAATAACAACCCCCCCAGGCTGCCAGAGCTTCCCCCAGTCCCTCCCCACAGGTTCCCAGGACTGCAGGCACAACATCCACTTTAAAACAGATTTGCAAGAAGTGAGGTTAATTCATTTAACAATTTAAAACACCAGGGAAGGATGATTATTTATTAAAAATGGCATTCCCGGCTCTGGGAAGGCACTGGGATGGAATGGCAGCCTGACCCCAAATAACACGCCTGGGGGCAGGTTATTTGGGACAGAGAAGCCCTGCAGCTAAAGGGGGGCACACAGTGGGGGGCTGTGAGGTGTCACACAACAGTCTGTATGGGGAGACCTGAACCCCACTGCAGCCATGGATGTGTCACACCCCCCTGTGCCATAGTAGAGCCCACGGACGTGTCGAGCAGCTCCACCAGCACCAGAAACCCAACAAGGGCTTGGGCAGAGCTGGTGAGGTCTTTTCTGAAGGAGGTGGGGATTTCATCTGGAAAGATGCTGCTTTGGGGTTAAAGCACATCAGTTTTGGTGGAACTCCTGGCCTACTCACCCTCATTTCAAAACATCTCAGTTTCTTCTAAAAATTACTGGTTTTTTATAATTTAATTCCCTATTTTACATCATTTGCAGCTGTGCCCTCTCAGACCCACACACAGCACCCACTGCATCATGCCACATCAGTGATGCAACACATGACAGGTCCCACTTGGCAATAATATCCTTGTCTAAACCTTTGGGACCTGTGAGACAGCACTACTGAGTGCCACTGGCCCAGAGACCCACCAGCCAACTCCACCCTCTCCTTGGAAACATCAACATCTGCTGCTCTGGAGGAGAAGCCTTCAGAGAAGTACCACAAGGGCTGTACTGGTCTTCCCAGAGACCTCTTTGATCTACACCTCCTCCCTGCTGAGCTCCTGAATTACAACCAGTGCCCCCAAAATCCCAGCCCAACACACACACAACCCTTCCAATTGATTCATCACATTCAGCCTCATCAGACATCTCCATTGTAACAGGGTCCAACACATTCCTGTCCCTGGCACATCCCAGTGTGACATCCATTTACATGGCAGTGACATCCTTCAGGTCTGGCCCCGAGGTGACCTCACTTGTGCTTTCTCTGCACATAATTACAGGTGTGCAGTGGAAGAAAGAAGCTTCAAAACACAACCTCGATACACCCCAGAGGCTGATCTCCACCTTTTTCTCAGACAAAACTGTATTAAGTCACAGAATTCTGGGCCTGGAGTTAATGCTGTGGTTTGTTAGGTCCCAAGACATGATTTGTGACATGATTTTGAAGAGACTCAACACGTGTAACTTTTCTTACTTATTTAATTAATTTTAACTCCAGACTTTCACTTGAAAAAAGAAGAGGAAAACCCTTTTTTCATTCATATGATACCTGATTATGAATTTCACTCTGTATAAACAATCCCAGAAATGTGTTGTGATATGATAAACCTGACACATTCCATTTCTTTTTCCAATCTCATTGTAAATCCACAACAGAAAACTGACCTTCTTTACATGAGAGGAAAGCTAAGCCTAGGACAGCAGGCATTTATCAGGGACACTTCCAAGCTGCTGTTCTCTCCCCAGACCCATAGGGGTTTATCAATGGACAACACATAATACTACACCTTGATGTTGTTTTATGGTCTATGTGGAAGTGACTTTGGTTGGCTTTAACACCTTCTGCTCCATGTAGAGGGCTCATCTTGGCTGACCTCTTGAGGAACGTGTCTATGTCCTCATGAACACCAGTAAAACACCCCACCACACACAGAGCCCCAAGGAGATGATGGCAAGAGGGGTGAGCTTTCTATTCCAAGTGCAGATCCTGTTACTTGGCTTGTCTCTAAAGTCCCTGTGCTCGATGAGGCTTTGGTGGAACACTCCTTTATCTACCTCAGCCATTTCTCAACCTGCACTCACAAAATAAAAATATTAAGGTGACTTCAAGCTACAGCACGAGGTATGCTCTCATTTTTCTTCAAAAATCTCCTTTCCCTTCCTTCCAAAAGGCTCCATGTTCAGCCAACATTGTGCTGAGAGAGGCTGGTGCTCCTCAGCCTTCGGGGGAATTGCAGCAGGGAAGCACAACACATCCAGCGCACGCGAGGCGCCAGCCCGTAACACAGGGCTGTGCCACAGCTAACAAGCATTTGCCATCACAGCAAGGTTAACACCTTTAGGAGCCACACTGGTTAATGGCAATAACACACTTCTACTGCCTGGGGGTTGTATTTTTTTAAAACAAGACCCTCCAGTCATGGCTCCTAAACATTGATGTGTTTCCTACCTATCTTCCCTAATAGCCTGTGTGAGCTGTGCTTCACGGAGCACCCTTGAAGGAACCGCTTGCTGCTGCCAAACAACTGCTGGCTTGAAGTTCCCGGGTTCCTCACGGATCAGGATGAGTTTTTCTCAATTTGTTTGGGTTTTTTTTTAACTGAATTTAATTAAATATTGAGTAAAGTGCCACAGCAACTCATCCTGTGCTTTCAAAGGAGAACTCCGGTGATGCACAGTTATTTTGTTCACTGAGACAAGGAAGAGTCAATTTTTAATGTGCCATGAAGGATTTATAAAGAATCTCTCTTGCAGGAGGAATAAATATGAGCAGACATCTTTATCTCTCTGGGTTGATTCTGTGTCCAGCTTTGCAGATCCCAACTCCTTCAATTATGTAGATAGGACAGAAGGAGCTGAAAGTGTTCCAGGGCTCTGGATGAAGATGTCTTACCAGGACAAGCTGCAGGCACCTCTGGTGACTCCAACTAGGATGCACAAACTGCCACAGGGACCAAGGCAGAACTGAAGGAGTTAAGGTAGATGAATGGTGATGAATTTGTTGTGAACCTATGTGTGTGATTAAATCATTGTATTATACCAGAACCATGGGGATATAAAGGGAAGTGGATTTCTCCACATAAGTGAAACAAGACCCACCCAGAGCCACTGTCAGAACTGAGGTTAATTAGTGCCATTTAATTCTCTCTATATATATTGAAGAATTTTGATAATAAAACAGAATGGATAACAACTGTGCTTATAGAGGAAATTATGGGGAATTAATGCAAATCTGTAATTTGCTCAAGGGGCTCTAAGTACAGGGTAAGCTTGGAGAGTACAATGCTTGGACGGATGGAGGGCTGCAGAGCCTCTCGAGGCAGCTCAGCTGCAGGTTGCCCAGTCATCTCCTGCACTGGCAATTTACACAATAAGCTCTAATATTAAAGTGTAATTCCACCAGTGGTAAGGAATTACATTAACTTTCAGGCTTCTAATTGGTCTTCCCTCCCTCTGAGCACACTAAATAAAGGTGAGAAAACACCCTTCACATCTCTAGGGCAACTCCCAGCGGTTTGGTGAACTCAGCGAACCTCTCTGGAGATCAGCTCCTGTCCAGAAACAGTCTCATGGCCATCAACACCCTTCCCCACATCCCAGTGGGCAGATCTGCTCTGGACAGAACAAGCAGCCTCCCTCCAGTCCACAGAGCTGGCTCAGCACCCCTCAAATGAATGCCTGGGCCAGTAACCTGGGGAGCTGCAGCTGGAGAGATGCTGATGGAGTGGTCAGAGTTCACCAATGGTTAAATGTTTCTAAGCCATAATCTGGTGAGTCACAAGTTTTGGTGAAGTTACCAGCTACAAAAGAATCACTAAGCTTGTGAATAATTTAGATGAGGAAACCAATCAATTCTACCCTACCTAATTACACTCAAACCTCAGCTGGCAGCACCAAGACTACTCCAAATGGAGACCCACCAGCCAGAAGCAGCTCATGGTTTTTACTGGTGTTTACTAGATCCTCCTTTAAACAAACCCAGGACTATGATAGAACATTCCTGGACTTCTCAAAAACCATCCAGACTTGGGTTGTTAATGATCCCTTGCCTTGCATTTCACAAGAGCCTGGGACACAGGCTTCAAGAGTGCACCACCCCAGCCAGGTCTGGCTTCCAAACTGGGGAGGGGGGCTGGCAGCCCCACTCACAGCCTGCGAGGAGCTGGCAGCCCAGGAGGTGTGCACACCCCATACACCACATCAGCAGGTGATACTGTGTCACCCCACACCTTCATTCACATCTGTGTTGGTTGGCAAGTCCTGGGAGACCAGGAGCACCAAGGGGTGTTGTGCCACATGTGTTGAGATATGCTGAAAAGGGTTTCTGCCCCACAACATTCCTCATTAGCACACAGAGAATGAGAAGACAGACACTGTTTTGTGCATTTCAGGCAACTTCAGAGCATGAGACCCAAGCAAGTACCCTGCTAGAAACAGCAAAGAACATAAACTGAACAAAACTCCAGGTTTCCAGGTTGAAGAGGTGACACCTGAGGGTTCCCACAGCTGCCCCATGGAAAGTGGAGCTCTCTGGTGCTACACAGGGCTTCTCAATCACACAGCACCACCGCTGAAACAAGCCCTTGCACACAGCCTGTATGCTAAGCAGGGCTGATAAGGGGATCTGCTTTCACATCTTGGGAGAATATCAATATCTGTCCTTCACAAAATAAAAAAAAAAAGTGAGTGATAATGCTTTGCCTGGTGCCTGCATGATGAATCTGTGATGGAAAAATCCCTTTAGTAGAAGAATTGGCCTCAAGTGAGCCATTAATATTGGCCCATTGGGGCTGTGTCAGACATTAAAATATTTAAATGAATAGAATATTACTGTTCCTAGTTAGCCCAAATGATTACATACACACAGACCAAGCTGCACAGAGTACACTGACTTCACACTGGGGAACAGCTTGCCAGGACTCCCCCAAAACAGTGCTGGAGGCCCAACCCTGCCCAGCAGGCACAGCACCCCCCTTCCCCAGCACCCACAGTGCTGCTGGGCTCAAGGACAGACACCTGTAATGTTGGGCTCATACCTAAAATTTAACTCAGTGTTTTAAAGGCCCTTTAAGGGGTGATTGAAACAGAAAACTGGAACAGTCTGACAACACCACAGCAGAACAACCCTTCAGCCACACCACATGTGGTGCTAACATACTTCTCTGTTGGGAGACACATGTGTGGGTCCCTATTATATATACATATATATATAGGTGTCAGCACAAGCTCAGTGACTCTGGGTTATCTCTCACTCCTTGGCACCTTCTGGAGGAAGGAGTGGAAGTCCTACAGCTGTCTGAAATGCACCATCACCAGCAAAGCAACACAGAAACTGCAAGGAGCACAGAACATTTCCTGACCTTACTTCCAGCACTACACTCTTGTTTCTCCAGACATCCCTTTCATCACCAGGAAAAAAAAAAAAGCCAAGTTTGTTTTGATTATTATCATCAAGATTGCAAAAAGAAATCACAATAACCAGCAGGTCTTACCTTAAGCACATTATGAGCCAGATGCTTTTGCAGAGCCAGCACCCAAGAAGGACAAAGGAGCTCCACAACGTCCCTCAACCACATCATCCCTTGGCAAAGCCAACAGGGACAAAAGCCAAGCACCCCACTGGAACTGAGGGGGAAGAAAAAGCTGGTGGGTTCTAACCAGCCCCAGATGCAGGTCTGCTGAGGAGGAACCACCCTCTGGATGCAGCAGAGACTTATATCTCCACCTGGGCAGTGTTAATTAGGGTTTGCTTAATTTTAACCAGTTTACTTAATATGAACCAGGTGTGGGAAGTAAAGGATCCAATCCAGCCCTCGGATAGTTTGGGGTTTCAGTCTAAGAACATCCCCAGGACCCTGAGCTGGGACCCTGGGAGGAAACCTCACAGACATCCTAACTGTAGATGCCAGCAGGAGCAGCTTGCAAGTGGCATTCACACACACCTTGGTCATCTACAAATCATGGGGGAAGAGCCAGGAAAAGCCCCTTTTCCCAAGGAACATGGCCACTGAAAAACTCCTAGGAATCCCTCACGCTGGACTTGCTCAGGGATGCCAGCAAAGTCCCTCCTGGGTCCTTGCCCATGTCCACAGGTAGCCAAAGCCCAGCAGCCTCCATGGGAGAAGAGGATGCCAGCAGCTGAGCTGGCAGAGGGTCACCCTGCCAAGCTGGGTCACAGGGAATCAGACACCTGTCAGACAGATGTCCCTGTGTGATCCTTTCCATTAGGTGACAGGCAGCAATGGCTGGACTGGATGATCTTTCCAGGTCCCTTCCAGCCCCTGACACGCTGTGAGTGTCATTCTGTGGTTGTAAGGACACCCTAGGGTGCATGTGCACGTCACAGGCAGCCACCCCCACTGGATCAATACCCCCAGGGGTCGATGTGGCATCGGGATTGCTGCTGTGTCCGCAGGGCTCACCGCCTCGTCCCGGGACTGCATGTGCTCCTGAGGCAGAGGTGCTGGGTGGCACGGTGCAGTGTCATGTCTTGCACAGTTTGAAGCACCCAGTAGCCCCTTCTGAACTGCACAGCAAGAGGTAGGAGCCTTTATTTATTTTGTGAAAGGATGATTCTTCGTGGGCTGGTAATCTTTAAATCCTTTTGTTTAAAGGACAGAATGTAAGAGATGTTTTGCTGCTCTACAATAATCACAGGTATTAACCACTCCACAAAAGCCACTGATACAAACCATGTGGGTCCCCATGATGGGTTCCCTTGAAGCAGAGCTCAGGCTCTGAGCTCAGCACCGCTCTGACGCCGGCAGGACAGTGTGTACTAACCCCGTGCTGCGCCTGATGAACGGCAGCGTGACCTCAGCCAGCACAGCCACGGGAGCTGCAGCCTTGGGAGAGCTGGACAAGCTGCTGTGGGGACAGATACTTCACTGGAAAGTTCTTAGAATCCGAGTGTTGTATCCTAACATGAGAACATAAGGAAAGTTCTGGCTCGGTGGCTCGTCCAGCACATGACTGTGACTTCGACGTTGGCAACAGAGGAGGTTTTTTAAGGACAGCGTTTCTGCCAGGCCCTTTCTTATCATCTATGACACTGAAACCTGCTTTCAGGATCATTCAAATATCTGCTCCTCCCCCCAAAAAATAATCTGGTGAGAGTATTTTGCCTTGAACCAAACCAAAAGTGGCTTGGGATAAACCAAAGTCATGACAGTCGGTGCTTGCTGGGTTGAAAAAAAGCAATTTCACAGATTCACAGAACCACAGAACATCAGGAGTTGGAAGGGACCTGGAAAGATCATCCAGTCCAACCCCCCTGCCTGAGCAGGGTCACCCAGATTAAATCACACAGGAACGTGTCCAGATGGGTCTGGAATGTCTCCAGAGAAGGAGACTCCACAACCTCNTTACAAGAGCAATTCACCCCCAGCCCCCCTGTCTGTGCTCCCCCAGGACCCCCTGAAGCACTGACCCACAGCAGCAGTACCACCTCCCTTCCACCCATTTCAAAACAAACTGGAGAAAGAAGTGGGACTCTGTCCCAAGGTGGTCACCACGGCTGGAGAGAGCATCTTCACGGGAGGATGGTGATGCCTGGGTGTGGGTAGGCTGGCTCTGGGGCACAGGACAAGATGTCTCCCTTCCCAGAGACAGGAGTGACATGGAACAGTATGTAAAGATGCCACAAGGTGGATAAACACAGTCGAAAAAGCAGAAATCCTCATCAGTTCCAGCAACCACCAAACCCCTCTGGAACACTGTGCTGCCCATCTCCTGCAGGCTCTGAATGAGAGCCAAGTGCCTCCACCTCAGATGTGTTTCAGGCACTCTGGGGGCTGGTGACAGGTGTGTAGAGCCCAGGACACAGGTGAGGTTAGGACAGACAGATGGTCCAGCCCAGCTCCAGGAGCTGCTGCCTGGTTCCTGTGTTGGGCTTGGAGTGGAAGAGAACAGACAGGCCATTTAGTTCTTTGAGATTCCTGAAGACACAGACACTCAAGGGAAATTCATAAAACCTCAGAACTCAGAGAAGAGACACGGGGTCAAGGAACCAGCACAAGAATGCAATAAAATACAGTAAGAATTCAATTACTGAAAGCAATTTCTACTTCTCCAGCGCTGATGTAATGACAAAGTCACAGGCATGTGCCAGTGTTGCACAGAAGCTAAAGACTCTGGTGATACATCTTCATCTTTAATTTCTCTGGGATTTACTAATCTAAAGGAGTAAATGCCTGGAATTTGGCCCAGGTCAGACTCTCAAGCCAAGGCAACCAGGCTGTGGGGATCAGTGGCTCTCAGCTGTGACATGTGCATCCTCGAGGAGACATGGAGAGACCAGAGGAGGGTGGGAAACATGAGAAACCCTCAAGAAATTCCTTCCAGCCTTTCTTCTCACACTTCTCTTTCCTCTCTGATTCTTCTAGTCACCATTTTCTGCACCCAACTGCCTCTCTTGAAGAAATGCAAAGCCTGTCATGACTTTGGGCACTGAGGATGAGCAGGGGTGAAGGTGCAGCGCAGGAGGAGCCAGGGGGAACTGGGAAGAAGGATATTCCCAGTAGGGATGTGCCAGGCTCCAATGACAAGGACCTTGGCTTGGCTTAGGGCTCCACTGCAGAAAGGGGCAATACAGGCAGGATTATTGCCCAGCCAGACAAGGCTCCTGGGGCAAGGATGTCTTTCAGAGGGGGAAAAGGTTCTAGGGTGAACTCTACAGAGAAAACAGACTTAAACTTGGGTTTGAGATTTTGAAGAGAAGACAGGGCCAGCTTGTTTTATTGGTAATATCTGAAAGCCTGCAGGGCTGCAGAGCTAAAATATGTGGTGCTGCTCTCCTTGACAAACGGTTCATATTTCCTCCTGAGTTGAGTGAATGGCAAGAGTTCATGTACCACAGGGCTCAGCTTCAAAACAAAGAGCAGGAAAAAATGGTTGTCTGGTGGTTCCTTGAAGAGCCATAAAACGTGGGCCAAGATCCACCCATGAATCATGTTCCTGAGCACGGAGTTCCTCTGAAAATTCATCTAACAACTGCACCAGACCTGGATTTAAAAATGGCTGAGGGAGACACTGTTATCTTCTGGTAACTAACTGTAAACCTTTATCCCTACCAGGGATTTAGAGGTTTAAGAGTAAAATGGGTTCTTGAGGACTCTGGTCTGACCCCTAACCCCAAACATGACCTCAGCCCTCATAGGAGCCCAGTGATTTACAGCTCCCATAACATTCATATGAGCCTTCTGTCTTTGGGGACACGAGATTTAATCTTAACTGAAGGATTTCCATGCCAAGAAACAGGTTCCTAAGCCTGGAGCTGTGATGATCATATTGTCCCTAACGCAGCCACCCCACAGGACCCAGCACAACCCGTTCACCCACGTGGGTCTCAGCCCTCATCCTGCCCCAAATCCTCTGTCTCCAGCCACCCAATTTCATAACCCCACATCCAGTCCCCACCAGGCTGCAGGGATCCCTTACAGTAAAGGTTTATCTGCCAGCAGTCACAGCCCTGAGGCTGAATGTGTCCACCTCCTCCTGGTTCCTCACCCCAAGCCCATCCACAGCTCTGAGCCCTACATGACTTACAACTGACTGAGGACCCTCCTCCTCTGGACTGCCCCGAGGAATTGACCCTTTGTGCTCCCCATTTGCTGACCCCAGACCCCCACAGCTGTAATCCCTGACCCACAACCACGTCAGAGCCAGCTGCCTTGGTGGCTGTTCCCTGGTTAATCCCTGTGGCCCTGGAGAGAAGGAATGCTAAACATCACCCACCTATACATGATCTCTTCTGAAAGAAATCCATATGGATTCACAGAGCACTCTTCCCACTAATGTTTTCTGTGCCTTTGCAGTATTTTTACAACCTGCATCTCAAGTGCCCTTCTAGTGCATCATCCTGTATATAATGAAGAAATGCCAGACAGGGATGTAATACTGGAACAGCTGCTTCTACTACCCAAATGAGTAATTTCAACGTTAATTCAGAAATCTTTAAAGCAGTCATGAGACTAACATGCAGAGGACCAGGAGCCAAAGGAAGAGAAATTTAATATATGCAAGTAAAAGCAATTTATTTTCATGAGCACTATATATTAAACTGAGCTTCTACGGGTCTAATGTATAGTAGGTGTTACGAGCACGGTGGAGTTTATATGTCTTACTTAGATTCTGATATCTAAAGCTAATAATGTAAATGCCATTAGTTTTGGTGCCCAAACTATATTAATCTCAGTTCAAATTCAATAATCAAGCCTTTTTAATCAGAGGCTGAAAGCTAAAGAGGTAATGAAGTGTTACCAGTAACTCAGCTCCTAGAGGCTCCCCCAAACTGGAAGGACTGAGCCCTTGCAGCCAGTCTGGTGGCTTAGGGAAGAGCTCCCCTGGCTTTCCTGAGAGCTCCCAGCTGTCACATCTGGGAATGCCAGGACATTTGTCCTGTCAACAGTCTGCTTCCACCCCACACAGATTTCCAAGAAGATTATTGCACTCAAATTTCATTTAAGTCATCTCCCTTTCATTGCCCAGATCAGATAAAAAGCTGAGACAGAGATCCAGGACACTAAGTGCTGCTCTCCTGATCTTCCTCTCCTCATCACCTTCCTCCAGCCAAGTACAGAACCACCACTGGCTGCCCATCATCCCAGCACAGAAGAACAACTGACAGGGGCTTCATCCAGCCCGTGTTAGATACCGGGGAGAAAGGTTGTCATTGCAATCCAAGGGGTGGGTTTATCCATGGAGAAGGAGCCTGGGTCAAAGGCAATGCCCTGTCACCACCACACAGCCCTTCCACTGCCATCCTGGCCACATCCTCACCCAGCACCAACCAGCTCCTTCACCACAGTGAACTGGTGGACACGGGCTCTGAGGAACTCAGAGAAGGACGTTCGGCACAAGGACACTCCCTGCCCTCTGTATTTTGAGAGAGATCAGAATGGCAAAAACGCTTCTGCTTATTGGCTGCTGTCAATCAACGACAGGCACAATTACAGTGATACCAAAGAGAGCTTGTGGTCACCAATAAAAATTACAGGGATTGATTTTCACCTGCCAGCACAGCAGTAACTATCATATGGACCTCATATTCAAGGGTGCCTTACTAACTCACTGGGATAAAACACGAAACTGCACCAAAAAAGAAAAGTGATCTCCAAGGATCTTCCTCTTCCCCACAAAACTCAAGCCCAACACTGATTTTTTCATGTTGAACCAGCGTATCAAGAGGCTGAAATGAGCTGGGTGGTTTCATTCTGAGCCTTTTTCTGCTAAAAAAGAATAGAAACAGGGCGAGAGAGGCAGCAGAGCAGGAGCAAGGCAGCCCGTTTGCAGGCGTATCGTTCATTCACAAGGCAGCTCGCTCCAAACATCAGCATTCACGGGGTACCCAGGTGGCCAAGAGGGCCAGTGGCATCCTGGCTTGGATCAGGAACGGTGTGGCCAGCAGGACCAGGGAGGTGATAATCCCCCTGTATTCTGCACTGGGGAGGCCTCATCTCGAGTATTGTGTCCAGTTCTGGGCCCCTCACTTCAAGAAGGACATTGAGGTGCTGGAGCGTGTCCAGAGAAGGGCAACGAGGATGGTGAAGGGTCTGGAGAACAGGCCCTACGAGGAGGCTGAGGGAGCTGGGGGTGTTTAGTGTGGAGAAGAGGAGGCTGAGGGGAGACCTTATTGCTCTCTACAACTCCCTGAAAGGAGGTTGCAGTGAGGTGGGGGTTGGTCTCTTCTCCCCAGTAACAGGCGACAGAACTCGAGGAAATGGCCTCAAGTTGTGCCAGGGAAAATTTAGGTTGGATCTTAGGAAGAACTTCTGTCCTGAGAGAGTCCTCAAGCATTGGGACAGGCTGCCCAGGGAGGGGGTTGAGTCCCCATCCCTGGAGGGGTTTAACAGACGGGGAGATGCGGTGCTTGAGGACATGGTCTAAGGGTAGACTTGGTGGCGGTAGGTTAATGGTTGGACTGGATGATCTTAGGGGTCATTTCCAGCCTTAATAATTCTATGATTCTATGAACAGCCCGTGAGCCAGATGAAGGAAAAGGCCCTGGTTTCCCCCAAGAAAATCCCATTCAAGCGACATCCTACCACATTTGACAGCTGTCTGACACCTGTGATGTCAGGGCTCCTGTCGATGCAGGGAGGACAACACAACCATGTAGGCTGGTGCAAAGCCGGTTCTAACCGGTTATAAACTGCTCTCAGCCTTCCTGCTTGGGCCCCATTTCACTTCTGCGCTCCCCGAAGCTCCGTGGTTGCTGAAGGGAGAAGATGGGGGAGAGCGAAGCCCGAAGAGCCGCAACTGGTCTCCCCAACGCTGCAGCTGCAGCTCCAGATGTTGTAAATCCTTCACCAGCCAGTAGCAATCACAGACTAATTTCAGTGAGATAGGTCCCGAGGCTTTTCTTATTATTTTTTATACTCCACTGAGTAAATTGATCAGGAAAAAGAAGAGAAAAAGCAGCGGAGCCAAGAAGGCCCCACACGTTCCTGTGCCGAGGAGTGAGGAGCGCTGAGGAGACTGGGACACGGCCAGCGAGGAAAGGGTGTGAGGACAAGACACAGACGAGCTGCTGGCCTGGGAGCAGCCTTGATGTCCCTGACAGGACTTGTTCTTCTTGCTGTGACAGAACCAGGCCGGGTTTCAGACGGTGTTTTCCTAATTCTGCAGTTTCAGTGACTGCAAACTGCAGAGCGGGCACAGGGGCCCTTGTCCCTTGCGGGGCGGCCTGTGCTCTCGCCTTCCCAGGCAACTCCACCAAGACACGAGTGATCCTGTCCATGGGCTTAAGGCACAGGGAAGAAATGGAGGACAGTGGCCTCGATGTCGTTTATTTAGATGTCCCTGTCCCTGTGGGACTGTTCTCCTGGCCAAGCAAATGAGCCAGGTCACAGACCCTCCAGGAGAGCAGCGCAGCGTCACAGACTCGAGTGTGTGAGGTGGGAAGGGACCTTCAGAGGCCATCTAGTCCCACCCCTGCAGTGAGCAGGGACACCGTGAACTACATCAGGTTGCTCAGAGCTTCATCCAGCCTGACCTTGGATGTCTCCAGGGATGGGGCCTCCATCACCTCTCTGAGCGACCTCTGCCAGTGTCTCACCACCCTCAGGGAGAACTTCATCCTCAGGTGTCATCTGAACCTGCCCTGCTCTAGTTTAAACCATCTCCCCTTGTCCTGTCACTCCATGCCCTTACAAACTGTCCTGCCCAGCTTTCCTGTGTGTCCTTCAAGGACTGGGGAAAAAAAAAAAAAAAAGGTAAAAAGCTCCTCTAAAGGGTAAAACTCTGAGCCATTTTCAACTTCAACATACATTAGAGTAGTGTATCTTTCATTCATTCCTCCTAGTGACATTTCAAGCTTTGTTACAAATCAATCAGCATTTCCAAAAGCATTTTGAGGAGCACGAAACTATACTGGATATAAATTCTACAACATCTATTATTCTTGCTATTTCACTCATTTTGATGAAAAACATTTCAAAGGTTATTTTAAAAGAAGCCAGGATTTATTTGAAGTTTCAGGACAGATAAAGGATTTCTGCAAAACGCTTCAACAGCAGAATAAACTTCAGCAATATGCATGGAATTTATTTCAACATGAATTTGGCCAAGCACTGAGAAGGACAGAGCTGAGGAAGGGGTGCAGTTAAGGCTGTATGATGTAGAAATGTGGGGACACGTGGAAAGTACCTATAAGTCAGAAAAGACAGATTTATGGTGGTGGTTCCTGGAAGCTTCCTCCCATAAGGGATTTATCACCCAAGGCCATGATGTTCTGCCAGGGTGAGTTAAAGATGCAAAAGGCTGTTTGATGGGAGGCAGCTGCTCTGACATGAGTATCCTGAGAACCATAACTGCCCCCAGACCCAGAGCCTGTGGGAGTCATGACCTTGAAGTGATGGATCAAAGCAACCAACTGGGGCTCACTGGGACCTGCCCACCCAGCAGAGACCTGGCCAATGCTGTGGCCATCCTGGCTGCTCCAACACAGACAGCCTGTCCTCTACAAGAGCCCAGGTGTGGAGTGAGTGGAGAACACCAAGCTGCCCTCTGCCCGGCAGAGCAGCCCCGCGGCGTCTCGGGATGGGGTACCAATGGCACAGTCCCCGTGGGGTTCCCACTACCCCTCCAAGAGAACCAGTGGGGTTTTCCTCTGATCTGTTCAGCCTCACACTTCAGGTTCATCCAGGGTGTCTTTCCTGTGGCAGGGCAGCATGGTGAGGGACACATGTGAGTTAAACACACGCCACTTCCCAAACCTCTGGGAGCTTTGTGTAAGGGGGACACTGGAGGCATCTCCCTTCAGCCAAGTGCCTGGCTGATGTACTCCAGTGCCTGAGGAAGGAATCCTTCAGCCCCTGGCAGCAACTGGGGGAGCCCAGCAGCATTGTGCTGAGAAACCACATCTGGTTTATCTTTGGGGTGCAAACAGGGGTGGTGGCAGCTGTCCTGTGGGAGGGGACACGGGAAGGGTGGGCTCACACACCCGCTGCCCTCAGCCAAACAGCGCACCAGAGAGAACGTGTCACTTGGCTGCCGCTGTGAAGCACATTGAATGCAGGTGACATGAAATGCCACATGTGCCAGCACCACAGCTCTCCCCCAGTGCCCTTATCTCCCTCCACAGACCCACAGCAGCCCCCTCCCCTGCTGCCCCCTCGCCCCTCACAACCACTTTAGTGCCTGAGCGGGCTGGGGCTGAGCCCCACGGGCAGAGCTGCAGATAAATGGTTGTCTTGATTTGCACACCCCACGCTGCCCTGGCTTTTTAATCAGAGGCTGTAATTGCTCTTCCTTGTTTGAGAAAGCATGGGGATCGAGGAGCAGGCAAGCTCAGAGAGGGGATGGCAGAAAGGAGAATAAACCCCCACCCCAGACTGGCAAAGTGGCACTTGCTGCCCTGAGCCCCCCGCGGGCCGACTCACGCCGCATGGGCACGGAGAGCCGCTCCGCAGCCAGGGTCCCACCGGGCACCCAGAGCAAACCCAGCAGTCCTGGAGAACAGGGAGCCCTTCCCAAGTGACAGGCTGCCCAATGCTCCCCACTTCCAGGACAGCAGAAAGCAGCACCACCACATCTGGAACCAGGGACCGCCCAGCTGTGCGCTGGGAGGAGGAGGACGGAGATGCCACATGATGGATAATTTCCAGCTCGCAGCTTGTCACTCCTGGTTACCATTATTGCAGAGGATGAGGAGAAGATGAGGCTCTGAGTAGCATTACTCTCTATCTGGGCTTACACACGGAGCCTGGGGAGCCACTCCGAGGTTCCACAGCAGATCCACTCCCCCCACGGATAATCGAGGCTTCTAATTTCCCATTTCCTCAACCCAGGCTGCAGATAAAGCTTCCCCCAGCCCCCAGATGATGATTGATAACGAAGCATAAAGTGACACGAGGTCACACAGAATGATGCCTCGAGTTGGAAAATGACAAAGCCACGTTTGTATTATTTCACAGGGCCTCCCCAGCCCTGGGGCAGCTCCTGAGGCCACCGCCCCGGGAGCGGTTTGGCATCAGAAGGGGATGCAGGTGGATGTTACTGTGGAAATGGAAAAGATCCAGTTCTGCTTTAAGCTTTCTTCAACCTGACTGAATGGATGAGCCCATCTCCTTAACTCTCTTCCCCTAAGTGAAACTCCAGTGAGAAAGGAATTCAGGCAGGGAAGCTCTGGTTAATTTTCTCAGTGATGCCAGGCTACTCAGAACGGCATGATGTAAATATGGAGTGAATTTGACATTTAAATTGCTTTGTCAATATATCATTTAGAAGAAACACAAGACTAGTCCTTAACAACCTATATGGTCCTTAAGGAACCCCTAACTTGGAAGGTTAAAGCCCCTACCCCAGCCTAATTTGCCTAATTGCATGCTTCCCTAAAATTCTCTTCTGTGTATGATAATTTCTTCCTACCCCCTCCTAAAAACACTGTTAATTGTCTTTATGTGATGTTAATCAGCTGCAGCACCCAAGCCCAGACCCAATTGGTAGTGATTGTTTACTTATCTCCGAGAGGTGTTGACACTGGGAGATGGAGAATTTAAGATGAATTTCAAGTGTTTAATGTAAATGGAACCACCCAGCAGAGATGAAGCAGCTCAACAATCGTTACAAGCTCAGAGAAGCCCAGTACCTGCATTCAGCTGTTTGAAATTCAGACTCAGTGACATCACCCAGTCAGGGGGAACAGATCTCAGGGATTGTGTCTCCAACACCCGTTTCATTTGCAGTAAAGACACGGGTGGGGGTGGGGGCAGCTCCCCCTCCAGCAGCCAGGACCTTGTACTCAGGTTTGGGGCGGGTGTTTTGGGGGAACCTGGGCTGACAAACTCCACTCAGACGTCTCCAGCGAGTTCCTGCTCGAATTCACGGTTTCACCAGAGCTATTTCTGTTCCAGGATGTTGTGCACATCATCATGGTTTTATTATGTAGGAAACAGCTTATTTGATCAATTTGCCCTATTTTTCAGTTTGTGATTTCAGCGAGAGGTTTACTGTTTTCCTGAATTTACTAGAAATTACCTGCCAGATATAATTGCAGCAAATAAAACTTGCTCTGGAGCTCAGGCTGGTTCAGTTGGAAACAAATGCTTCCAATTACTGCATTAGTGGAGGAGGAGCTCCAGAGAGCTAGACCACAGCGGAGGAAATGAGTCTGGGGTCTTGAAAGACCCCTGAGTGCCTCCATCTGCGGGGAGATGGTTGCCCAGCTCCCTGAGGGCAGTATGTAAGTGCTGCCTTGCTTCATCCCATTGTGTCCTCAGCTGGCCAGGGCCCCTCCCAGTACACCCCAGTATGCTGTGGGGAGCAGGGCTCTCAGTCCCCAGCACACCCCAGCTGGGTGCTTCCTTAACGCCCTTCTCTGCCTCTCCTGTACAGCACAGTTGTGACGTTCCCTTTTAGTCCCCAACTCTCTCAAATACCTTGAACTTGTCACTGGGATGTTGTTCAGTCAGGCACCTTATGCTGTGAAGTGCAGTACCTGCTCTACCTGGTGCCACCCCTGTCCCTGGCATGGCCTGAAAGCATCGAAGTGGTGTGTGACACCCTGTGTGGGACCCGGATTTGGGAGAGTCGCCCCAGCTCACTGAGGGCAAACCGCAGGCGTGACAACCAGGAATGGTTCCCTGTCAGCACTGCTCGTTGTCACTGTGGAGCAAGAAGGAGGCTTCAAGCCCTGTCTGCAGGTTCTCAGTTCTCCTCCTGAGATGTCGTGTCCCACGGATCACACCACCAACCCCCCCTCCACGTGCGCAGAGCCCCCCGAGGGCCCGTCCCGGCTAGAGCAGTGCTGCAGCACCCACCAACGGGATCCTAACAAGAGAATCCTGATTTGCTGGGGAAAAATTAACAATGGATTACTTGATTATCAGACATGGCTTTTCCTTGGGATCAGGGGACCAGCTCTTGTGTGTGGAGATGGGAGTGGGTAATAGAAAAGCTTTATTTTGCAGGTGTGCCCCTGCCTTTATCTCAACAGCACAATGCACACAGAGAGGGCAATTTCCTACCAGTTGTCTGCAATTAAAAAAAAAAAAAAGGAAAAAAAAGTCCCATTTAGTAATATTTCTAATAAATTCTGCTTCTTGATGCTGATGAGAGTGACTGGAAAATACTGTGTGTACTTTACTGGTTTCCTAAAGGAAAAGCCTCAGTATATATCCCAGAGCAAGACACATATCTGAGGTTACACACCCCTGCACTAAGATAGCAATAATCCTTTTTTGCATTAAAAAATAATGAGCTTCTTCTCATTTGCAGATTCTTAAGAGCACAGAATCCTATGGTCACTTGGCAATATGAATGCACATCTCATAAATAGTAAATGACAACAGAGCTCTCTTACCTTCCCACGGAAGCAGGGCTGAAAGCTGGGTAGTCCCACGGGGAAATCGATTTCTTTCGGGAAGCTTTCATTTCTGAACAGCCCCAAACCCTGCCCAGGCTTCTCTGGGGGGGAGAGAGAGGATTAAACTGGCCATTTAAAATGTTTGTTTCACTACTGCCATCTTGATAAATCTCTCTAAAAAATGTAATCCTTTCTTGTACTGGAAAAGTGCCAGAGTTCTGGGTTAAGCCCACATCAGTCATTTTTATGGGGAACCTGCACAAGCGCCTGTTTCACCAAAGAGTGAATTTGGGAAGCGTCTTACACATAATACAGCAGCTCGCTGAAACGAGAGCCTAAAGGCAGCTGCAGCCAGAGAAATGGGATCTGTAACACAAAGCTTTGCCAAAAAAAGGAAAAAAAAAAAAAGGGAGTCCTCTCTATTTTTCCCCCTTTCTTCCTAATATACTTGTTCATTTTCTTTTGTAATAAAAAGTCCACAGGACACGTAGTCCCTCATTACGGATGTGGGTGTTCTGCCAAAGCTGTGGTCCAAGGATGAGGTTGCTGCAATGATGTGCCCAAGACATCAAGAATAAATCTATTATTTGATTTAAAAAAAAACCTAAACAACCAAACAGCTTTAAAGAAAGGCTTTTAGAATTTAATAGATATAAACCCAATTAGATCTTACAGGAGCAGGGTCTGCAGAAGCTGCTCTTACAGACATCTTATCATTCCTCAGCAAGAGACTTAATGCTCTGTTAAGTTGTATTAAATGCTTTAAACTTCCCCAGGAAAGGCAGCCTTTTCACTCCTATTTTACTATTTTCTGGATTTCACCTTGGGCTGTGCTCCAGCACTCCTCACAGGCCAGCAGCTCTCCCGGAGGCTCTCGGGGTCCGCGGGTGGGTTTGCAAAGCCAAGGTCTGGCTCCTGCTGCAGCAGGATTTTGAGAAGCACAGAGGTGCCATCTGTGCCTGTCCTCAGGGTGACAGGCAGCCCTGTCCCCAGGCACAGCCCCCAGACCTTGTGTACAGGCACAGTGGCTGGGCAAGTGGCTGTACCTTCATGGTCCTTCCACGTGGAAGCCACGAGCAGTCTGGCAGGAGGAAGCTCCGTCCATGTGCCACCACGAGCATTGGGGGCACACTGCCACAGTTCCACCTCACACTTAAAACCCTCCTTTAAACATATTTGTAAGGTTGAGTGGTGAACCAGCTTGGATTAGTGCTCCAAAACTGTGGGTTTAACTCAGCCCTGCCCCAAAGCTCTTCTGTGTAGTTGGCTGGACACACGCTCTGCTCTGGACATGTTTGTGCTCCATAAGCAAAGCAGAGGAGGTGTCACAGCCTGGGCCTCTCAACGGAGTGGTGGGATGCTGAAATGCAAACCACAAAGGCACCAGTGGTGTGGGAACTGTCTCTGACCCTCTGCCTAAAAAGAAAAAGATAAAAGACATGAATAAAACTTGAAGACCTGCAGCAGCTGGAGGGCTACAGGAGGTGGTGGGAGGCAGAGCAGGGCCCGTTGCAGTAAGCCATGTCCTGGAGGGCTTCTCCTGCCCCAGGTATCAGCACTGCAGCTCTTCAGCTCTGCTCTGTGCATTTATTCCTGGAATACTAATCAAAAAGTAACACATGCTCCTTGATTGACTTTTCCTATGGAAAAATATCTTCTAGGAGTAGCAGCTGTTTTTACAGAATACTCATATTTACGTAGTAAAGTAACTGTAGAAGGGCTCACAGGTTAGGTACAAAGTCATTTCCTAAGGCAGATGTTTTAAAGTTGGATGAGAACAGCCTGAGAACCTGTCACTCTCTGGCAATTTCTACTGAGCATCAGGAACAGCAGCAAAGCAAGCCATTGTCTTCAAATGCTGGGGCTGAAAGAACCCATATTTTTGTTGTCAAAACTGGAATTGACTCTGCCTTGCTGCTCCCTGTGTTCCCCTGCCCTGGATTAAATGATCACATCTATCCTCATGTATCCACGTGGGGCTACAGGGCTTTGGGAAGACCTGTGCTCCTGCCACGAAACTGAAGCAGCAACTTAGTGAGGCGAGAAAAGAAGGAGGTGGAGAAGACTTTGTTCCTCCGTGGTTAATAGCACGGGGAAGAGCGTTGTGCATGCATTAATTAGCTGCAATTTGCAGCCCTGAACAGATCGATAGCAGCAACCTGGTTTTGCAAAGGAGGAGCAGCGGGGAGCAGGTGCCCACAGCGTGCTGGCGTCCTGTCACAGGGATGATGGACCTGGGGGACACTGGGGCCGGGGTGTGAGGACCAGGGCTGTCCCACTGCACATGGAAGGGGCTGTGAGATGCCAAGTGGAGCAAAGCTCAGGCCTCGTGGGATCTGTATGGAGCGGCGATAAAACTGGTGACTCCGACAGGAATCACACTCAGCATGTCAGAAACCCCATGGGTCCAACATCCACCCTTGTGAGAGAGCAGGAGGGAGAGGAACACACAATTACTGAACTTTGCAACTCAACACCTTGTCATTCTGGGGATCTGGGGTGCCTGGATGTTTGGCAGGGGTCTGTCCCTGCTTGGTGTCAGCCAGGCAGGTGAAATCAGGATGATTTTCTCTTTGCTGTCGCATACCTGCAAGAGATTCTAACAAAGTGCTTACTCCCCCTTCCCCAGACACGAGGCACGCTGCAGAGTCTCACTTTCACCATCATCAGCACTCCTCATGCACTTGAGCTAAATCTGTTCTCACCCCCAGAGTACAAATCCTCCCCAGCAGTGCCACGATGAGCCAAGGTCCAGGGCTCGGAGCTCCCCACACGCGGGGATGTCGCCCGGCTGATGGAGCCTGTGCTACAGCCTTCAGGGGAAGGTCAAGGAAGCAATCATGCACCTGGAAGTTTCTGGATGCCCTATGGATATTCCAGCTCGATGCCTAAGAATGTTTTTGGTGTTCATGCAGGGAAAATTAATGGGAAATTAAAAAAAAAATGAAAGGCTTGGGATGGGGCACACTGTGACACACAGAACGGGGCTGATTGCTACACGCTTGGGTGGTACCTGCTTTTCATCAGCTCGACCAGTTCAACTCTTCTGGGTAACTAATTAGAAGACATTCACTGCTCTCCAGACAGCATGTGTAACGAGGTGAGCCCCAAGATGTACAACACACATCGAGTACCACAAGCACTAACATTTACAACGTGTGTGGAGCGCTGTACGAGCAGACGGATCCTCCCTCGCTCAGCAGCACATGCTCTGCATCTGTCCTGCGCCGTGGAGCTTTCCCTGCCTCTGGATTTTCACAGTGGTAGGAAATAACAGGGATAAAGGGATTAAAAAGCAATGATTTTCTGTAAAGCCTTATAGGACATGTCTGCTATGATCTCAGCTTACTCGCCTCATCTACACCAGTAAAACACTATCGTAGGAGACAGATTTATGGATTAAAGGAGGACGAGTGTGTAAAATAAACATTTTGCTTATAGCTTCCACACACTTTAACATACTCTCTGTGATTACACTCACTTTTGAAGTCTCTTTCCAACGGGGTGATTTGCAGTTCAGAAGTTGAAATCAGGGACCTCCTCTGGCTTCGGTGCAATCTAAAGTTCATGACTGAAGTATGGTGTTTAGCAACTCCACATAATTGTCCCCAGACCTCAAACACGCCATGCTTTGTCACAGCTGCCACTTCAGGTCAAATTGAATTTAAATGATATTTATCTTAGTATTAACAGAGCTGCAGCTCAGGCTAAGCCATGCAAAATACAGTTCTCAGGCTCTGTGTTGCCTCCCAGCCTGCAGGGACTGCAGCCACAGGCACAAGAGAGGGAAATCTGAAGGCTGTGAGTCCTCACCTCATGGCAAGATGTTCCTCAAGCAGAACAGTTTAACAGCTCTGCTGAGGCCATGCAGAGAAACCTCAGAGAGCCACCAACTGAACCGATGCCTCCTGGTCCACAACTCCAGAGGCAGACTGTGAGGTCCCACCCCTGCCACCTTCCCCTGTGTTCACCCTTTGCACAGGCACCAAACCCTGAGCCTGAGACACCTTCGTGCTTGGTACCCACGTGCCCTTCCTCTGCGTCTCTCCCTGAGCAGCGATGCAGCCACAGCCCCTTTGCCAGCGTCATCTCGGAGCGCTCTGTCCTGGCACACAAGGATGAAAGGTGAATGGTCTCTGCAGGCAGCCAGGAGCTGAGCTGGGCTTTGGGGATGAGCTTAACCAAACCAATAACACATCTTCATCTTTGCCTACCCCTCTCCTCTCCTTCCATCACAAGAACACACAGCCTTACACCAGGTGGCACCTGGATTTAAGATTATTTCTATTAAAAGCAGAGATACCAAAAGTGCTGCCCACACCCCAAACACCCAGATGAGAGCAGAACTCATCAAGATAGGTTGCAGGTCCCAGAGCTCCCAGTCTATCAGCTGAGCAGGTTTGAGTTGTGAATTGCTGATTCACTGAGTACAAGGCAGCCTGTGACTGACGGCAGTTTCAGATCCTTCCCTGCACATGGGAAGGATGAAGTGACCTCGTTACCTTCACGCTTCCCAAGCAGACCCGGTGTTTGGTCTTACTAAAACGTGCCAGACAGACACATGTGATTTCCCACTGGAGGAGGCAAAGGTGGCACTGGCCTAAGTCTGTCCCACACAATCTGCATGGACCCAGCCCCTCTGTGAGGCTCCATCCCATGGCACTGGGAATCAGCACCCACTGCCTGCCCCAGCAACTGGGATGCTCTGTTCAGCAGAGGTGTTGTGCAAGAAAGGATCTTGGTTTTGGCCAAGTAACCTCCTGTTGGGGATTTCTCTCTAGTCAAGCAGGTCCACAGATGTACTGACACGTACAGGTCAATGCCTGGCCAGGTCTATGAGGTTCAAAGTTAATTTTGCACTAAGAAGGTTTTCAATTTTAAAAGACATATTGAATTCTTTGACTTGGCTGAAGTAGTCCCAGGCAGAGCTGTGACGTGTCTCCAGGGTGCTCCTCGTCCACACCGGTACTCTGCAGCGTGCAAATTCGAAGGCAGCTCTTCAGTCTGGTGTTTCTGCAGAGTGTCACCACAGGTTTTCCTCTGCAAGTCCTTTTGTAATCATGTTATTATCCTGGGAGAGGAGAACCATATCTCAAACATGCCTGAGACTGCAGAAAATGAAATGTCTTTGGGTTAGATGCCGAGACTCCAACTTTCTCCCAGAGACAGAAACTATTTCACACCCTCTTCACCAGGAATTGCAAATTCAGCTCCAAGACCCACATCAGGCCCTGCCTGAGACCTCATACTGGTCTGTCTGTGACCTCTATCCCAGGAGAGCTGAGAAGAGCCAGGTTTGGCTGACACACACAGCACATCACATCTTGCAGCAGGAGATGCTGAGAGACACTTCAACGGGTGTTTGCCCATTAGCACGGATGGGAATCCAGTGGACAGGGCTTTCATGCTCTGCATGTGGTCAGGTGTCTGTAAAACAAATACAATCCCCATGCAGTGAAACTCTTTGGTTGTCTTTGGGGTGCCCTGGCTTCCTGAGGAGCTTTGGGGGGTTCCTAGCTGAGTGATGAAATGAGGTTGGAGTTCCTCCTCATGAAACATTCACGTGACAGTTCACTTGGGAAACGACACATCAACCAAAGGAAAAGCTTCACAATCAATAATACATAAGAGGAGTGAGCGAGAACGGCGTGTGAGATGCCTGACCTGCTTTACAAACACCGCCTGGTGTCATCTCGCTCCGGTGACAGCGTTCCCCACACAAAGACATCCAGATGTTCTCATCTGGAGGCGGGCGGGAGGGCGAGCCGCAGCACCCCTGCTGCCGAGCAGCTGGCTGGCTCCTCACCCCCAAACCCAGTGGTGATCAGCAGGTAGAAGGCTCCTTCTAGGTGAGAACAAAGCCTTTAGCTCCCGGGTTTTCCAGCAGCACCATGGAGACTGGTGCAATCGCTGTTCACGCCGAGCTGGGGTTTGTCATCCCTGCCCACGTGACCCCATCCACACTTTTGCACCTGCAATCACTTACACCATTTGTGCTTGCAGTTATTATATCTGCATGCATAATTGGGAATGCATTATGCAAATAACCAGTTATTGATGTAATTGGTCATTGGCTTACACAGTTACTCACTGGCAATTTGCATGTGCAGTGCTGGTACCCTTGTGAATAAATCCAGCACACTCGTGCAGTTTGGGAAGCAAGCGCTCAGCATCGGAGGCGCCGGGTGAAACGCAGACCTAGCAGTGTTCCACCTTGAAGATGATGAGACCTGTTGGCACAAGCTGTAACAACTCCTTCTCTACTGACCTCACAGACAAGTCTCCAGCAACAATCATCCTTCTCTACCACATGGGATAGGTGGGAACAGTAACACCCGGGCTAATGAGAGATGGCTCTGGAAGGAAAAGCAGCTTTTGGACGACATCATTGAGTTCCTTCCGAAAGTTCAGTTTGCTTAAACATGAAAAACTTCACTTTCCATGTTCCCCCAATGAGCTTTTGGGGGAACATGGGATCTCCTCTCCAGGTCCTGATTCTCAGAAGAGAATCAGGGCCCGGAGAGGAGATTTTAAGTGTTAACCAGAGACCGTATTTGCTGCATATTTACCCTGGTGTTAACTCACACTGGGGATCTTCCCCACTGTAAACTCTTAAATGGTTCTTCTTCTAAAGAACCATTTTCTGAGGAGGAATCTGGGTGGATGGTCCCAGGAGGAGCTGCTGAGCCCAGGTGGCTGTGGACACCATCACCTTGTCCTCCAGCCTGTGCTCAGCAAACCACCGAGGCGATTGCGACGGCTCTGTGGGGGCACCGGGGTGACACGCTGCCGGCTGCAGGGCAGTGACCGCGGTTCAACAGCACCTGGAACGGGGCAGAGGCTGCGGGTCCACCTCCTCCATTCCGCGAGCCGTTCACTCTGGAACCTACCGACGGGCCGGTAGCGCCAGGGA